>JAQIBA010000062.1:57633-434061 GCA_028293925.1 Brueelia nebulosa | reverse complement strand
TAAAAAACATTTAATTAATAATATATTAACTAACTAAATTATATATTATATTTCTACCCTATTTCACCTGTATAAAACCCGTTATTCACCAATAAAATAATATATTAATAAATAATAATTAATTGTTAAAATTAATAATGAATTAAGTGTTAAATAATTCAATTGCAATAATTATTGTTTATTTAACGCATTTGTATATGTCTATGGTTTGCTTAACGTTATTTTTATTACCCATTTATGAATAAACATAGTCAGTGATTCACCTTTTCATCCCCTGATTATTTCACCCCCATCCTGCGAGACCTCATCCGCCCCCAGAGCAGACGAAACCGACTCCGGTTTTTGTCTTCGCCACTGATCACCGCTGACCTCTTTTGTAATTTCGAATGCGTATTAAACAAAATGTTTTCGTAAAAATGTCACATCCGCCCCTTCTTCTTCCATTGAAACGTGTGTGTCACGTCCTGCTTACATAATTCTCCCCTCCCCTCATCCCCCACTCCAGCAACCGACCCACAATGAAAGACCCCATGGTGGCCCCACGGGGCGGGGGCTGTTGGGGGACACCATATTCTGTCGCACCATAGACAGAAATTACTCGAAGATCGACAGAATACACTGAAACTGATGCTTTTTAAGAAGCAGCTTTGGACTCAGACAGCCCAAAAACGAAGATCATTTCGAGTGAGAAAATTATGGAATTCGCGTCCGTTATGAAAAATCCCAAAATTTAAATAAATTTCAGTGGGGCAAGACGAACAATCATTGAGAATTCCCTTACGTGCTGAAGTGGCACTCGACGATGAGTCTCAAACCGCGAAAAAAAACCAATGAGAAAAAAAAAGAGCGCCATTAAAAAAAATATTCGTTAACGTAACGGAAAGTCATTTGTTGAGTTCAACTAGACGATAAGCTCGCTCATCGACCGAGAGCTGCGGTGTCCGAGTGGTTAAGGAGTTGGACTTGAAATCCAATGGGCGCAGCCCGCGCAGGTTCGAATCCTGTCCGCAGCGGACTTTTTTTCAACTTTTATGCGGTTTTAATTTTTTTTCTTCTGCTTTTCTTTTTTTTTTCCAACCCGCAAATCGCGTAATTGCGCCCCTGGACAAACAACCATTACGCAACATCAACGCTTCGAAGAACGACAATCTGCCTACCTTCAAATTGTCAGGCGCGAAACCGCTTTTGATTGGTTAATTACCGGTAACGTTTAGGACGAAAGGAGAGGAAAAGAGAAAAAACAACGCAGAATTAACGTATGTACAGGCGAGAGCAGAAAAATGCTGCTCGGGCTTTTTTTTTCTTTTTTTCTATTTTAAATAAAAACTCTTAACGTCTAAAGTGTATAAAACTTAACTCCTACTTGTCTGAATACTTAAAAAAATATAAAGGAAGCTTTCAACTAATGGAGGAATACGAAGACTGAAATGACTTAGAGACGATTAAAACCGGTAAAATCCGTTAAACTATCGAAAAAATTATGTTTAACAAAACATAAATAATTTTAGCTGGAGTGAATGGCGTCGACACTTTATTGTCGTTCTCTCTTATTCGTATAATTGACTCGATAAATTACACTTTTAATTCGTTCGGATGGTTTAAGTGGGCGCCATTTTACGAACAACAAATAACTGCATTTTAATCGGGAATAAAACAAACTGTTGGGGTGGTCACAACCCCCGGGGGAACCCCTCCTTGTGAGAATATTCACCGGAAACGGAAGGGGGAAGGAATTTCCTTCAGAGGTTAACGGTTATCTCGTTAAATGCAACCGTCATTCCAATAACGATTTTCACTCTCGAAGGTTGGTAATACACCAAAGCAGAAAGGCCTCTTCCTGCGTTCCTCATAAGCAGATATGTACAGGCGAACCTCTTCAGGTGCGAACCGAACACCTACAGTGCGATGTGGAAACTTAATCCTAAGGGTAAGAACACTTGAATTGTACTCTGTTTGGGGGGGGAGGGAGGGTTAGACGGGGGGCGGTCCGGAGTTGTATCGAAGTTGGGGGTGGAGGGACAGATCGAGGTTGTTGAGGGTGTCGCAGCACCGGGGTTCAAGCATCCCCGTCAGGCAGAGAATGGCGACGAGGGCGAGTTGGAAGGGGAGGGCGTAGCAGAGGAGTCTCCACAGCCAGAATTTCTTGGCGGGTTTTCCCCCGTCGCAGTCTGTCGTTTCACCCCCGACGGCCGCGGCCTCTTCTCTCGACGTCTCCTCCGGACGTTCCATCTTTCCGCTCTTGCTCTGCTTCCTGAAAACATTCATAAGGGATGAGAAACAAACCACCCCTCATCGAGTTCCATTATCGGGGAAACACAAGAATCGAAAATTGAATTCGTCAAAAGGGTGAGAAGAGGACAACAGCACAATGAGCCCATTCATATGCATAACGAGGTTTCACTCCCCCAATACTCACTCTGAGCGAATGGCTTTCGCGGTGGGCAACTCTCCCTCGAGATCCACGTCCCCCAGGGTGGGGGTGGTCGCCACGATCATCCTGATCTCCTCAGAGGACGCCGACCGGACGATGAGGTCGCGACAGGTCTTCTGCAGCTCCCGCAACTCCGACTCCGCCTGTTCTATCCGCTGAAAGGGAAGACTCCGAGTGAGAGGAGATTCGGCTCGGAGAGGGGATGAAAATAAGGGATGCTTACCTTGAACATGTTCGAGAGGGCCTGACTTCCGGGAGCCAGAATGCCCTCCAGTCGCTTGGCCAACTTCTTCAGCTGCGCGAGTCTTTTCTCTCTTTCGCTCAACTCCTGTTCGGAACCTGAATCCGATATCCCCGAGTCGGAGAGGGAACCTTCCGTGCTGAGGGCGGAGAGGGCGGGGACGGCGGGTTTGGCCGGAGCCTCCGCGATTGCGAGGGAGTCCTGGGAACAACACTCTCTATGACATCTGTCGGAGACGCACAATGTTTGTGGACAACCCACCTTCGATGCAGACTCCCTGTCCGAGAGGATCCTGGCGATGTCCTGCAGAGAGAGAGACGCGCCCCCGGAAGGAACCCCCTGCCTGAGGGCGAAATCCAGCACCTTGAGGGTGTCCGTTCTCAAAGCGCACTGCAGCTGGGCGAGATGGTCCTCGAAGTCGTGCCACGTTTGGGAGAGAGTCTGCAGATTGGTGAGCTGGGAGGAGACTCTGCAGAAGGTTTGGTCCCAGACTTGGTAGAGGTCGGTGACGGCGTCCTTGAGCGAGGGGTTGGCGTGTTTCGCCCCGGCGAGGAATCTGTGGACGGAGACGTTCGCCTGGAGGAGTCTGTCCTTTGTTTTCTTCATGAGATTGAGCTCGTTCTGGAAGGAACCGGATAACTGAGTTTATTCCATTGACGCGCTGACAATTCTCTCCCTTAAGGGGACTCTTAAAGAGGGACATAAAGTGGATATCGGATAACGGTCGCTTGGGAATCGGAGGCCTCTGCCGGTCATCCGTTTTTCTTTTTATTGAAATAGAAAGGTGAATTATTTATTTTGCGAGCATTTTCCTTTGCCGACTCTCCCCCTCGTTCCCCATTCGAATGCTGCAATTTTCAGTTCGAGTGGACGTCCATGGACACAAAAGCGGGAAAACGTTTTCCTGACTTTTAATACTTTTTACCAGTAATTCAGGTTTCAGCCATTCAAAATGATTATCTACTTAAAACTTATTAAGTTTTTCCTTGAATTTTCTCAACCGCAGGAAAGGCGGAAAACCGTGAAAAATATGGAAAACGCGTGAAAAAGGACAAAATGAGGGCTAAAAGGACAATTTGTATCAATAATACATTAACCCAAATCATGGTAGTATTATTGTTTTTAAATTAAAGCTGAAAAAAATTAATAATTTGACCGTTCGCAAACGCACAAACATCCGGCAAAAGTTTACGTCTATGGTGATCTCAACGGGACAAGTAGCGACATCTCTTAGCGAAAGAAACAACCTTTCGGTTTCCACCGCCTCCGCCAGATGTCTCCGTCTTCGTCATAACAAAACAACTGCCCGATATGGGTTCGTGAAAACATCACCCATTTACACCCGTAATAACACTATTCGGGCGACATATTGCATTCCGCCAACCCACAACGTACTCGAACCAAAACGCAATTATCGTGTCCACGGTTGACCCCACAAAAAAGCAAAAACCGCATCTGCAATGGCCACTGTCACTCTTACCTGCACTTGAGTCACTTTCGCTTCCAACTCCTCCCGAGAGACGACGGTCGTCTCCATGGCGTCCACCCTCGAGGCCAGGCTCAGGAGTTCGTCCCGCAGGAGAATCATCTCCATCTGGAGCTGCTTCGCTTTGTGGAGCTCCGCTGTCGCCTTCAGATTCTCCCAGCACTCCTTCACATCTGAAACGAGAGGGCGGTCATTGAAACAGTTCAGCAGACGACGGATCACCCGAGGGAGAGGGAAACTACCCCCGAACGCGGACACAAACAGAACGGTCACTTACGATCGGTCTGAACATGAACGGAGACCATGTTGGCAGCACTTAAATGCTCCGGGTGCACGGCGACTGAGTTCAGGAGCGAAGTCATGGCATCACTGGTTAAAAATACTCCGCCGCTTTCTATAATTAGTTTATGGGCGAAGGTAGTCGAGCGGGTTCGGCGGGGCTCGCGGGTGGGATCCGCCATTGTTCGGCGGCCATTTTGTAGCGGGATGCCTGATATGCAGTGCGAACAGGTTTTGCAATCTGGGAGACTTTCTTTTCTGGTGTATTGGGGCCAGAGGGGCGACCGAGTGGGTTTTCAGTCGTCCTTTACTTATTTATATAAATTATTTTATTAAACTGTCATTACTTTTCCGCCTTTTTACGAAACCGTACGGCTCTTTTTTTTCTACTCCGTTGCGTTTTCTATAATTTTAGCGACTCCCGATTGCTGATAAAAAAGAAAAATCATCTGATCTTTTTATTACGTAAAAATAATAAAATGCGTCCGTGGAGCCGAACGCGTTAAAAATTACATTTTAAATGGTTATTATTTTTTTAATCTTTGTTTACTTTTTATGTAATAGAACGAATTTATGAAAGGGGAGTTTGTTTAAAAAGATAAAAATAACTAAAAGGGTTAAATTAAAATAATGAGTTATTTTGAGTGAGTCTAAAGACTTTTCAGTGTTTACAATAATAACAGCTACAAAAAATCTCCCGCACCATCTGCCTCTACTACCTGCCCTTCACCCCATTACCTCCACCCTCAACCCCTAATTGTTGACTAATTCGGGTGCTTCCCAGTGGAGCCAGAGCAAACAATAAGAGACTTTCAAATCATCGAGTTCTCTCAAGTGCAGCTCAGACGCAATCATTATTTAGAGAGAATTCGTTAATTAGAGCTCATAAACTCCGGATTGAGTTCGTGTCAGCAACTCGAAGCCTTCGGTGGAGAATTCGGGCGCGTTCGTGACCGTTCGGCAATGTCCGGAGAGTTGGACTTCCTCATTAAAAGATAACGTTTTGAAAATGCTCATAATTAGAAAACGCTCAAACAAACGTTTCAAAATGCAAGTCACCAAACAAAACTGAATTTTTTCACTTTTTTGAGATTAAAAATCGTTGCAGAAGAACATTTCCAGGCAACGGTTTTTAGTTTCTTTTGCGAATAAGAATGACTGACAGATTGTGGGTCTTTCTCCCTCATTTTGGAAGCAGACGAAATCGATTCCTTCTGTTTGCTGCAGTTCGAAGCCTTTCTTCGGTATCTCAATGCCAACAATTATTTGCTATAATCAAACGTTAACTCCAAATATTGAAGTATACTTGAAGATGAGAAAGAAACCCTTTCGCTACTGAATAATTTCGAAACGTTGAAAAAAATTGAAAAATTTGCGAGCTGTTGAATAAAGAAAGAAAATGGAATCTTTTCAACATATATAAATATAATCTACATAAAATGAGGAATTTGGACGGCAAATTTCGTTCTGCATCACCCATTTCAGTTAATTTCAAAGCTCACATTTATTATAAAAAAAATTGTTCTACTTATTTTTTTATATTTTTCCAGCCATATTTTTTTTAATTTAATTATATTAGATTATTATTAATAATATACATTACGTATAAATTATTATTTATTTTCTTTAGACTGGTTTAATTTATTCATATTTTTAATCTGTTCGAGAATTATAAGAACAACTTCGTTTTCACTTTTACTTTTTCCTGTTTATCTGAACAACAACAATAAGCAATGATTGCTCACAGAACAGAAAAGGAATCGATTTCATAGTTCCATTTTTGGCAGAGGTGAGTGCCGACATTCCGTCAACAAATTAACGCAAAATCTCTACTTACTCAGTATGTCCTCCTGCTCCTGCGAGAGATACACCTCGTCCTTCATTTCCGCCAGGAGTTTGCCCAGCCACTCCACGTTTCGCTTGCAGACTCCGATCACCTCATCCTGACAACAGAAATCCTGCATCACTTTTTTCCTCTTCGACAGCACAACCCGACAGCAGATGCGCTACTCACCACGAAAGAACTGCACCCGCAGTTGTCGATGACCGCCTCGCTTTCGGGTGTCGACTCTCCGACCGTTTTGTTCAGCTTTTTCTTCAGCTGATTCATCTGCTCCAGCGATGCCCTCAGTTTCTGTCTGACGTCATTCACATCGGAATCGCTGTCGATTTTGCACCGGCCGCGGACTTTCAACGAGAGGTTTCTGATCGATGCCGAGTCTGACTGGTTCCCGAAGAACTTTCCGTAGTCCTCCCCGAACTCCAGCAGTTTCTTTGCCGTCTCCGAGTCCACGGGCTCCTCGCTGAAGGCCTCGCTCTGGTACTTCTCCTCGTAGCTGTCCCAGTTGAGGCTGTGCTGCTCTTCCAGGGGAGCCTTGTCCGGGTCGGCGGCGACGGTGACGGCTCCGGCGCTGGGGCCGAGACGGAAGACGGGGGCCATGAGGGGGCGGGTGTCCTCCTCGGTGTCCGAGGCCGTGGGCTCGTCGTCTTTGTGCCTTCTGGGGAGGCCCGAGAAGGAGCCCGACTTGACGAGGGTGGGAATCTGGTGGTGTCCCGGGGACAATCCGATGCTGGACTCGCTTCCGCTGAGCGTGAATCCGTCGGAGCCGGACTCGCTCTTCTTATCCTGAAACGAAAACGTTTGCCAAATTCTAAATTTGTTTTCCTGACCTAGAAATTGTCCAAGTCTCCTTGAGTAGAAACTATTTGCTCTTCCTCAACATTTCAGGGGCGTTTCTAGAAATGGGTACTGTCTCACACTCACCGAGAGTTTCCGCATTGTTGACCTTTTCTTTCTGGCCGAGCCGGAACTCCCGTCTTCGCCCGTCAGCGTTCGGTTGGCTCTGCTGTAATACTCCGGCATTTGATTGAGGGCAGACTCGGACATCGATGAGCGCGACTTCCAGCTGTGACTCCTCGCGGGTCGGACGCAGGAGACGTTCCACATGCTGAGAGGGCGGTGCCTGCGAGACTTCTTCCCCTCGGAGCCTCCCCCCTCGGGCCATCCGTGCCATCTGCACCCGAAACCTCCCTCCTCGTCCGTGTTCTCTCCGCTGGCGTCGTAGCTGTTCAGCTCTTTCCTCTTCCGCGTCCTCCCTCTTCGGCCCTTCCAGCCTTTTCCTGTCTTGCTCCTGAACAGTTCCTCCGCGAATTCGACCAGCTTGCTGGACGACAGCAGCTCCTGCGTCGAATTCTGCGGAATGTTCTTCGCGCTGAAGTGTTTCATCTGCTTCGGCTCTTCTGCTGCCTCAAAATCCAAACGCACGGCGGCCTTCGGCTTCTGCTCGACGCCGCCTTTCGACTTGTACGTCCAGCCGCCCTCCGAGGAAGTCGTCTCCCCCTTTTCCTCCCCCTGGTCCTCCTTCGACATCACCTTTTCCTGCTCGGAATCCGTGTCCAGGTGTCTCAGGGTGAACATGCCGGTGTTCGGCGGCTTCTCTTTCGTCCTAAAACAGAATGACGAGTCACGGACTGCTGCCAAAGGGGTCACGAGGGACAACAATGCGGGAGCACTCACCTGTTGCCGTGAGCTTCGGGGGCAGTGGTCACACCTCGGGGCCGGTGCTCTCCACCGCTCGACGCTGACTCCGACTTGGGATTCGCACAACTGACCAGAGCTGACTCCGTTCCAAGCGTCGGTCCACGGCCTCGAGCGCCTAAAATAGATCGGCCATTGTAGAGTCGTTGCTCTTCCACAGGTGGCAGCACTGCTGCGCCGACCGCCAGTGTTTAATCATCAGATAATGGGATTAGTGTAATCTCGTTAGGAGTTATAAAAGCGACATTTTCGTGTTTCTCACCGTCTGGTTGTTCGGGTCGGGCGTCCGCCATGACAAGGGGTGACTCTGCAGGGGGGATGGCTTCTATCGAGGTGTCCATCGGGTGCTCATCGTCCTGGAAGAGAGGAAACACAACCACATCATGTCAATGCCTTTCCCCCACTTAAGCACTCTCTCTCTTTTCGTGCCACGACTTTAATTATTACCTAATAATTAAAAAGAAATTAGCGGAGCGAATTTGGGCTTTTTTTTATTCCGTTTCGTCCCGTCATTTCCTCGAACCACAAAAAACTGATCCGTGTGACGTAACGCCGCTCTTATTTTCGTCCGTTCTTGCAAACTCACCTGTGACAACTCCTCCTCGGATCTCACGCTGTCGTTCCCCTCGCTGTCCTCATACCTCGTCTCCCCTCCTCCTGACATGCATGCGAACCTCGCGATCTTCGGCACCGGCTCACCGTCGCTCTCGTTGCTCGCATTCGACGACCCCTGAAAAGACAGCCACTCTTTCAGTACCTCCCGAAGAAGAACACGTGTGCCCCACTTAAGCATAGGCTGAGGGGGGAGGGGGGGTTGGAGCCAGACAATGGGTCCGGGGTGTCGGTGTCCGTGGGTGGTGATGGTGGCCCCGCGGTGACCCGCGGTCCCTCCCGCCCTCCCAGGGGCCTCCTCGCCCTCGTTCCGAGCATCCGTCTGCCCACATCTCCTTTGGTACATAACCAGGACGGACGGTGAGGGGAGAGGAGGCTTAATGTCGAATTGATAATGATACGCTCGCGCACAATTTGCCGGTAACAATGGTTGGTATTTGAGGGTATTTGAGGTGTAATTAGTGGGGGGGGGAAAGATGGTGTTTAGTTGATTCGGATCTGATAGTGGTAAGGTGGAGAGATTGAAGAGCGGTAACTTTGGATTGACAACAAAGACCGAGAGAAAGTGTGAAAAGCTTACTTTGTGAGTTGAAATGGAAGAATAAAGATTTTGGGCACTCTCCAGGTTTTAATTTTTTTAGATTTGGGCTCTTTTGTTTGAGCACCCCAAAGTTTATTTATAATTTATTTTATTTTTCATAAGTATTATTTTGTACACAAAAGTGAAACTTTCATTTCCAAAAGTTGTACTTTATATTTTGGGGTCTGAAATTTTGTATTCTTTTTTTGATACCCAATGGGTTTCTCTCCCAACATTTTCTTTGTTAAAAGCCGCCGACACCGGTTCACGCAATTCGTCCAGTCATTGGGAAAGATAACATAAATTTTGCATAATTTGGAAGGAACCGGTTCGAAGAGACTAACGAGACAGTGACAAAGGAGTTAAATAATGACCTCGATCCGCTCCTGTGCATTCTTAAAAGCCTCAACTAGCTTGCTAATGGCGCAGGTCCAGTGCCGGATCAGACAACGGCCACCTCCCCACAATCTGCTCCCCCAAAACTCTCTCTAAGACCGAACATCCACCCCCCCTCTCTCCCCACCGATCTCCATTAAAACTGGCACTCGCAAAACGGGTTTACCCAAGTCGAATTTTTTTCTCCCTTTTAACGGTTCACGCCAAAAAAAAAAAATTAACGGACATATGGCTAGTTTTCACGCCACTCGGAAGGTCCGACAACGCCAAAAAACGGTATGGCTCTCCTTTGGCAAGGTTGTTATCGCCCCCGGGGCGGAGCCCAACCGACCCAATGGCGAACACCGCCAAATACACACTGTGAGGAATCAACTCGGCGTTTTTATATGGATACGCTCCTGTCATTTCCCTTTTACTCTATTCGAATGAGTCGTGACTCAAAATCGAAATTTGTGTTTCCCTAATTCCACGATAATTGACATTTCACGAGGGAAGAGCCCCACAGAGAATGAAGAGGGGCGCTCTCTCTTCACCACTATTGGGCATACGGCACAGCCCATCGCACTGCCGACTGACCGGCAGGAAAAAGAAACAACCGGAAGCTAGATAAAAAATGTCCCTGATTTCTTCAAGGGCCCCGAAAACATGGCGGTGCCGTTTACGTGAAAGGAATTACGGCCTTGATCCGCCCCTGAGAGCAGTCATGGCTGCGAGAGGAAAGGACAGTATAAGAGTGTCAACAGGTGGTCTTCGCAGTAGGACTGCTGGGCGATGCAAAACAAGAACCTTTTCTGAGAGGGGTAAAAGAAACTAGTGGGGGGGCGGGGGGCGAATTCCTAGGAGGCACTGCCAGGCGGAAGTTGCCGGATGGAGAATAATAACGGGTACCCTAACCAGATTCAGGGTCGAAGGCCAGTTCTTTTCACTGCCCGGCCGAAATAATCGATGAGATCACCTTTATTCTGAGAGCCCCCGGTGACATAATTTGTGTAGTGTTTCGTGGTCTCTGGAGGTGAGGGTAGTTATTTAGTGAGAGGGAGGGGAATTTTCCGGGAGGCTGAATATGATAATGACAGTCGGAGTGTGCCTGAATCAATTACGGTTTGTTTGTTCAGTGAAGGGGTCGAAGGAAGCCCCAGTGAACAGAAAAGGGGTCAATATGAAAGATTTTGAAAAGGCCCAACGTATCCTGTTTTCATTCTAAGAAGAGAGGCACACAATTTTCTTTTTAAGGGCAAATACAATTTTTAATTACAGTTATTACGCACGGCAACGGTGCATGTATGCTTAGGGCAGTCCGCATTACGTAAACAAACAATTCTATCTATTCAAACATCTCCACTCGACTTATCTACACACGGGAAGATAAGCGAGATAACCTTTGGGAGAGTTCCAACGATGTATTATATGCATGAAAAGAGCGCGCAATATATATCGTGCGTCAAACGATGATATTGAAAATATTAACACAATCGGTTTTTTCGGTACTCAAAATTCCAAAATCATAATATCGTTTGTTTGACGCTAAAAATAAAAAATTAACTATTTTGAGTGAGCTTAAAAAAAACGAAACATTTATGAAAATCAAACAATTAAGTAATTTATTCAATGAATCAGTTTTAGTCTTTCCCAACCGTAAGAAGATGGACTTATTAACCTAATTCCCATGAGTAACATTAGCAACTAACATTATCAAAACATTTTGCAATCGGTTTTGATAACAGTTCTTTTAATTTTACTGCTGTTGCCGAACAACAGCACCAATTTTCACTCCCACTTCGACAGACTCCAGCTGACTTCATTCAGTTGGTCACTACCACTTTTGCACCACCAACTGCCCCCCCCATCTCAAGGACGAACTCGCCAACTGGCTCACAGCCCGGGGGGCGACTATAATTAAACTCACGATCCGGTTCTTCGGCTGCTCACCAGAAATCTCAGCCAATTATCTTCCGGAGAGACGACGAGGGCGTAGGTGAGAGATCCGTTCCTTCGGGGGGACGGGGGACCTCTCAACCGCTGCCCACAACCTCATTTATGTCCTCATCCGAGGCGTCTCTTCTGGAGGCGTTGGCCGCAGACAGAGAGGGGCATCGCCCGGTGCTCCTCGTCTGCGCCCCCATGGCCGGGGCCCCTTCGAGAGAGCGGGTGTGCTCAGCAACTGAAGGCCATGGATCGGTGAGGGGGGCTCACCTTGAGATTTCGAGGAACGATCATTTTGGGTGGTGGGGCGAGCAAGGACGCGGGGAGAAAGTCCGTGATTGTTTGACGTACGGGAAGCGGTAGAGGAGGGAAGGAAGTGAAGGATCCGAGAAGAGATGGTTGATTGCGGGATGTAATTTCTCGAGGAGTGATCGGGTGGTGGTATTTAAACTGGAGATTGGTTGGCGAAATGATTCCGGTGGCAATGATTGATTATTCGGAGCGAGGAACTGCTTTTGATGGTTAGTTGGCGGTTTTGAAGAATCGACCCTGAGAGTAGTCATCATCGTTTCATGAATAATTACAATGTTGGCCTGATTTCTGGTAGGAAACCAGTCGTGGCTGGTTCGCTAATAATAAATCAAACTAATGGGAGTGGCGAAAAGGTAAGAACAATTTCAATCCGGACAATCCAACTTCCAAAAAGATGCTACTCACTTCCTGCAGGACATTTTCCGATAGTGTTGCACGCGACCATTACATCATACAAATGCACCAGTTTCTTTTTCAGAAAGTAAACACTGTTCGAAACACGCCGTTCACTGATTGGTTGTTCAATGGGGAGTCCTAAACAAAGGCCAACTGGCGAATCCAAATCGGTAAGGACGGTGACTCGTCTCCTTATCTCTTTGATTAGCCGACACCAGAGGGAGAAGATAACATCAGCCGTGGGAAACCCTCTCAGACAAGCGAAACTCATTAGCGCTTATCGGAGGAGACCCACAGGGGAGCCCTGTGCATTACTTCATTTATGCCTTTCACCCCGCCCCTCTTCACTTTCAAAATAACCCCGCGGCGATGACTCCGATTACTTCTCAAAGGAACTCCCCACTAAGCAAAACACTTCTCATAATACTGCTACCCACTATATTCCCTTTTTTCATCCCTACAACACCCTTCTACGAACCACCGGCCTCCCTTTGGGAGGAACGAGCGCACGACGCGCTTTCCCACCTGTCTCAAGCCACGCCAGCACTCATCACTCGCGCCCAAAGCACAAACGCCCCTTTCACCCATTTCATCAAGAGCGGAGCACCGGTTGGGGTTGCCACCACCTGCCACTGCTCGAGGGGAGTGTTTGTTTACGCGTGCATCGGCGGTTTGCCCTGGGAAATTAGCCGAACAGATTCTGCACCCCCTCCGCCCCCTCTGGAACAGGTGACGCAACGCTCGGCGGAAGGAACCCGACCGAATTGCCACTTGTGCAACCGTTCACCTTTTGTTCGCGCCTTTCACAATTTTACTTTAAGACCACTCGAACCAGCATCTGGGGAAACGAGAGTGCCACTCTCTGTGCTCAAGGACAAACGGAAGCGAATGGGTGAAAGCTTCGACATACCTTGTTGTGGTGACCGATGAGGGATTCTATGTGGTACTGCCATTCCAAGGAGCGGAGGTAGTAGAGGTAGTATTTCTGTTCGAGTGCCCTGGCAGAGGCCAAATTCCTCGGCGACTCGATCTTCTCGCAATGCTTCAGAAGGGACGAGAGTCTTTTCCCATGAGCTTCGATGTCCCGATGCAGAAGCTGAAACGAAAACAGGAGTGTTTCAAAGATGAAGGGGTGCGCCATGACGTAGTTCCCTCGCCTCCTGCTGGGTGCAGGTCTTCCCACGGGGTCAGAGGTCACAGAAACACTTGGCGGGTGGGGCCTGGTTCACGGCAGATCCCCCCTGCCCTCCTCACCGCGTCCCTTTCTGTGGGCGAACGCGTCTGGTTTACTCATTTGGTGTTTCTAACGCTCATCACCGCTTATTACGTTTGAAAAATTTTATTTTACACTTCAAGTGTAAGAGGGGTCCTCCATGTGAGCATAAAATAATGATAGTTCATTCCACCCTCCTAACAACAATGGAAATCATTAGCGAGTTCAATGATACCTTTCACTTAATTAATGCTTACGGTAGCGGTCATTAATATCAGGCATCAAAATTCATGAAAATTGCTTTTTCTGGCCCTTTGGATTCAGATACAGGTGGCGAATTTACACTGCTTTAATGCATAATTTATAACAAATTTGTATCATATAAGTTTTCTGGGGATGTTTGGGTTATTAACGCTCGCATTAATGCCTTTTTTCTTCTCTGCCATGGGTCTTCCAGGGCGGACCTGGTAAAGACTTTCTTTGTTCTTAAAAAACAAGTAATGGCGCCAAACGGGAGACGCCGGGCGGAAAGGAGGAGAAGGTAATGCATCATGACGGGGGGAGGGGGAGGGACGTCAGGTTGCCGTTATTCTCAGCCTCCAGCGCGCATTATGCTTATTAACAGAGGACACGTTGGGCCACAAAAACAATAACCGCGAGTTTGCCATTTTGATTGGCCAGAGGCGTTCGCTGGAATAACTCCGGCCATTAATGACAGAATTCAGTTAGTTTCTGCTCTGTTAACTCGACTCGAATGTTCTTTATTCAATTTTCTTTTATCATAATATCAAGTATCGGCTCCTCTCCCGCCCTCGCCCCCGCCCCGCCCCCTCACCTCTTTCTCACGAACTCGATAAAAACAAATTGCCGAATTACGTGTTCCCAGAGCGGAAACTCTTTCGGTGCCAAAGGCCGACTCAATGGCAATGACTGCTCCCGCCCCCACCCCGCACTCCCTCTCACGTTAATTTCAACCCCTTCGCGAGTACGAAAAATCAACCCTCGCCAGACAACACATGTCTGCCGACAGCCCCGCCCACACGAAATTGGTACTCCCAGGAGACGGACGCTGTTGTTTGTTATTTTTATAATGGAGAGAGGTCAAAATGACTATGTTTTTTTTTCTATTCTAAGTCGAAAATTTCCTCGCACTGTCGCTCTTCCTCTCGCAAACCAAATTTTCAGTTCATCTCCTTATGATATTATTTCCGGGGCCTTTTAGTAGTTCAGGTGCAGACCTTCCTCTTGCGTCGCCCCCACAGCCTCCTCGACACGCGCGCCTTCCTTTCACTCCCTGCCATTTCAGAGAAGGCGCAGCACTAACATGGCATCATTAACGACGTTCAACCCCGGCCATAAACCAATTGACCCTCATAATGCGCTCCGCCGTTCCAACTTAAGTACAGTTAATTGTGTCCGGGCCAAAATGACACTATTCCACACTTCTTCCGTCCCCCCTTCACGTAAACTAGAGAGCGTTGACTGCGCAATTTTACGCCGATAAAGATCAACTTTTGCCAACCTCGGATGAATCATTTGAAACATTCCTATCGGGAGACGGGAATCATCAATCTGACTGCATCTTCAAAGAAACTGTCACGAAGACAAACGGTGGCTCCCCGGAGTTACATAAGTGACGCAACGGGAAGGTGGGCAGAAAGGGGGAACAGTAAATGCGGAAGAAGAGAAGTGTCTTCCCAAACAATGATCGAATTATTTATCATCCGCAGTCCCCGCAGTTACGTAAACCATAATGGGAGGGCAGTGGAGGCATGTACACTCCGCTTTCCCTTCACTGAGCGCTGATGTCCCGATTTCAACATCAAAGAAATTAACTGCCGAGTGGCGGACGGCGACTAATTAATCGTTGTGTGTAATTGGAGGGGGGGAGGGGGCAGTCATTGCAGAGGAAAGCGGAGAAATTGGGTGAGGTGAAGGAGATGCGTTTGTCTGGCGAGTGTTCGAGAGCGGGGTCGGTTGCCATGGAGAAGGAAGTTGTGTGGCCGAAGGTGGGCGAACGTCTTGCGGGGTTGCTTCCGACAGCTGATATTGATTTTTTTCAGGGGGAAGTTTTGGGGTTGGTCGGAGGGGTTCTTAAAGGCCGAGAATTATGTAAGAGAGATATGAGGGAAGCTAATTTCCTCAATATAGATAAACAATACGTTACATCGATTTTCTCAAAGGTTTAACACCGAAACGTCCATAAATGGGACCAAAGTAAAAAGGGGTAAAAATCGAAATGATACGATCTGTAACAATTACATTAAATTTGATGTCTGTGCATTATTTTTAACGTGAAAATACATCTGAGTGATGTGAAATATGATTGAGCGGTCATTTTGACCTTTACCGGCCGAGTAAAACAAACCAGAAGAAATTAATGACTAATCAGAACCGGTGTAGAGCGGTAAATGTTTTTACTGACATTTTGATAGTCACTGCCGGTGGTTCGAAGGCCAAAAAGCCATCCATGACTGACACCCATCGTCCAGGGAGAGGGCCTAACTGTCCTCCCGCAATGGCCCGAGAGCACATTCGTTAATACCTCACGCACACCGGCGGACTCCCCTCCGGTCGGGTTAATAATGGTGAGCATCTATCAGAGTTAAGGGGATCTTCGACGGTAAATCCCAACAGGGCCACCCGATTCATTTTATTATTTATTTATTTATCTCGCCCCCTTCGCGGCACCTAATCCTGAATTATAGTCGTCTGCTTCCAACGCGGTGTCACTTTTGGGTGACATGTTTAGAGACATTGAGGGACCACCCCAGTCGACCAGCAGAGGACATCGTGGGCTTCGACAAAACTCAGCGACCGAATTCTGATATCAATTGCGTTTACTTGTGCGCAAGGCACTGTCATGATTCCCAGTTAAACTCGCATAAATCACTTAAAGTTTTCGATACCATTGGGCTGTGCGTGTTACGCAGTGGTTCCATCCTCATCGACCCCCCGACCTCCTTCTCTCGGCTCATTCCGTCAAATCCCTGTCGCAGACACACCCTTAATTGACCGATATTTCACCCTCGTCGCCCTTCCAAGTGGAGATCCTTTCAGATTCTATCTGCGATTGAGGTCACGCCTTTCTTCTGCTGTGAGGCAAAGCAAAGCTCTCTTTCGAGTCACGACAGTGAGAGAAAAGTCCTCGTCACAGAAGAGAACAAACCCCAACGGTATCGACCCCACCTGAGACTTCCCCTCCCTATCACTCGCATTCCAGTTATGACGTGCCCGTTTTGCATCTGCGAATTCATTTTTTAAATTACCTCCGACCAAATTATTATTATTATTATTAAGCGAAATTAAATAATACCAGCTAAAAAAAAACCTGAAAATAATTGGGAAAGTCATACCATAATGGTCGTTTCACGCCATTACCTTAATGGCATATCGCCGTACGGAGGTTGGGCTTAAAGGGCCGCATGATGCGCCCATAAAGTCTTTCTCTGTGGCCATTGCCTTTGGAAAGAGTGAGCCTTTTCTCTTTTCCCCCCACTTTTCACCTCTACTGATTTTCTATTTTTCCCGCTTTGTTTTACTTGTGACATTTTAAACAAATCGGGGACAATGGTTGAAAAACGTCAAAAGAACATTATCTAATACAGAAAGCAAAACTTCAACATAAAAATATTAAAAGAGATATAAAAAAAACTTTAAAAATAACGACGGGATGTTTCATTAAAATCGCACGAGAGTCAAAATGACCTTTTGCAGTAATAAAAGTTGCTAATAAAACAAGTCAACCCCTTAATGCCCACGGGCGAAATAGAGGCAAAATTATATTATATATTACATTATTATAATAAAAAACAAGTCGGGCAAAAGAATCGCACAGTAACATATATCCCAACAATATAAAGCTCTTGTTTTACCTGGTACTTGGGAAAATTTTTTCCCAGTCTATATTTCGACATTGACTCCACTAAACCAACATCACAGAGGAACTAATTATTCAGAATGTTCGTCCGACATCTGCGGGAGGGCATCAACGGCCAACTTTCCAGGCACTCTGCTGAGCAATCAAATGCTTTGTCTGAAGCGCCTTATCTAATCGTCCGAGAACCGTTTCCGCCTTCTCCCCTTCCACCGACCCGTAAACCTAAATAAATCCATTGAGGGCACCCCCGGCCCTCGCCCCCTCCCGCCCCGTTCTCATCTTATCCAACCCGAGAGGCGACAAAACAAAACACCACCTAATTCCCAGACTCTATGTCGGCTCACAAACTGCCCGGAGAAACGAAAACCGCTCCCGTTAAGTTCCATCCGCCCTTCTGAGGATGAACCGGCTGCCCCGATTCCAATTTATGTTCACGTTTAAGTGTGATTAATTAATTAGTGGTTTGATTAACACTAGAACGCCCGGGAGGGGTTATAATAACCGCAGAATTTTATTTTTTCCTATAACTTTATATCGGAAGTACTAACTTTAATGAATGAATAGTTCAATTTGTAGTGCCTTGTAATGTTCTTATCTGCAGTAAAAGCCTTCGTGAATTCGTCAGGAAGTAACCTATATCCTGTCGTTCTGTCAACTGTCAGTAAGTAAAGGGACATACGGAGTCCATTAGTGGCACTCGAGCCGAACACAACTGGAGAGAAGAAAGCGTTATTGGAAGAATGTGCAATCGAAGCATATTTCCACGTGATAATGCAATTACCATAAAAACGAAACTGGTCGTAAATGTAAGCCGCAGTGAGGAGATAATTAAAAGGGTAGGGGCGGTGCAAAGAGCGCCACGAGATGGACGTGGCCGCATGAGGGAGGCAGGAGGTCATCCTGGGGCTCTGACATGGAAAGGCGGGTTATGACGTATACAGGCGAAGACTCCGCCAGGGAAAGTGGCCAAGAGAACCCCGGAAATGTCGGTTCCTTCGACAAACGTTCCCTCTCGGTCAACAGTGAGGAACGAGGGCAGACGGGAGGGGATGAAGGAGCAGGACAAGAGGCGGACAAAGGGTGCTTGAGGGCGTGAGCTTCGAATTAAATAAAAAGAAAGAGGACAACAAGAAAAACAACAGAACGATCACACTTTCTATAGGGAACATAACCGTAAACAAAGAGGCGGGCACAAGAGAGTGCGAAAGTGTTGGTTGTTAACCGCCACTTTGTTTTCTGGACAATCAAACTGCGAAATTTCTCGAGCCCTCGACCTCTGCCTCCATTGAGAGATAAAGTGACCAAGAGATCAGCTGCAGAAGACCCTTCCCTTTAAGTTTCTTCTGACGATGGCCGCCAAAATCAAAAGGTAGTTTGGGGAGTGATCAGTGGCGGGTGTGGAAGGCGGTGAGTCGGGCACAACATGGCGGTGAATCAGTGGCGAGGCCACATCCATCGCTCAGCCTTGGCAATCTGTTGATTCAGTCAATTCATTGCTGACGTCGACATAGTGGATAGTGTCAGTTTGTGCACTTGGGCCACCGAACGATGACTCATTGCGTTTGCGACAATGGCGGAGCGACATTTAGCCGGGTGAATGAATAAAACATGAGGAAGAGGAAAGTCAAAGGGGGGAGATGAGTTCCTTTCGGACGTCCACGAGGAGATATTCGGACCGCCCCCGCCGCCCCTCTGCACAGCCTTCCATTACAGAAAAAAAACACAAACGTGTTGCAATGCAGAACGACCGCGACGGCGTTTCTCGGAATATCCTAAAATTCGACCCAGAATGCCCCCCCTCCCCCCTCCTCTGCCCCCCCCGATCTCTTTCTGGGGCGTTGCAAATTAAATTTGTGTTTAGGGTTATCGAAATTCGGGTGGAGAGAGACAGAAAGAGAGAGAGAGGAAGGAGAGCAAAACCGCGAAATCATGTTTTTTTAATCTAACGCGAAATGAGGAGGACTATAATTTGTCGGTTGGGGTTTGCAATTGCGGAACGAAGGACCTGACTTGAGGGAGGGGTGGAGACAGAGGGTGGAGGTGTAATTATTTTCCTGCCTCGTTTGAAATGCAATTGGCTATAAACTACCTTGACAAAGTTAGTCCGGAACGGCTAAGGGGAGTCATTTTGACCCTAACGCGACTTAAAACGTCTCGTTATTTTAAAATAATTCTAATCACAGGACTTTTCCCCTTTCATCCCTCTCCCACAAGAACCGACAATTCCCTCTTATTTACTTTGTCCTCGCTTCTCTCCTCCTGCCATTCTACCGGTTTCTGTCCTTCTCCCAAACGATCCGGACTTCTTTCGCAGGTAGAGACCCCAACCCGTACACTAAGAAGACGGGAGTGCCCCCCATCGCAACATCGCCGGGAAATGTCTCCCGCGTGGCTGATCAAGGCCGGGCTTTTCCTCGAAATCTCAGGTACGGCTGCCGAACACCGAATTTCGACCAGACAAATCAATTAGCATGTGAATAAAATCCGGTTCGAGTTGAGACCGAGGATCGGGCGATTCGTGGCACCAGACACTAAAGTCCTGCTCCCACGGGAGTGGACTTCGCCCCTTTAAAAAAAACCCAAAACAACCGCTCAATCGGCATTTTATGCGGTGCTAATCGGCCGCCATTTTCGTTCACATTCAAACACTTCGAGACGAGAATGTGATTTTCACGATTTGGCTCCTCCTTACGCGAGTAAAGGTTAACTCCGACAGAGAAAGACATCTGAATTCGTCTCTGTCAGATAAAAATTGAAAAGGATTGTACATGGAAAGGGGAAAGGGAGGAGATTTATATTGGACCGGAGTTTTCAATTAAAACCCTCCAAATTATTCCTCCCACGGTTAGCTTATCTCTTTTTCACATGCTCAATCACAACAGTTTAATGCATTTCGGGAACCACAGACACCACGCGAATCCTTCATTTTATCGGCGACATTTTCTTCGTCTTCGGAATTTCACACTGACGCAGTGGACAAAAGAAAAAATCACAATACCTTACGTCGTCATCCCTCCCTCACTGCTCGACTCCAACCAGCTCGCAGAAAAAACCGCCGGGATTGCGAGAACAAAGAAACGAAAAACCCGCCACACACTCAAGACATGACTTCATAACAGTTTCAAAACAGACTGGAGATTTGGAACGAAACGGATCCGACGGCATCCACTCACCGCGACCGACGACTGAGCGAGGGCAACCGGCAACTGACGGCCCCGCACAAAACCGTTGCCGATGCTGCCAACTTCCACCGCAGAAACTTCCCCGCCGCGGTGAAGGAACCCCGCGCATCATCCCCGACCGTTAAAAGCCGTTAGTGGCGGCGCGCATTGTTTCGGTGGTTTTGGGCGGGCGAATGAGGGGGAAAGTGGAGCGGGGGTGGTGGGCGCGCGAGGGAGGGAGGGAAAGGAGGAAAATAGGTTTGTCGGGTGCATTAGCTGTGCCGACGTTCTGCCGAATATGGCATTTAAACGTTCTTCCATTTTGGGAGTAGTCCAAGTCCTTGGTTGGTCTTTTTTCATGAATAAGTACTTAATTATGCTAAGAGGCCTCCGTTGTAATTAGGCGGCATTTTCGTTTGTAAGGTCATACGATCTCGAGGACTTGTAACATGATAGGTTCAGACAAGGAAGTTCTTCGGGGAGGAGAGGGGAAATCTTAGCCTTATTCACACAACGGTCGAATCGGTATCACTTTACCTATAAATTTAATTTCAACTATTAAAAACGTAAAATAAAATCTGATCGGAGAATGTTTTTTTTCCCCCCTATTTTGAACTCAATATATTGTCTAAACTATCCTAAAACTATTTCTCATCGAATTTAAAAAAGAAAAAACACTCCGTAGTCAGTTTTTATTTAACAACGTTTCAATTTACCTCACTGCGTTTTGTTTACTTTTAATTTATAAATTTTTTGGTGAAAACTAAATATGAATGAGTTCTTTCTCTCCTTTCTTAAATGTGTACGGTCTAATTTTGTTGTCTTTGAATTATAAATGCACTCTCTCGGCAGTGCTGTCCCAAATTTATATCGAATTATGACCTCTGACGTTTTCGGCCAAAATATAGTCTATTATTTTAAAAAGTAAGCAAAATGTGATGCGGCGGCCATTTTTTTCTCCCTTTTTTCGGGTATTTTTCCACGCTTCCTTCGGGCAAATTTTTAATTATATAAAAACTACAACTCATTCGCTGTAAAATATATCGTAATTTTCATGGCGGAAGAGATTTTATGATACGTTTGTGTTTCGCGGCCGAAATTCTCACCTGGACACAATTAAGGAAGTTTACCTAATATGAAAAATTAGAAAATAAATACATTTAAAAAGTTGGACGTGCAAAGAGCCAAATATAAAAGAAGGTGAATGGGGCAGAAGAATTTCTTATCGATAACGAAATTTGTAATTTTCTTTTTCTTTTCATTTTATACTTTCCCAAAATCTTGATTTCCTTCTTTCTTTTTTAATGACTTTAGTTATGATTAATATTTATAAAAGAAAAATGGCGGAGGAGTACATTTCTGTGACTGTAGTGGTTGATGTAACGCTCATTAATAAACACAGACAGAGAAACTTACGCTTTCATTTTGTGTTTCTGCTGCCCTTTACCCTTTTGGTTACCAATTTTCACTCACAGTAAACACCGCTTTTATTCTCACCGCCATCTTGACATTTCTTGCTGTTTGTTTGACATTTGTGCTCTCCGGAGTATAATTTGTTTCTCATTAAAGCTCTCGACGCCCTTCTCCAGTTAACTTCCATTACGTTACATTTTCCCACATTCATTACGTCATTATGTACTTCGACTTCCATTACCAAAGTTTATACAAATGAATTATTTTAAGAGTAAATCGTCTCACTTGTTCGTTTCGTCTGATGCATTAGTGAAAAAGTTCCCAGAAAAGTGGAACCCGCCCTTAACCCTCCAACTGCACCACTCGTTAAACCATGAATCACGGCCGAAGCTCTCTCATTAACGATGGCGTGGATGAAGAATTACCGGAGCATAGATTCCTATGATAGGGCGACTCGTGAACGCTAAAATCGCATTAGCTGTCGTTACAAATTGCCCTGAGTCACTATGGGGGCTCTTTCAACACCCTCTTCCTTCCCTCTGCTAACCCCTTCTGAGGTGAGTGTTTTGCTCGATCACCAATAACAATCCTAACCCGTTCGAAAGGACAATCACGTCGCAGTCACCAGCACTTTACTGGTAACCTTGTGCCACCTGTCCTAATTTTCATGTTACGGTTTCGAATTATGGCCTCGACTTCGGGAGAAAGTGAGGGGAGAAGATAGTTGGGGGATCGATTCGGAAAAACTGTCGCCGCCGAGAAAGGGTTGGAGAAAGTTGTTTATGAATTTTCCGGTGATCCGCGCAAAGGGATTCTGCACTAGAAATGTTTCGACCAATCAGAAACGAGCAAATTGAGCAATGAGAAGTGGCAAGTCGATTGTTGTTAATGCCACGGCGCGTGTTGTACCAAGAAACGTGGGATATTTGAAATGACCGACAATTATGTATGAATATTACGTTTTAAAATATTTCGGATGGTCCTAACGAACAATGCCGCGAGTATGACAGAGATTAATCAACTCCAAAACAAAATTTGCAAAGATACAATATTTTCTCTATTACAATTAGTTCATAATGAAAATTAGAACTTTTTTGAAAGATAAGCCTTCTGAACCTTAAATGTTTGAAAAAAAACTCGATAATAACCTCTATTATTTGCAAACGAATCTTAAAAACCTTCAACCAATTCCGCCACAATGGAAAGGGCCGACAAAAGCGCTCTCCAGCGATTCTTTCAAGTACTACAACAAGCACTCGACAATTCGCCCGCCCAATAGATGTCTCCACTTACGTCAAACTGACAAAGTTTAATCCTTTGCCGTCAGATGTCGCCACCATCATGAACCTTGTTCAAACTCCCTATGCCTATGCAGGTTATTATGTCAAAATGATTTTGCGAACGCCAATTGAATCAACAACTCTTCCACTTTCATTGGGCGAAGACAATCGAATTGAAATGGAGAGGCGGAATACATTTTTTGATTGTTTATTTCAACATTATTATTAGTATTATTATTCAAGACCATTATTCGGTATACGGCGAATCTATCTATTTTAGACCTCTTCCTAATAATCTTTTACTTTTCTTATTCGTCTTTTATGGTATTTCGAGGGTTGTCACGAAGAAAATGATTCAATTTCTTTGCCCTTGCGATCAATTTGCACACCCAAAGAATTGAAAAGGTTACTCACCATGTGTTCCTTCGCTTTCGCCTCCAACTCCGTTTTCGTCCATCCGTGGTGGAAAGACAGTGGCTTCAGTTTCTCGTCCAACTCCCGCAGCCAGTTCCTCAGAGCCCTGATCTCCTCCACGACCTTCTCCTTCGACCCCTTCTCCCCCTCGCACTTCTTGCACCCCTTCACCATCCCCTCCACTCTCTCCCACTTCTCCCCGATCTCCCTCACCCGCCCCGCCACCTCTGCCTCCCATTCCGGACACCTCCCTATCAGCTTCCTCGACTCCTCCCTCAACTTCTCCAGCCTGAATCGTTGTCGCTGCATGTCCTCTAGCCTCTCCTGCAACAAACGCGCCCAATTACTGCCTTCGACACCCGTGCGACACTCTTCAACTGTTTATTTTCTGTGTTTTGTAAACGTTCCCGCTAAGAGCGGCTTCAGGCTGTCGTAATGTCAGCCATCGGTGCCTGCGACCTGCGGTGGCCATGGCCTTCTTACACTTCCCCTCGCCATACTCACAGCTCGCATTTTCCGCTCCTTGTCCTTCTTTCCATGCACGCAGTCCTGGATGCCTGCGAGCCAAGAGTAGAGAGCGGCGAACTGCTCCATGAACTCCGACTGGCTCCATGCGCCTGGAGCCCTCGGAATTACTTTCTGGTCCTCCTCCGCCTCTGGGGTGTCCCTTTCGAGCATGTTCTGCGCCATGAGGTAGTCGTAGTCGGCCTGAAACCCCTCCCAGCACTCCTTTCCGTCCTGGCTGATGCCGCTGCCCCAGGACTTCCGCCATTGCTCCTGCTCCTTCTCCCTCTCCTTCCCCTGCGCGCTGTTCTGCCTGCAACCGACGACCAATTAGCATGGCGTCTCTCCCCCACCGCCCACCTCTCGCTCATCGCTTTCCAATTACGCTACTTATTGCATTAGGTTAATTATGTGTTTACGAAAGGAAATAACTGTGCCAGTGAAGGCTTTTAAAAAAGAAAGCCCGGCCGAGAGATTCTCATTCTCATTATTTCTAATTAGAGTGATTAGCTAAAGGAATGAGTCCTCTGCCTGGTCTCATCCTCCGCTCTGTATGACTTTGTCACAGCTCGCCTGACCCTGACCCAGAAAGAACGTGAGAAGGCAAAGGAGAAACTCTTCGGTGTGTAATTAAGGAAAACAGGAAAGGCTGTGGTTATTAGTGCAATACAACAACTAAAAACGGTATCGAAGACATCTGTAGCGGTTATGAAAAAAAAAAACAACGAGTCGCTTAACCCTCCAATAACTGCAAATAAGATTACTTAATCTCAATGACAAATCAATGTCAGTATAAATAACGAGCAAAAACGTTAACGGCAAAATAAGAATTATCACTGTATGTCTAATTATAGATGTTTGTACTTGTTATTATGTAAGAAAAATGGCGAGACGGCCCAACGACCAATTGTTAAAAAATGTCAACGATCAGAAAAGAGTTATTCATCGTCGTGGCAGAAGAAAATAAAAATAAATATTAACATAATGAAGTTAACAAAATAAATTTAACGCTTAAAATATTTATAAATAACATTTAAAAACTGCTTTAGTGAAGTTTTTTTGTTTTCTCCTCCCATTTATCATTACATTAATTAACAACAATGAAACATAATTTCCTAATTTTTAACTAATTTAAATAAATAAAATAAGTAAATACTAAAATCTTTTCATTTTTTTTTTAAAATAAAACTGTGTCGAGATAAGAGTGCCGCAAATCAATGCCAAGAAAGCACTCATTAATTAACATAATATTATTCATAATATTTTAAATACATTAAGCTAATTAAGGCAAATATTAATGACAATAATTAATGCAATTTTGCCCAATTATTTTTTAAACTTTGTGCGCTTGTCAGTCTTTGTCTTCGTCTTTTCGATCTCCTATCTCACAGCTTCGTCTTTTTTCCTGTATTTCCCCCGTTGCACTGTACCCCTAACCCTTTCCAACCGAAGGATGAAAGACATTAGTGCCCGATTTTCCCGCGCATTCTCGAGGAAGTTCCCATTGACCGGCTTCTGAGAACTGTGCAAATTAAGAAATCGACTCCCGGTTCAAAGTTAACTTTCTCGGACTGTACCAAAACCGACCTAATGAGACCTTTCTCGGCTCCCTCACACTAATTGCGGCCGGTTAATTGTAACACTCGCCGGCGCCGCAAAGGCATTGCACCGCTTTCTCTTCTCGAGTGGTGCTGACTCCACCACAACCCTCTGCAGTCAATCGCTGTGTCAAGTGAGTCATCGTCGGGGAAGGGGTGAATTCTCAGAGGGGATGTGAGGGGGAAT
This sequence comes from Brueelia nebulosa, assembly GCA_028293925.1. NCBI lineage: Eukaryota > Metazoa > Arthropoda > Insecta > Psocodea > Philopteridae > Brueelia > Brueelia nebulosa. Next base: position 408,217 of record JAQIBA010000062.1, on the reverse strand, counting down.
TGTTGTGGGTGTGTCCAATTGGGAGGGTGGCGCCAGGGTGCGAGGGAAGGTCGACGGACTGTGCATTCGAACGTGATATCAATAGAAGCATTATTGTGGATTTGTCATGCGTATTTCGTAACGTAATTTACGTGCGTCGATTGAAGTAGTAAAGGAATTCCAGGTACGCCGAACCATTAATCACCGCTCTAATGCAGAGAGCAACTGTGGCCCTCCCACCTCATCTCCTTTGCAGTCCAGGACGAGGTGCGTTAAACGAGCTAGAGGGGAGGGTTTAAGGCACAGATCGATATAGAAACGAGTCGGGCACCTGGATTTTTTGGTGAGGCTGTGGTAAGGTCTTTCCGTGTTGATCTTGAGGGGGGCGCCGTGTTCGGGGCTGTCCGACTGTGTGGACGACCGAAGGGACGTGAGCGAGAAGCTCGACTTCAAGACAGAGCTCGTTGTACCTGGAAAGTAAAGCGAAGCGTTGAGGTGCTGTTGCGAGTGCGGTGGTGTGGTGCACCGACGGCACTCTCACTCACTCACCGACGGGCATTTTCACGATGTCCAATATCGATTCCGTGTCCGAAAAGCTGGGTCGCCGTTTGTTACATCCGATACATGTCAGTCTTTCATTTACCCTGAATGGCACATAGTGGTCGCTGCTCCCGGTGCTTCCCTCCCCTTCTCCCTCGCTCTCGCACTTGTTTCGGTAACGTTCTCTCGCTCGGGAAGACTGCCGCCGAAATATCGAACGTCTAATGAACCGCCTCCATCGCCGCTCTTCTGATGCGACGGCTTCTCTCGACGGTGCACATCGTCCGCCTGAATCCTGAAACCAAATCTCTCTTTCAGTTCCCATCCATCGGAAGAATCTCTTACCTCTTCCCTTCACAGTAAAGCAGATGAAGACGTACACTAAAACGAATCATGTGCCGTGTCATTACCGAAATTACCATTATTATTTCTTTCATGTTTTACCTTTTGTCTGAAACGGTTTCCAACTCGCACGACTGTTTTGAATGGGTAAGAAGGGCGGGAAGAGGGCAACTCGAGGGATGACGTCTTACCCGATCCTAAACTTCTTTCTTATTGCCACAACTTCCGCTGTGCTGCGTTAAAATACGTGCAAACAGATCTCACTCGACACATCCTCTAATATATTTATTTACATACAGCCTTATATATTTACACGCGCTTCATTTACGGGACAAAACCGAATCATTCTTTTCCCATAAAGACCGACACCCAAAATGAATAGACCCCGGAAGACGCTGCCATCAGATGATAAATAAAATTCACGCTTGCGTGATAACCCAAAAGTTTAAAGTCAACAAACATCTTCATTCTAATTCCGGAGTCGTGACAATGGAATGGCAATCTCCCCCCTTCGCCCCCCATTTCGATCCGCGACAGCACCCCCCTCGTCACTGCCCCCCGATCATCAATTAACACCTCGGCGATGTGGGTCGTCAACCATCAGTTGCCATCTGCACAACTGCGGTTTCCGATAGAGGAAGAAGAAAACTCTTGAGGGGATTATTGAAGCCCTCCGAAAGAAAAAAGGGGAAACGGGAGCGACAGCAGCATATTTTCAGTGGTTGTCTGCCGGCAGCAATTACCTGCAGCAGTTGGCTGGCTATTAATAAAACAGAGAAGAGAACATAAGAACAACTTGAAGAATGATTCTGTTTTGGCTGACCACAATACGGAGTTTATAACTCTTCGCGCCCTCACAGCTTCCTTCTCTACTGTATTACCTCTAATTTTCATTCCACATTTTCCGCTTTTTATAACGCCAAAGTGAACACAGAGGAAGACTGACAGCTCCCTATAACAATCCATTCAATTTCATACAAGTTTTGATTGACCCCACGATAACTATGTTAAAACACTCACATACCTCACATCCCCCACACCATATGCGCAGTAACAGCTCATTCATTCCGACCGTTTTCTCGTCGGTCCCTCAACTGGCAGACACACAGACTGACATTAGCAAAATCCGCTTCACCCCCCCACGCCCACGTCAAATCCACCATCGCTTCGACTTTTTCGACATTTCGAGTGAAAACGTAAAGTCACGAAGTCCGCATTTTGTGGGGATGCCGACATTTCTCGGGCGGGCATTCGGGGGGGAGCGCTGGTGCCACGACAGGTATCGGAGGGGAGTGCGGGGAGGCGGTGGAGGGGCGAGCGTTCTCACAATTAAACTGATATTCGATGAGCGAAGGCGTAATTGAAGAGTTAAAGGAAAGGGTTTTTCGCAAAGCGAAAACACCGGAGCATAGACTCATTAATGGAGTCTAAATGACTTTTAATTTTAGAAAGAAAGAAAAAAAATGGAATAACGGTTCGTAGTTTGCTCGGATATTGAGGAGAGCAGTTATTCTTGGCTGTATTTCTCGGATCATTACGGAGGGCAGTCGGGGGTGAAGACCGCGGGGTGACGTCAGTACTGTTGAGAGATTATAACAGAATGCTGTTGAGGTGTGTCGGCAACGGGGGCGTGAAACCACCATGATAACATTTCGAGATTTTTCTCGCACATACGGAAAAAATAATCTCAAGATTAATGAGGCGTCGATTTTGCTTAATTTTTCAATAGTTTCAACCACTTTAACATTTGAACTGCTAACGATTAGTCAAAAAAAGCCAAAATATTTTGAGAGTTACCCTTCAACTAAAAATGTTATATATTTCAAAATTTTATAATTATGATATAAAATAAGCTTTTGACAACGCAGTCTTATGCACCAAGAGAATTTCACAATGAAACAAAAACAAACTAACACATTTTTAACGCTTGTTAACGTCGTCTCCTTTCAGCCCGAAGCAGAAATGATTTTTTTCAAATTTCTCAGCGACACTTTGAAACAATGCGCGTTTTTTTTTTAAAAAGACCGGTTAAAGTGATTTCTGAGTTATGCGCGTAACGAGACGACCACACAACTTCTTTGGCAAACATATTTATTATTTTATATAATAGAATAAGACATTAATGCATAAGAATTATGCGCGTGTTTCTCACATAAATAAAAAAAAAAAGCATACTTGCTATTCGAGTACGGATCGCAAAACACAATTCATTTACGGTCGCCTTTTTCACCGCAAAGTTTCTCATTAAAATTATGGCTCAATCCACAGAATATATTTATACCTTCTTCTACCAATTATCAATTTAATCTGATGCAAGAGCTTGTTATCATTATTATATTCGAGTCTGCTAATTAATTTCATGACCCATTTTTAATGCTCGCTGCTCTTCATCCGCCCCCCGTGTATGCATAATTTTTTGCCAAATGGCCGCCTCCGATAGATAACTAAAAAGAGGCAATTAAAGTTGGGCATTCTCTTAAGATATATTTTTAGGTGTTTTAGAAGTTCTTTTTTAAATCCCCCCCACACTGCCAGTTCCCCTCTTTTCAATCGGCGTCTTCTGCAGTAACTGTCAATACATCAGTGGTCAAGTGCTCATATTTTACGTGCTCTATAAACGAACTTTCTTCCCAAAAAAAAACGGCAAAACATTAATAAAATTTCACTGAAATGCAGGCCATGTGGCACGACTCCATCAGCAAAACCCCAACCTGTTGCTTCTTTCGCGCCGAGCAGTGAAGTTCACCCAGGCCAGGGGTGACTAGGACAAGACAGTCATTCGGAGCTTTGCATGGAAAGTAAGTTCCTCAGAATCGTGGAAGCAGAAAAGGGACGGTGCCGCGAGCGTCCATGGCAGCACACTTTGGCACTGTCCAATTAGTGCCTAATTCTGAGTTGGAATTGCCAGTTTTGTTTGCGATTACGAGCAGACTGGTGTTTGCGGCTTCCTAAGGCCTTGTTATGTGCTCTCGATTTCCATAACTTCCGTTTGGCCGTCGTCTCCGAGCGAAGAGAACAGACCGAGTTTGGCCTTGGGCGGACCAGAAAGTGGACTGTTAAGAAAAGAGACCAAATTTCCCCGAAACTCGAAATGCGGACCAATTTTTGACAATTGGGTTTAGAAGAGCGTCGCGCATTTAAACTTATTGTATTTCGTAAATGTCATTCAGTTCAACATAAAAATCAATAACCATAAATCGAATTTCCATTCAATTTTTTCATTGCCCTCATTTTGTATCATGCATATTTAGCCACGATTATGTCACTGAGACAAATGTGCCCTATCACATTTTGACGAAATCATAAATGACACTGCTTGTTGGCCTTTTCTCACTGGTTAGATCCTTTTCCGCTCAGAAGCACTTCCCAAATTCAGTAATCTAAGATCGGGAGACTCATTCGGCTCCCGTACCGATTGTAGATAAGCTTCTGCTTCCACGACCGCTACCACTCCCTCCCCTTCCCCTCCCATTAACACATACACGTTAATCTGCCTTTGAGCACTGCCACGCCATGTTTGCTTTGAGCATTCCTCGGTGCTCCTCTGCCTTACCGCTCGGTACCGCACAGGTGTTTCCACCGGCGCTCCTCAGACTGGCGACAATTCTCGCAGCTGTGTGTAACTCATTTTCTGCTGAATCACGGCGAGTGATCACCAAGGAGTTTCACAACATTGCCGCCATGAGCACCGCTTGAGTGCGCTTTTGTCCTCACCCGTGGGTGAGTTGGGCTGCCGGAGCTTCGGCCAGTTTCAACGGTAACGGAGACCGGTGATTGGTGGGAGGCTTCGATTGAAAGAATTTAAAGTGGTGAAAGAATTAACTTTTTCCCTTTCAATTAACTAATTTCACTGCCAGGGCCAATGTAAATATCGGAATGGTATATGTCATCAAGGGATTTGTGTAAGAAGACAGACAGCAACGCAGAGTTAAACAAATATGTCAAATACTGAGTAATTAGCCCCTGGCTTTGGTGTCTTTTAATTAAAAAGATTAAATCAAATAAAATTAAATTTCAGTGTTCCGGATTCCACAAGTCTCGATTTACCTTTTGGCAACAAATCAAATGCAGTTTTTTCATTCATTAGTCGAAAATTTTTTACAGAAATATAAATTAATTTATCTACACAGCATACCTATAGTCATACATAAATTTTGAAAAAACTCTGCGAATTCTTACAGAAAACAACCACACCGTTTGCCCCAGTCTGAAACAATTCAGGTGTGCTTTGCTCCATGGTTTCCTCCTCTCAGCACATCTATTGGATTCATCAACCACAAGCAAAACCAATCGGACACGGCCTCTAGCCCATCCGGATCCCAACCGCAAATCGGCCCAATGACTCCCGCAATCATGGTAATAAAAGGTCAAAGGTTGTCCCCACAAAGGAAATTTCACGCCGCCGAACTGTCACTGTTATTGCACTGGGCCTTTGGCCCAATTCGGCCAAAGTCTGCGGTCCAGGAGAGGGAAACATCGGCGAGGGGGCTATTCTCAAGGCACGTGACCGAAGGAAAGGACCGTTTGTGAGAGGGTCTGGTGGGCGGAGGCGGAGCCGATGCAATGAGCGAAGGATGGCCGAGAACGCGAAGATTCGCCAAAAGGCTTGGCAGGGGTCACACGTATTGACCCCCAGAACGGCTGGTTTGTATGGAAAGCAGCCTGTGGGAGGTAACACACCGGAGGTCTCTGTCGGTGCTTTTTCAGAAAGTGCATTTGGAAAAAAAATCAGCTTTGGCTGCTTCTTTCTTATGTTTCGTATTCCTTTAACCAAAAGTCTATCCCTTCATCAAGTATTTTTTATTTACTTTAACGACTGTAAACATCCCTGCAGCGTTCCTCCGGCAGCCACTTACCATTCTTCCACCTTCTTATTGTGCACCCCAACTTTGATCCCACTTATCCTTGAAATCACCGCATTCTTTTGCCCTGCTACAATAGACTCGCATACCTCACTCGCAAGGTTTTATCGATTTATTGACCCGCGTCTGAATGCATTCACCATGAGCCATTCATACGAAGTTACGCAATCCCACGAGCATTAATCACTCATTCTTCAATCCTAAATTAAGACATTTCTGATTCTGACTTCCTGCACGCACACGGGCTTTGCTCCTCACCGCCCTCCTCACTTACCATTCAGGCCTTTGATACCGCTACCGGAAGTAGTTCTTTACCCCCCTCCCCCCTCCGACTCTCACTGGCCAGACTTCTCACAAACGTCCATGAAAAGCTTTTCCAGCTCGAAGGCTGACATTATATACAAATGTTCTCTCTCTCTCTCTCTCTCTCTCTGTCCCTGTGACTCCAAAAGGAAAAATTGCCAAACCACTAATTTGGTGAAAAGGAGCAATAGCAAAGATTGCTTAAAGCGTTTCGGAACGGCAATCGCTATTAGGAGGCTTCTCTAACAATGCGGTAGCCATTTTTGGCCGTGTTTGCGGCACAGAAACTGTTTCCCAACGCGAAAAAGGTCACAGGAACTTTGTCCGATTGGCGTCGGCTTTGCTGCCTTTGGCTTTTCACGTTCCAGAAGACACACGCGGAAAGAAGCACACGGCTTGGCATTGGCCCAGAAGGTTGCAGATGTTTAATCCGCTGTTTGATTTTTGGCCGGAAAAATGGCACCTACGGGCATTAATTCTATTATTTTTTTGAGCTTCGTCTTTCGTCTCATTCCTCTGTTATTAGGAATTTGTTCCAATGTTGAATCGTTACAGAAACACAACATCAATTCCACATGGCGGACTTTTTCGAATTTTCATTTTTTTATTATGACTGCCCGATGACAATACAATATGAGTTAACACTCATTTCTTTAATACTTAATTTTTATGTAAATTTATAGATTTGGTTTATTTTGCACTTCTTTTAAAAGTCTTCACTAGGGTGAAATAAAATTGTTAAAAAATCGTTAAATTTATCTAAAAATACATTATTATAACTCTTATATTTTTTACAACTGAAGTTTAATAAGGTTGTTATTTTATAATTGAACTTAAATAAGGCGTTCGACAAAGAAAGTAATTTACTGAAGTAAGCAAGGGCAGTTATAACTGATTAGAGTCTGAGCATTGCAAAGTGAATTCGATCAAAAACTTTCGCTATTGAAATTTTAAATTAGAAAATTTTAACTATATAATTGAAAATCATAAGAAAGTAATAATGTAAATATAAGGATGATAAATCTATTTTCATGGAAGCGGGAGTTGAGGGGGGAATAAAAGTTCTGAAGCAGAGCGGGAGGAACAATTTAATTGCAGTATAAATACAACTTCCTCCATCGCTTAACTTCGCTCTTTCTTTCCACTTTTCATATGAAATACAGTTCATGGCGAGGTCTGATCTCCAAATAAAATGGGCTGTATACACCGAGAGGACCTCGCATGTCAGTCCTCCACTATTTAACAAAAACGGGCCTTCTTCAGCCTTTTATTCCGCCGTCTTTTCAATACCGGCCTTGAAACACAGGCACCGGCTCTGATAGAAACCATGAAGAGAAGGCCCCTCATTTCCCTTCTTTGACCGACAATGCTGCCGAGAGTTTCGCCTCGACAAATGCGGCAGACTGCAGCGTGACTGAAGAGGTCATGGCCGCGGGGAGCAATGAAGCAATCGCGTGAGAACCACGCGTTCCTAGGCCACGCTCACCTGCCATTCATGGGGCAATTTCTACGAGAAAATCAAAGCCGGTTCTCCACACCCACGACGACGACGACGGCACAAAAACGATGCTATTTTTGTAATCAATTTGTGGTAAAGGTCGGGTTCGTTGTGGCGAGGCGATGTGCAATTAAAACCGAGCCGGCACCTGCAATTGCAAAGGGGGCAAACGGGGGGGGCGAAGGGGGAGTGTTCAGGACGAAAGCGAATATTAATTGTTCACGAAGTTAATATCTTTCGTGATAAGAATCACAGTTTGCAGAGTCTCGCGGGCATCTGGTCGTTTGAGGGCAATCTGGGAGATAAGATCGGAAGATCACCAGTGAGTCTCACTCGGTAAAAACACACGCCTTGCTCAGAAAACCTTTCTCCTCAGGAACTAAAACAACACTGTCATCGGATAAACTCAGAAAGTTAATTAAAACTCCGACAACTTTGGAAAAAGAAGGAAATCAAAACGAAAGGACAGCTGAGAGAAGCTAAAAGCAAGAGAAAGAAACACGGGGGAGGGACGTACGCCAACAGCAATGGCTCATCGAAAGCGGAAGTCCCGGAGAAAGGTCCTGGCAAAGCACACTAACAATCGGTCGACAAATCTCCCCGACAAACAATTAACTCTTCACTCACGAGCGGACCGAATCCGGTAAAGGTAATTAAGTTAAGTGCGCGAGTTTTCGTTCGGGTGTCACGAGGGAGATGAATATCGGAAGAGAGAAAGAGAAGAAAGGGGAGAAGAAGATGGAAAGTGATACTGTGAGGGGGCGAGTCGATAAGAAGCGATTCCGGCCTCGGTCGGAGAAAAGGATTACCGTAAAGTGACGACCAATGACGGCCACTAATTTCCGATCACTCTTCCTCTTATCTCCTTGTTACCGACAGGGACTGGAAAGGATACATGCAGCCACTCTGGAAGAACTAAAGGGGTCGAAGCACATCAGCAGTACAATGATAAAACAGGACATAAGTTGAAAAGTACGTAAATGGCAGCATTGAAGAGAGTGAACTGAAGGGGTGCTGGGATGACGACAATGACAACATTACATTGAGGGCGTTGAAAAAAGTAATTTCGGGACTATTTAATAAAAATTGGCCTTAAAATTTCCAGGACATTTACGTCTGTTTCGATTATCTGTGATTCTGGAATATCTTTTAGACAGGTACAAGTATATTTTTTAGACCCTACAAGACAGGTACAAGGATAATTACCGGGGTTTTAAGAAAAAAACAGAAAAAAGTCGATCCGCACTGCTCTGATCATTTCCCAGTCCCCCGAAGCGATTTAAATCTTCTATTCACGCATTCATTACAGACTCCTGTGGCAAGGGCTGTTACAATCTTACCCGCAGTTAATGCTATCAGAACGTTCTACTCTAGACCAACAATTACAGCTCTCGTAAACAACTCCCGAAAGTTTCAAAACGCCGACATCGTTACTCCACTCGACAGAAATTCAAAACAACAATTTTAATTAAAATCGAGACAAACATGCAATACAACTCCTGAATCAGAAGCAAAACAAAGAGATTGTGTTTTCGTTCGAAAAACATTCACTGCTGTCCACTTGAAGGGCTGCATGAAATGGGAGTGTTCCATGTTTTCTGCAGCAGAAGACATTCATTCACCCTTCTCGGGTCGTGCTGAAGCGGGGTCAATTAGCCGACATTCGCGAGAATCGTGAAAGCGTTTACGTAACCCGAACAACCCGCCAACAAAAACAAAAATCACCCGCGGAAAACCTGTTCGACCTTAATCTCCTTCGCATCAGGTTGCTCGATTTTGCGCTTTTCACCCGCACATAATAACACCCTATTATGCTCTCAGGAAGTCGTTACTCGAGGCCGCCGTGTGAACCGCCGACAAAGTCCCGATTCACTCGTACAAGTGATTAAAGTGTTTGGAGAGATGACGAGAACGTTACGGTCCTAAAAGGAAGCTGAGTAAAGGACGTTTCACTTCGGGGTGAAAACAGGGGCAGTTAAAAACGGCCGGTGATAAAAAGTTGGGGAAAGAGAGTAGAAAAGGACACGGCTGTCATTCCTCGTCTCGGGTTTTGTCTGTGAAAGACGAAAAGTCTTCTGCACTTTACCGAAATGATTTCGAAGTCAGTCACTCAACACTATTCCTGACATTTTACTCTTGAAAGGATTTACCTATGCGAACATCCACATTAGTTTATGCGCATGTTCGCAGTAACGTCCACTAGCATTGTGAAACAAATAAATTGTAGGAGTTGGTTGCCACGCAAACCGCCCCCAATTTGACCCCAACAACGATTATACAATTCGCAGAGACATTTTTGTGATCCGCCCCGGTTTCCGGAGTTCTATGAACATATGGAAACAACAATGAGGAAGAAAAGTGTCAGGAGCAATAAATGGGAAAGTCATTTATGTAAATGAGTCCAAGCACTGTGAAAGAGTGTAGCGTAGGTTGCCAACAGCGGATCGTATACTTTTTATTTTTAATTAATTGTTTTATTATTAATTAACACTAGAACGGCAAAAGCGGTCATTTTGATCCGTTGGCGATTCTAATAAAAATGTCCGCCTTTATTTTTAAGTGTTTTTTATGGCTTTAATATTTTTTTATGTATTTTACGCTTTGCTTTCTTTCTCAGATGACGCACCGTTCCTTTTGCACCGGTCTTTTTTAAAAGCCAGTCAAAACGACTGCTTGCTTAAAATGCCAAAAACGTGTATGAGATTTTTATTGAATTTTTCTAAAAATGATAAAAAGGGGAGAACCGAAGGAAAAAAGCAGGGAAAGAGGGGGAAGATAAAAATGAATCAAAATCACGGCAAATGCTGATGTGACACATATTGAAGTAATGCATGCGTATTATTTTTAATCCGAAAATATGAGTTAAAAGATCAAAAGAAAAATTATAAAACAGTTATCTTGGCCGCTCGCGGCCGTACCAGTGTTACACTGAATTGAAAAATGAATTAAAAGATTTAAAAGATTAATTAAATTGCAAATAAGGAAAACAGCTCTACAAGAATGCTTGCTTACTCAGTACACGTGGTCACATATGTAAATCATGTTATGTTTCCAATGTCGAATGTCAGATAACGTGCAACATTGAGCATGTCTACCAACAATCGCTCATTAATGTATTCATCCCTCTAAAAGGTCTGACCCTCCGGTGGGTTCGGCGGAGAAAGGAGCGAGAAGAAAGTGCTTCGAGACTCGATTGTTTTCCAACTCCCTCGAGGGTTCGAGTGGACAACGCCCCTGTGGTTGGCTTTCCTTCCTCACGGAAAACCTTTTCCCAATTCGTCCCCTCCTTCCCTAAGGGGTGGAGCTGACGAAAGTCGCCAAACTGCTCATTACCTCATTCGAAGCGTTTATACCATTATATTAACTAAGTTCCAACTATTTAGGGTCTTTTCAGAACACTTTGAGATGCGAAAGGCATAAAACACTTTTGGTGACATTTTCATAAGGCTAAGTCCAATGGGTATGAGAATAAAGTGAAAGCCAAAAGAAGAGCACATGGGAGTGGCTGCCCCTACGCACCGACAGCAGTTCATTAACGGAAACAACAACTATTTCTCATCAATAAACGAGCTGAGAAAGAGTGCAACTGAGATTCCCGGGAGGGGAATGCGATGACCGCCGATGATTTTTCACAATGGACAAGTAAAAGCCATCGCACGTGATCCAGGCGGAGGAGAATAATGTTACAAATAAATCAATAACAATGGGCGCCGCCCAAAGGCACAACTCGAAAGGAACCCGTTAATGAAAGTAAGAAGGGCCACGGCCGAAGAAAAAAACTTCCGAGCCTCGCTTTTCACTTTTCTTTACAATTACTTTTCCCTCTGATCTTTAATTCTGCATTTAGATTTCGATCGGAAATTCTCACTCCCTTCACTTCACGGAGAGCCACTGAAAATCCGGTGCTTTGCGTGACCCCTCGCTCGCCCGCCCCTCCCCTCCCCGGAGTCGCCGACACTCAAATCGAGGTGGTTACCGATGTTGATGGCTCAATGACTACCTGACATGTGACAGCCGCACCAACAAAGGAACCGATGGACCACAAAACCTCCATTTATGCATTACAAAGCCCCTAATTTAAATGTAGCCGCCGGCCGGACTGAGTTCTTCGGGAGGGCGAGGACAACAGCAAAACGCCCGTCGACTGTCCTGACTCTCTCGGATCAAAATCCATACGCATTCACTACAAAGACATAATCAAAAAAAAGGAAGTGGCCATTCACGGGACATGGATCGCAACCTGAACGTCTCTCTTTGCGACAGCCGAAAAGCTCCCCGCAGCCACTCGACTTGCACGTGCAAGTCACGACTGCTAAGCCCAGACGTGCACGCCACGTTCAACAAAGGTGTGTGTCTCACGAACGACTATTAATGGCCCTGTTCAACAGTCATTCATTACGCAAACAAAGTATTTAAACTTTACAAATTCCCTGCGAGCAGCTCCAGAAGAAATATGGAAGGACTGTGTTTATTAACAGGCCCCCGCCCCACTCCGCCCCCTCCCGGTATAAAAACAATCGTTTTCCACTCTTATACATAAAATTCCGACCAAAGCCCGAAATAAACCTCTAAATTTAGAACAGACATTCGCTCTCCGTTTGTCTGCAGCCATTGCCACTTAAGCAAAAATGGGGGGGTACATTAATGTGGTTTAGCAGTTTTCCAAAGAGGAAAAAATAAGATACGACCCATAATTACATGGAAATAAATTTCATTATCAGACCAAACGCCCAAAAGGGATAAAACACACGCCAAAATGATTTATGTGATTTCGAGCGAGTCGAGGATGTTTGCTCACTGCTGTTTACCACGTGGGACATCGAAGATACAGAACATACTCACTCTGCGACTCTGCGACACTGCGTCAATTTATAACTGACAAATGATTCGACAAGGTGTGCTCTGTACAAAAAGTCCCTTCTTTCTCAACCCTTCTGTTCCTTTTGCTATTTTCGGCCCTTGCACTTAAAGATTAGCCTGACTTTCATTCTCTCCCTCTTTTACTCTTCTTTACAACGATTTTCTCGAATTGATTAAAAGATGGTATCGGTGACGTAAATTCGACTAACTTCCGACATCTGACTTTTGGCAGGGTTATTTTAATTAAAAAAAAATGGCCTGCACGTACTCATCATTCCCGCGAAATAGCGTTCGAACCGGAAAAAACGACCGTGGAAACCTAAATAAATATTTAATAAATGATGACGTAACCGATATTTATAATGAAAATAAATAAATAACATCACAAGTTGGTAAACTAGAGAAAGTTAAAACTATTTACGGGGCAAATGTGATTGTTCGTTTGTTATGAGTTTAACCGTATGTAAGAGGCTGAGTGCAAAAAGACAGTGCACTGTATTGTGCTGTATGTCCGTTAAGTGCGTTGCTATAAGCAGACGGCGCAAAGGTTATAATTATGAGAAGACGAATGCAGGATGAGGGCTCGAATTAAACACGAAATGACACGGGCATAGCATTCTCTCAAAGAGAGAAAGAGAAAGAGAATGAAAAATGGCGGCGGCGCATTAATGTCCTGTGGGACTCATTTTAATATTGGGAAGCGCCTTAAATTATTACCATAACAAGAAGAGCAATGCAAACAAAGCGTAAAATTAAGGTGCGTGTGATAATAAGCTCAGGGGAAGACAATAAAAGAAGACGGGCCGTCGAAAAATGAAAAAAATTATTAAAGTAACAGTGATAAAATTATGAGTCACATGGTTTCATTCAAACTGTAATATGAAAAACAATTTTTTGAAATTTAAAAATAATCAAATCACTGTTTATGCACTGAATGCTGATTTATTTTAATCTGTTGACTGAATATATTAATTTATGCAGAGTGACCCTATAAGTGACCGTCTCTGGGGCGGCCTTTGACCGCATTCACAATCACCTTTTTACCTCCTTTTAATTCACTACAAACGAACCCGAACATCTTTTTTGAAATAGTAAGTTATTTGTGAAAAAATTAGAGAAAATCATTGATGAGAAAAATTCAGCGAATTAATCTTGTAAATCGAATAATGCCACTCCATCCGAATGAGACTATCACCAAAATTACGTCCCTTTATCCCTTCCCGATCAGCGCACCTGGAAACTTGTATTGTGGTACCGCAATCCTCACATTTCCATACATCACGTACCACAGCATGGAGGGTTGAAAACATTCACCACACAGAAGGGCAACTTCTGTCTTCGCCAGCTCAGACAAGTCTGCGCCACCCGAAGAGCGAGACCACATAACGAGCGCCCGAGCACACAATGCACCTAAACAAATCACTTAATTATACTGTTTAAGTATGCAAAATACGCTGTTAAATCTGCAATTACCTTCCTCTGAAACGACGCGAGCCATTGTTCCCCCGGATGGGATACGCGAGCGGGGAGTGCGTTTTTGGGCATAACCTTGAACTGTGACTAAGCATAAGGGATAATTGTCCACCCCCTTATCAGGAAAATGGTCCCGCTGTGTTACCGGACGACCATACTCTGTTCTACGGAAAAAGCTGTGGAATGGACATTTGCAGTGTTACTTTGACGATGACCCGAAACCTTATCGTTTCCAGACTAATACCGAAAGATATAGATAAATGTATATGCATCGCAGCAACTTATCGGAAAATGACCGAAATTTATTTACATTACGAAGCATAGTGGCAAAAACTGTACAAATACTTCGATACTACCCTTTGCTCAGACGCCTCGCCCTAAAAACAGCACTGAATCGGGGCAAACACTCACCTTATCCATCATCCATGCGGCGAAGGGTGCCCTCAAGTCACCAATCGACCCTCCAGGGGCCACCGCATCACCACGAAGATTCGCGCGAGGAAACCGGAATAAGAAACAACGCGACCACGGCGTCGACCACAACCAATCACGATCCGACCGACACTATCATGTCGGGCGCACGGTCGAGCCCCACGGTCCCCTCCAACGCCTTTCTTCTCCATTCTTCTTTCTTTCATTCTTTCTTTCTTCGACTCTTCTCCTGATTATGCGCATTGTGAGCGATTTCGAGGACTCAATGGGTGGAAATGTCCGCAACACAGAAAAACTGTCCCGAGGAGTTGTTTATTTAACTCTTTCATTACTGTTTATTAAAACGTCACCTTTGGGATTGTAAGCACCGGACGTGGGATTTTATGAGCCACCGGTGTCGACAGTCTTACCAGCTGACCGAGCATTGAGGAGAAGAGAGGGGAAACGCCATTACTCTCATCAGGATATTTGTTAAGAATTTAAAAAAAGTAAAAATGAATTGATTGGTTTTGGTGAGCTATTTTGAGAACATCGGAGGGACGTTTTATTACTCTTCTTGTTAATGTCCAACCACCCGCGTCGGTGTAGAATCACACAGCTTTTGCAGAGAAGTCAAAATTTTTTTCCTTAGCCTATGGTGAGAAATGTTGCAAAGCGCAGAAGCGATTAAAAGTAATTAGGGAAATATAAAATTTAAAAAAGTTTAAAATTTTTCAAATCGTTCGACCGACAATGAAAAGGGCATTGTACAATTAAAAAAGAATAATAGTTTAAAAATACCGACAAAGGAAATAAATGGCAGAAATTCGTGAAACAGGATAAAAGTTAAAAGGCGTCGGTAACTCAAAAATCAATAAAATTGAACGTAAGGAGATAAAGTTAATTAACCTGAAACCAACAGTTCAGAAAGTTAATTAAAAAATAATTTAACAGTATAGCATTTTGGTCAGCAATTTTTCATGGCAGCTTCTCTTTCGTGCACGTATGTGGGGCAGGTTCAGTCCATCCCCTTCAGAAAAACCTGGAACATTCCACCCAGGTTCTTCTGCTTCTTCCTATTTTTATTTTTCACGCTCTTCTTAAACATAAAAACCAAACAGATTCATGTAATGACTTTCTACTGCCTTATTAGTGCAAAAATATCGCCTCGATTTTCACGTATTTTTTTCAGCATTCTTCTACTTCCTTTAATTAGTTTAGTAATTCTTACATCGTCTCTCTCTCTCTCTCTCTCCAAGAGTGGTCTGGGCAGGAGCACTGGCAATGTGCGACGCAGGGCTCGTCAAGGAAAGCGTAGTAATTTCAAGAATGCAGGCAGCTCCCCTAAAAAAAACAACAATCCACTGCGGGAAAGGACAAAAGCCGATCCTCCTTGGGGCAAGAGCCACATGAAAGATCTTCTCTGAGCACTAATTCAGCCGAGAGAGCATTGAAGTAAGTTGAAAATTTAAATTTATCACCTGACCGTTTTGCAAAGCCCCGAATTATAAAAAATTTATTTGAAGGGAACGGCATATTAAGTTCCAGGAGGCGAGCGAGAAGAAACATAATCGCTCCTTCGCAAGCCGTGTCAACGTTCAACGATTTATTTCTAGAAAAGTTGCTTTCCTTGATTCCGTGCCAACTTCCTCCCGTTGGACTCTGCCACCTCTTTGCCCGCGAAATCCTCTGGAGTTGGCTTCGAGGCCATCCCAGGCACACAACTTTGGCGCCATCTTCGCGGCGTAATGGCGTTGTTCAACTCCCGACCACTGCTCGCAACGAATCTTATTGACAAATTCAGAGAGCGCGGTTTCAGCATGCGGCTGACTTCCGGTTTCTCTTCCGAGAAGACAACCGGAAGAAACCATGGAAATGCACACAATTTCTTTCGCTCCGCTTTTTAAGCTAAGTAAATAACACAAAACTCTGGTCAAAATTACGTTACACTTAGAAGACCAATAAAAATGCTCTCGTATTAATAATATATGCAAGAGCATTTCATAACTGAACGAGGAAAATGATGAATGGGATGCAGTGGAAGACAGCGAAATGATCGCTAATAATAAGAGTACTGTCAAAGCGCCCGGAAAAGATGAGGCGTAATTCCTCTGAACATTTATGGGCAAATTAGGCGAATCTTTTTCGTTTACTTTGCGAAATCGATTTAAGAAGTGTATCGGATGATCGGGTAAATAATTGTATAAATTTAAAAAATAAAAAAAGAGGTTTGGATGGAAATTGTCATTACGACATGGAATACGACACTGTGAGAGAGAAATTGAAGAAGCTAGGAAAAAAAAGGGAATTATATTATTACACTATGTGTCTGTGAACATCTTTGAATCGATTTCTGACCTTATTCTTTCCTTCTAAGAATCAGCATTGAGTATTATAATTTCGGTAATTACTTTTTGTGATTAATTAAAAGAAAGTAAAAAAGTTAAGAAGAATTCAAACAAAGGGCATTTTTTATTTGTGGCACTGGAACGGAATTTATGAAATTTAATGAAGATTCAGCTGAAGTTATTAATCATTACAATGACTCCATTGCTAAAATTTTATTACACTTTTTTTTAAATAGGCGGAGAAATAAAAAGATAAAAAACCAAAGAAGGCATTTCTTAATGTTAAATTTCATCAACACATCGGCTTGCTTTGGCTTTTTTTGGTCATTTTGATATCGTTCTTAAATAAAAAGCAATAAAACAAAACAACTGTAACCACGCCCTTAAACTTTCTTTTACTTCTGCCCCCGATCCCAGTTAGTCCAGCCACCCCCGTAGTCAAAACAAACAACCTCAAAACAAACCAAACAAGGAATCTTGACCCCAAGAACTTCGACTTGGAATAATTACCCCAATTACGTCCATCACAACAGTTAAGACGAACCAATTATTCCACCAATGAGATCGTCTGCCAATGTGTAATGCGAAGTCTTTGCCGATACACTGCACCCGTAATTAGTCACGAGAAAGAGAGAGAGAGAGAGAGAGAGAGAGCTTAATTGTGAGTCGTATGAGCTCACGTTTCCATTGGACACCATCAAGGTAGAATATGTCCGTTCATAATTCGAAGACGTCAGTCCTCCGTTGTTTCTAGATAATCAATAGAAAATTCCCTGTTTGCATTGAGGAGTAGATAATTGGTCACGGGGGTGGGGCAGAGTTCATTTGAAAGGGATATTTTCACCTGAGTCGCAATATTCTCCTGCACTTCCGACATTTTGGAAAGATGTTGCGATGGAGTTTTTGTTTTTTTGGAACACTAATCGCCTCGAAAGTGTTGTCGACGGGGCAGCCGGAGGGGAAGGTGTTCGTTTGCACCCCCGGAGGCCGTCGTCTGGCGGTTTTTACAGAACCGCTCATTCGTGACAGAAGCCGCGGTTTTGAGCGGCTTCAGATTAGAAATGCGAGAAACAAAGGTTATTAAATAACGTCCGTCATTAAGGATGTGATTTGATAGAGGGGAATTTGGGAAGGCGATTAGCCGAGATGAGTAGCGGGCCGATGGTTGTTTTCGTCTGCACCCGCTAAAAATTACACTTCGGGTTTTTTCTTTTGTAGTATAATTATATCTCAGTTGCCCCGAACTATCGCAATTATTGACCGCGAAGTTAATAATTGATTTGCGAGTGTAATCGGAACCGCGATGATCTAGTTTTCGGATGCCCGGTTGGGACGCTTTTGATCGAGTGAAAAGGGGGGGGACACAACCCCCAGCAGTGCTGATTGTAATCGGTAGATAAACCGCACTCGGGAATGATAGTGATCTGCTTTCACATTATGCCCATCTCCAAGAAGAGCAAAAGGGAAAATAATGAATGAGAAAAGAGACAGAACCACAAGAACGCTTTTCAAAGGCAGCAATTGCTATAACCTTGAAAACATTTTTGAATTTTTCTTTTTTCCCCCTCAACCCACAACCTCATGCTTTTCTCCCCCGACCCCTTCTCTTTCTTAACTCTATCTATACCTTACTTTGTCTATCAAACTACAGCACTGCTTCTCTTTCAAGCCGTCCTTCACTCTGACCTTCAAATCCACCCTCATTTTAAGTCGATTCGCCCCCTCAGCAAACTACCCTCGCAGACATGGAAGCCCCTGCAACCTCCCTCTCCCTGTCACGGTCAATCGTCGACCCACTTCCCTCAGGCTTCGCGTGCTTTCCTCAGGGGGGAAACTTTGTTTTGAATTACAAATTCTCTTCCGACACATTTTCCCCCTCAAAACGGGTAAAGTAAATGTGATTTCAGTTGAAGGTCATTCGAATATTTAGAATCTTTCGATTGAAAACTCGTTTTTAAGTGGAGGCTATTTTCTTAAAACCGCGACGGACAATTTATCCTGTGGTCCATTATCAGAAATACCCTCATGCAAAGGCTTTAATAAGGCAGGGATTGAGGCAGCAATTCCTGTCAGGCCGTAGAGTTTCCAGCAAATACTCCCTTAAAGTGTGAAAAAAAATCAATGGCGGCTGATGGCGAAAAAACCTCACTTTCATTTCGAACTAGAAATAATACCTTTTTCGGTAAAAGCATTATCGAATGAAAATGAAAATTTAACACGAGTGTGAAACCAGAATCTTCAAATTCATACCTTCAAACAAGTTGTTTTTTTGTAGGTCTTGAAATTGACTCGACAAGAATCTCTATGCTAATTAGGCCTCCAGCGAGGAAACACACGACTAGTAGAGATTCATGATGTAATTGTCAATTCGAATTTGGCACACGACACATTAACGGAAATTATTCTTTCGTTCTTTTCTCTCTCTCCGGGGGATTGGAAGGTCGTTCTTGACATCCCATTACACCGATCAACGTTTCCCTTCCACTTTCTAGAGCACAGGGTCGTGACTCCCGCGAAAGGGCGCAGAAGGTTACACGAAACCCTACGCTTTCCACTTTACTCGGTGCCGGGAACAAATAAGGGAGTAGCAGAAGACAAATAAATCGTTTATCGTGCTTCCGACTTACGAAAACTACTCAACTCCTACCGATATCAATACATTGACTATTTCCATATACGTACTCGTACTTACTGCTGAATATGCCTTACGGTTGCTTTATTTATCAGAAAACGCTGAGAGACAAAATGACCTCCTGATCTTAAAACCAATCCAATATTTCCTTTCCTTTCGATTGAATGAGTTCGACTTTGCAAATTACAGGAATTGATAACCTTATCTTCACTTTGGAGTGCAAATCCAATTTCAACGTCTTCACCGACATACTTGGATGTCAGCCCGATGGATTTTCACCAGCATCACAAATTTTCTAAGCATGAACTTCCTGTATGAGTAAAACAACATGGGGACCATTCTGATATCGGCACTCCCAAGTACACCCCACCAAAGCAGGCGAATTCTTTACGATGAGTAATTTAAAGTGTAACTATTAGCACCCAAAACCAATGAAAGTTTGAAAAGGCAAGAAGAGAATTTTGTTGACTTTGATTTCGTTTAAGAATTCCTCAACTTTTCTGAAATAAGAAAAATAAGGATCGAGCTCCCAATAAAAAACACTCACCTTCAAACCGTTTGCAGAAGAAAAACAAACCGATACCGCTGCAAAATAACATGAGTTTACATTCGGGACCTCATACCTCCCTTATGTCTGGTCAAAAATTAATGTCTTCCCACAGGAAAATAGGAATAACATATTAAAAGACCGGTTAATCCCAACGGCCTTTTTGATCGTCCATCTTGAATGAGTCACAAGACAAAATAAGACAACCTGGCGCAACATTTTAAAGTTTCTCCATCCTTGTCCTCGGGTAATAACTTAATGTCTTAATTAAAAAAATTTTTTTTAAAAAGACTCACCTAGTAAGCCACCAGACTAATCCAAATGAAAATTAAAACAAAAAGATAACAATACTAAACGACCAATTCAACACAAAAGTACTCCGAGAAGCACAATAGCAACTAGAATTATGACAAAGCCATTGGACGTTTTGACATCAGGGTAGCCAAACTTAGAAAGATTAAATTAAAAGGCACTAAGTTAGTTCGAAGCATCTCTTTTCTGTTAAATAATTCAAAATATTGATCTTCAGTAATATCTAAGCTTGTTTTAAACATATTTAAAGCAAGAAATTAGTAAATGTTTACTCAGTTATTAGTAAAAATGTTTAATTGATAATTTCTAGAGTCGTCTGCTCGCTGACATTAAAAAGCAAGTCGTCTGCTAGTGTCGTATTTTTATTCAATTTCAAGGTGTAAATATTTTTTACTGTGTTATAAAAAAACAGTTCAGTTGTCCTTAATTAAAGGACTTTATCTTGACATAACATTTAAACATTAAATGACCGCTGACAGCCATATTGAGATCAATTTCTTCTGCTTCTATTTTGGTTGAAATTTCAGTTTCAAAATTTAAGAATGCCTGGCAAAAGGGAAGCCTCTCCAATTATTAGAATGATTCGTGATTATCTCCGAGGAGGAAAAGATGTCACCACATTAAGGTTTAGAGATGAAATAGCAGCAAGAACTCAACCACCTCCTAATTTACCTGAAGGACCGCA
This sequence comes from Brueelia nebulosa, assembly GCA_028293925.1. Lineage (NCBI taxonomy): Eukaryota > Metazoa > Arthropoda > Insecta > Psocodea > Philopteridae > Brueelia > Brueelia nebulosa. Next base: position 387,425 of record JAQIBA010000062.1, on the reverse strand, counting down.
TGCAAAACTTGCTGAGAATTACTATTATACAAGAGATGCAAGGCGTACAGTGAAGCAATCAGAAGTTTTGGTGGAAGGTAGTACGGTACTGAAATTACCCGAAGGCGGACCAAAGCCAATGACAGCTGTAGGACGAGTGCCCGGCAAAGTATTTCATTGGGATCATTAAAATGCAGCAAGGTCAATGAGCCACCATGAAAGTGTATCTAAAGTAGCAAAGTTCCATTCGTGTGCAAAAATACAATAAATCAGTGTGTGCAAATAAAGTATGTTTTTTTAAATTGTAATGGCTCAGAAAAGTGTAGTTGCAAAAGCTTGTAAATAAATCTAATTATTGCACTGCTTCGTAAATAACTCCTAAACCAACAAATTCCTATTGAATAATTAAAAACATATTAAAGAAACCTTGAGTAAAATTCTGAGCAGCTGTCAGTAGTCACGTATAGAGAAATGACAGATGGTGAACAATGACAGACCCAATGCTTGCCCAAATTCAATAAATTTTAGTGTTGAATTTGGGAGTTATAAAATGCTTACAAAATTTTATGGAATTGTTTATAAATTATTCCTTTGACATTGCAATTCCCATAAAAAGTTCTGCATTATAAATATATTTTGTTAAAGTCAAAGTCATGTCATTATAAAGGCTTTAAAAAGCTCAGATCAATGCATGAATTATTGAATTTCAATAAGATGTTTAATTTAATTTCAAAAAAATGGCACATATTATAATTAAGGTAAGCTTAAGTTCGCCTATTCAAAACTTAATCTGAAAATCTTCTGCACATGCTTAAGTGGCAAATGCTTTAATGAAATTTACATCTTACTTTTTCTTATTTTTATGCTTTAAAGTACTGAAATTATGAGAAGGAACAATAAAAATTAAACAAAAATAGTTGTTTTCAACTGTTCACAAGAAAATACTTTATTTAAAAGTTATTTGTTTAGGATTTGTCCTACATAACTGAATTTTATGAATGTTAAACAACTTCATAATTAAGACCCCCTTGACATTGGCAATGAGGAAGCCACTAGAAATAAATTAAAAATTGAAAATTCCAGTCAGACTGTTTAACTGACAGGGATTTTTGTTATAATTATTATATTTATGGTGAATTCTAACAAAATACAAAATACTATTTTTAAAAAAATTTTAATTTTAAGTATACAGAAAAAGCTCCACACCTTAAAACTCTTCAAAAATAATAATTTGAATTTGATCTTCTATTTGATTCTAAGCAACTACTGAGAAAAAGTAAATTGCTGGAGATCAAGCAAATAGATTATTAAATTTTAAGTTTGCACATATAGAGTATTTGTACAATCATTCAACTCAATTTTTCTGCTCCAATCATTGATTGTGAAGTAATTGCAATAAAACTGTAAGTAGTTGGCCTATTCAGTGACAGAAATAACAAGGACTTCATGTCACCATGATTGCATCTACCAACTCCTAACTTACATTAGTAAACTAGAAAATTGAAGCAAAAAATGAGGCTCCTTGCAGGCAATTTCCATGTCTATATGGAAGCCAATTGAAACTCCCTTGACCATCAGCCACAATGAATTCTTTGGGCAAAGAAACAATCACACCATTTTTTGCTATTCAAAAGTGAGAGCTGCAGAGGCATAACTAACTGAAGAATCACTCATGCTGAAGCACTGACTTGACTGAGCATAATTCAAAAACTTCAGCTGTGCTTTGCACCCATTTGTTGAATTTTTCAGATAGGCTATTGACTGAAAATAATCAGAGAATTTAGTAATCCACAAATATTTATGAGTGCTCATCAGCTAGCAACATTTTTTTCAAAAAAAAAAAACAAACCTGAAGCAATACTCCAATGGGATGCCTCCCACAGATAGTGTTCCCATATTTTTTCAGGTATTCACTGAAAGCACCTGGATCCAATTTTTCAATGATGTCCATACCCTGAACAAGTAAAAAAAAAATAAATGATTACATCAATATTCAAAGTTCACCACATTGTCCCCATTTAAATGGGCAATGACTTACTGTTTTGTCCAGAGTTTGGATGGACTGATGAATCTCTCCCCAAGATTTATCATAATAGGTGTACCTAAATCTTTGGCCCCAATGACAGAAGTCAGATGAGATTATAAAGAGATTCTGGGGATCTGCTAAATAAGGAGCCAAAATACTTCCATACAGAGCTTCTTTATCAGTGGTCAATGAGCCTACTAGAATAGGCACAATAGTGAATGCATCTTTAAAGTCCATCATCACTTTAGCTATGTAAGGCATATGCATCTCTATGCTGTGCTCTGCTTCATCTACTGATATGCTCATTATGTCAAACTCTCCAGTGGCTTTCAGTTTATTGTAAACTGCAAATAAAATCAAGGGTTAGTTTAAATGCTGACTCAGTTATGAGTTATTATGGCTCATGTGAAGGTGAGTGGCTTACTCTGCTGATCAACAATCAGATCATAAAATGGAGTTTCACACTTAGATGCAGTACTCAGAGCACAACCTGAGAGTCTCACACGATGGGATGGGCCTAGGATGAAGACATGTTTGACTACAGCAGGGCTTATTTGCCTGTAGGCAAAGGCAGCACAACTTCCACAGTATTGGTACCCTGCATGTGGGGCAATTATTGCTCTGGCAGGTCCATGAGTCAGTTCCACTTGACCAAGCCAATTTTCTAATTGGTTGTCCAACTCTTTTGCTGCAAAGAAATTGAGACTGATAGGAATAGATTTATGTGCCTCATATAAAATATCTAATGCAAGAAAAGTTTGAAGTATGGTAGTGAACAAATAAAAGTAATTCTTTTTACAATTTTTTTTGATGTATTAAATTTACCATTAAATTAAAATATATAAATTATAAATATATAAATAATAAATTCATATATAATGTAAATTATAAATGTAATAAATAATAATAAAATATATAAATAATAAGTGTATAAATTAATGTAAATGAATATAAATAAATTATAATTAATAAATTATAAATTCATTAAAAATTAATGTAAATTAAAAATTTATAAATAATTTTTTTAATGTATTAATTTTTTTAAATAAATAAAGTAAATTAATAATTGTCTTAAAGATGAGTATTACTTTTTAAAAATTAGTCAACAAAGTGACCAGAAGAAAATATATACCTGAATCAGAGTACCAGCTGCTTGCATGAGAGGCTTTTCGAGTGGGCATTTTGTATAATTTTTTATAATTTTTATAATCCCTGATTTAATAGGACCTGACTTTTCATAACCAAAATAATAAGACCGAATGCCACTTAACTCGAACGCTACAAATGAAAACTTATTCGATAACCAACTTAAAAAAGCAATTTAACTACACTTTGTGTTGCCAACCGAGCAGTTATATTCATGAAGTAAGAAAAGATATCTAAAGGTATATAAACACCGAAATGAAAAATAAATGTTTCAAACTGTAAACCATATAAAATGTGAACTAAATCCAAAATGTATTAAGTAATTAATATTTAAGGTTGGCAACTCAGCTGTTAAAATTATTCTTTTAGGTTGGTTATCGAAGTTTTTATTTGTAGCGCTCGGGTAAAGTACTTTTCGGTTTTATTATTTGGGTTATGAAAAGTTACGTCCCAATAAGTCGAGGATTAGGAAAATTATAAAAAATTGTACAAGATGCCTACCAGAAAAGCCTCTCACGCAGGCAGCTGGTACTCTGATTCAGGTATATATATATTTATCTGTTCAATGACCCTTCATTGACTAATTTGTAAAATTATTTATATATATTATATATATTTAGAATTGATTATATATATAATACATTTAATTTATAAATGATTTTATAGGAGCCCATAAATTTATTAATTTTAAGTCTAAATTTTTTTGCAGCAAAAGAGTTGGACAACCAATTAGAAAATTGGCTTGGTCAAGTGGAACTGACTCATGGACCTGCCAGAGCAATAATTGCCCCACATGCAGGGTACCAATACTGTGGAAGTTGTGCTGCCTTTGCCTACAGGCAAATAAGCCCTGCTGTAGTCAAACATGTCTTCATCCTAGGCCCATCCCATCGTGTGAGACTCTCAGGTTGTGCTCTGAGTACTGCATCTAAGTGTGAAACTCCATTTTATGATCTGATTGTTGATCAGCAGAGTAAGCCACTCACCCTTACATGAGCCATAATAACTCATAACTGTGTCAGGATTTAAACTAATCTTTCATTGTATTTGTAGTTTACAATAAACTGAAAGCCACTGGAGAGTTTGACATAATGAGCATATCAGTAGATGAAGCAGAGCACAGCATAGAGATGCATATGCCTTACATAGCTAAAGTGATGATGGACTTTAAAGATGCATTCACTATTGTGCCTATTCTAGTAGGCTCATTGACCACTGATAAAGAAGCTCTGTATGGAAGTATTTTGGCTCCTTATTTAGCAGATCCCCAGAATCTCTTTATAATCTCATCTGACTTTTGTCATTGGGGCCAAAGATTTAGGTACACCTATTATGATAAATCTTGGGGAGAGATTCATCAGTCCATTCAAACTCTGGACAAAACAGTAAGTCATTGCCCATTTAAATGGAGACAATATGGTGAACTTTGAATATTGATGTAATAATTTATTTTTTACTTGTTCAGGGTATGGACATCATTGAAAAATTGGATCCAGGTGCTTTCAGTGAATACCTGAAAAAATATGGGAACACTATCTGTGGGAGGCATCCCATTGGAGTATTGCTTCAGGTTTGTTTGTTTTTTTTTTGAAAAATGGAAGTTGATCAGTATCATAAATATTTGTGGGTTACTAAATTCTCTGATTATTTTCAGTCAATAGCCTATCTGAAAAATTCAACAAATGGGTGCAAAGCACAGCTGAAGTTTTTGAATTATGCTCAGTCAAGTCAGTGCTTCAGCATGAGTGATTCTTCAGTTAGTTATGCCTCTGCAGCTCTCACTTTTGAATAGCAAAAAATGGTGTGATTGTTTCTTTTCCCAAAGAATTCATTGTGGCTGATGGTCAAGGGAGTTTCAATTGGCTTCCATATAGACATGGAAATTGCCTGCAAGGAGCCTCATTTCTTGCTTCAATTTTCTATTTTCAAAAAATATTGAAACTCTAAGTTCATGCCACTTACTTCCAAAATGGGGAGGAATTTGAGTTTGCAATAAAAAATTGTGATTAAATGTGAAGTACCATTCTCAGATGTAATGAAATAACCAAGTTGGACTTATCAGGGTGTTTTGTATGGTTTTAATGTGTGGATTGTTGCTGTACTTAAGCCTTTCAATTATTTAATAATGTCATTTCATGTTTTAAAAATCTCAAGCTCAATTGCAATTCATTTTTATAATTATCTGAGTGACATTTTTAAATTTTAATTTTACCTGTTCTTTACTTTCTTTGCTAAGCCCATGTAAGTTTATTAAAAGAATGCAATCATTGACTTAATTTATACTTAGAAAATTTTTTTTAGGGAAAGTACCATGCAGGTGTAACAGTTAACTTTAAAATGAATTATTTTCTTGTAAACAATCAAGATACCATTTTTTGTATGTCCCCCTCTCTATGGGTCATGATATTTCAAGAACTTTTAGTTTATAAAGTATAGAAGTATTTAGGATTTTTTATTTATATAGTAGTATTTTATTTATTATATATTTTTATACATTTTATAGTCTATAAAACTTTTAGTTTCTAAGTAATTTGTAATGCCTGACTTTGAAATTCTTCAAATAATATGAGTAAGAAAAAATATATAAAAACTATAAGAGACTTATTTAATTTTTGTGTACCTATGAGTTTGAGTTAAGTGTTTTTATTCACTCTATGAAAACGGCACGTTTGTAGTGATGTTAAGGGAATTTTAGGAAATTATGTTGGTAACAATTTCCATAATATTGCATCAGTGATTTACGCTCTATGGCGGGGTTCGTAAATAGGAAAAATTCTAATGATCCAGAAACGGTTAACTGGGGAGAGTCGTTAACGTCTTCGTTATTTTAATCCCACAAATAACAACTTATTGTGCTCTTTAACTGACTCAAAGAAAAGAAAATGATGCACATTGAAAATAAAACTGATCCTGAGTTAGGCACTGTGGAAGGTAGAAGAAACCCTCCTGCCAGGTTTCCCGATAATCGCGAACCAATTGTGAGTGAATCAACCAGAAATTACTGGTTTTTATATATTTTGCCTTAAAAATAATGCTATTCATATAATATTTTGTAATGCCACTCTATAATTTACTTTATTTATAGCGAATTGGAGAGGAGGAATTGAGAGCTTATAAGAAGTGCTCCAACGAATCTTTGATAAAAGCCGGCTTACCATTTGCAGTCATTTTCGATGTAATATGGACTGTCATAAAAAAAAGAAAAGGTTTGTTTATTATTCCTTATAATTAACTAAAGTAAGAAAAAGATTTGTCGTATCTTTTTTTTTGTTAGAATATTTTTATCAGTTAGAATCTCAAAAAGCACGCACACGCCTGTTTTTAAGGTTGCAAAATTATAAAAAAAATTCCCAGCAATCAGATTTATGTAAATAGATATTTATCTATCTGATTTAAAGTTTGTTGAACTTAATATAAGATTAAATTATAATAGTGCAGTTGACTGAACTTTTGGTTCAGTGGAGGCAAACTCAACTTTTGCCTTTGATTTGACATGAGTAAATTTCAAGTACCTATCAGTGCCACTGAGATCTGTGTAATTATTCCAGGAGAAATTGGGCCTATTGATGCAGGCTCACCTTTATCAAAGCCAATCAATATGAAAAGAGGCATAACATTTGTTGGGAACATGATTCTTGGTTCTTTTTTGTACTCACCAGTTTGCTATCACAGGCTAAAGGAAATGCATGTAGCCAATCAAAAGAAAAGATTGGCAGAACAAGTTCCAGATGCTTCTCAATTTGAAGGAAGCAATGTAAAGACTCAGTAAGTGCAAATTTAAAAGTTTTATCAGTGATTATTAATGTTCAGCCAATAATTTTCCATTTGGTTATTACAAACATCTTTTTATTAATAGCTTATGAGAAAAAACAAAATAGTAGACCTTTTATTTTCTTTAGTGAAACTTACAAATAAATTTAGGTTAAGTGACAATTTTAATTTCATAAATAATTTTAATTGCAGGCCAGAAGACTTCAGTTATCCCACTGACCACATGACAAACTTGGGTGACTCTGACAGCAACTTTTCAGCTGATTTTAATACTTCAAAATTACTTTTGGAAGGTATATTTTTTTTCATTTTAGCCTTGTGTAAAATAGGTTTGAAAAAATTTCTCTGATGTTTTTGACTTCTTTTTAATTTTAGAAGATGAAAAGCCAAAAGTCCCTCACACTACCTACGATGATCTTAGATCTCGTAACAGAGAACGTCAAAATCAAGGCATTAATAAAGTCCCTTACCCAATTGAGTGAGTAATCACATTTTAAAAGTTTGCCTCTCTGTTCTTTCATGTGTGCAGAGTCAATTATTTGGGAACCTAATGGGAAAAGAATTCTTGAAAATTGAAAAAATTGCTGATAAAAGAATATTTATTTCAGAAGTTCTTCAAGACTGAGCACCCCTGTGGAACCAGCGACGTCCAGCGAGCCTCCACCTCGAAGAGTAAAGAGAAATAAGTACGGCGACGAAATGGAGTAGTGCTTTACCATTTTGTCTGTAGGAATTTTGTAATTGATAAAGTGTGCAGTGTTTCAAGTCATTATGAAGTGTAGTAATACTGTTAAAATTTTTTGTAATAAAAGAGATTGTAGGCATTATTTTTCATTATAGTTATCAGGTTTCATTGAATGTTTATATTTTAAATGGAGATGTCCACAGGATTAAAGCATTACATAAATGTTTAAGAGTGAATGAGGAGCATCTAGTTAACCTCAAATAGGTCCTTTGGCTTTTTTCTGCACTTTTTTAACAAAAAGGCAATGTTTCTGCACTGGAGAATCTGCTGCTGAGTGTATTTAGTATTCTTTTTTTTAAACTCAAAAACCTCTTCCTATCTTTTTTTATACCGACTAATAGTTCAAGTAGACGACTTTGATGACCAAGATTTTTTACTTTATTATTAAATAACAGCACTCCCAAGGTTCTTCTGTTCAGATGATCAATTTTTAAGTGGGGACATCATGTTGCAACGGGAGATTATCTTAATTTTCTAATTACATTTAATCCTGATTTCCCAAAATTTATTACGGTTTAGGTTTTTTACTGAAAGCAGCAATTAAAATGCGTTTTCTATTTATTATTTGATAATGATAACATTATTAATACTAATTTATGTAATTCTTAGTTTTTTACGGTTAAAACCAAGTCTTTTCTGTTGCGTTCTATAAATTTTTTAAAAGTTTTCCAGCGGGATTACGGTTGTTATGTTGGCAAAACTTTTCAAAATGTCGGAATAACGGCAATCAAAAGAACGTGGTTCGCACATTGTCTGGTTTATGGACATTAATAGTTAATATGATGATGAACTGCTAATTATAAAAAATTCTTATCTTATTGGACTTATATACTGCAAATATTTGACTGTGATCATGGCCGTAGAATCAGAAAAAAACCTTTCTTTGCCTCAACTCACGGTAATTTAAAACTTGCAAAGATTGTATTTTAATAAAAATGGTTTATTCTTATATTTAATAAAATTATAGGAGCTTGTTCAGTCAATATTATCAAAAACAACGAGGACTAGAAAGCGTTTAAATCGGTTGACGAAAATTATACACTACGGAGATGTTTTATTTTACACATGGAAGATTTTAAAGAAAATATTGAGTAGAGAAAATGAGAGCGGTGACACATTCATGCTAAATATCATAGAATTAATGGAAAAAATACAAATTAATAATGTCATTAATGAGGGAGGAACATGTGAAGAGGTCTTAGGGTTGCAGAAAGGTTGGTTATATTGTTGCTGTTCCCTCAATTTTGCTGCAAAGTGGGAGTCAACTTCTTTTTCTCAATTTTGTTTCAGATTCTCAAAAATTCATTTTTGATATTAAAATCTTAAAAAAACTTGTAAGACAAGTGTGGCAGCTTTTAATTAATAGAGACATGAGTTCTGTAATTCATAAAAAGTTATTGTTCCTTTTGCTGGAACTGTATCTGTCAAAGTTAGACAATCCTATATTTTTAACAGATTTCTTTATGGCTTCTTTGAATGTGAAAGGTGTTGTCAGGATTTTGGCTCTGCAGGGGGTAGCAACCCTTATGCAAAAGCATAACATGTGAGTTTTTTGGCTTTTTACAATAAAAATTAATCATATTTTAGTGGAGCAAAAAAGTCATATGTAATCCCCACTGAAATTACTTTTGTTTTTACAGTGAGTATCCAAACATTTATGGAAAGTTATACTCATTATTTGAACCAACCATTTTCCAAACCAAATACAAATCAAGACTGTTTTATTTAGCTAATATTTTCCTCTCCTCAACGTAAGTACAGAACAATTTTTCTTTTTTGATCACTTTTGGAAATGGTCAAAAGTTTATTTCTTTTGTTTTCAGCCATTTGCCAGAAGTTCTGGTTGCTTCATTTGCAAAAAGAGCATCTCGTCTCAGCTTGACATGTCCTTCTCCTGATCTCCTCATCATCTGCAGGTTTGTCGGCAATCTCCTCATCAGGCACACTGGTCTCCTTAAGATGATTCAAAGGGTGGAGCCTATAGAGGGTGAGTTTGCTGCACTTCTTTTGGATGCCAAAATTCTTAAGGGTGGGTTTTGATTTCAGTGCCGGAAGATCCATTTCTCGAGGAGGAAAACGACCCGATGAAAAGTCGAGCCTCGGAGAGTTCGCTGTGGGAATTGTCGCTCCTCACCAACCACTGTCAGCCGAGCGTGTCTTCTGCTGCGAGGTTCATCCACTCGAAATTGCCCTCTCTCGAGTATGATTTGAGTGAGGTTTTGGAAAATTCCTACGAGAAGGTAGTGAAAGTGAGTTTGAATGTTTCTCGGCAATCGGAAAAGGCTGATGTGTTGTTTTTTCTTGTAGATGTTCGAGTCGGAATGCAAGAAAACGAAGAAGGTGAAGCCGAGTTTGACGTTCGAAAGACCACACGAAACGGTTGCTAAGTTGAAAGACGATGAAGTGTTCAAACTGTGGTCTTTGACCAGTTAGAGCCCATCGAAATCGTTTCGATGAGAATTTTGGCTTCTGTGGAAGTGTAAACATCTTATAAACGATTTAAATGTTGTACATACAGATTATATTGATTTTTATTTCTTTTATATTTTCGTTTTCCTTTGCACCACGATTGTTTCAGAATTTTCCAATCATACTGAATTACTAAATAAGTGAAATGCTCCAGAGCTTTAAATTTATAAAACTATAGAAAATTCAAAAAACATTCCACAGTCAATATATTTTTAACCATAATTCTATAGATATTGAGTATTTATTAAAAATAATTTCGAAGTTTCATGTACCAACTTTAGATTCAGGTCAGAAGAAACCTTCGTGCAGAATTTTATTAAGATCATGTGATAATGTATGAGATCCAAGCTGAAAATGATTTAGTTTTGTCATTCGTCGGAAGGGGGCAGAAGGAGATGCAGGAAAATGGAAGGTGAGGAAAGACACAAAACTGACAACGGTGGCAGACAAAAGCAATAAATATCAATATAGTAAAAGATTTATTGTTTTTTTTTAATAATCATTATATGATTCATTAGCCTTAAAAAACTGTAATTCGAGACTGATTGCTTGGGAAAGACTTTTCAGTCGAGCTTTCGTTGATTGTTCAGACTTATCCGCAACAAAAGAATTAAAATTAAATAACTCATTGAATGAATTTCTTAATTTAAAATACAGAATTAAATTAAATTACAGATTTTTTTTTATCAAGTTTTGGTACGGTTTGATAAATATTTAACTGCGCGCTGAAGGAGCAGAGCCTTACGCTTAGGCTGTGAATCCATCAGAAAAGTGTAAAAGCAAAAGTCAGTCTTTATTGAGCAAAGCTCGAGCTCTTTCGGTCAGTTTCCTGACCCTCCCGCGACTGCTGACGGTGTACGAAGGAGCGCCCACCGCAGAATTCACGCTGGAGCTGCTGTCTTCGTTTTGCTCGGGACTGTCGCTCTCGATGGCGTTTCTCCTGGCTTTCCTCGACCTCGTCTGACGGATCGTGCTGGTCTCGCTGTTGTCCGATTGGCTGTTGTACCTTTGCCTCTTCTTACCTCTCCTGCCGAATAAATATACGTGTCACTACTGCTGTACGGTTCTTGGCAAACACCTTTTACTCACCTTGGCATGATTTGGCTGCCGTCGCTGCTGTCGTCACTTTCGTCTGAGCTCCCGAAGGAATGGACTTTGTATCGTACCTTCTGCTTCCCTCTGTTCCTAGTTCTCAACTGAAAATATACATTTCAACTTTACTCCCCATGGGGTAATGAAAATCATCACCTTTTGTTCTTTTTTGCACGGAACAAGGTGAACCCACCTTGCCATTGGGCTTATAACTGTCTTCGGACGATGATTCCTCTTCTGAAGACGAACTCCCACCTGAATCGCTGTCGGCTTCCTTTGTTTTGCTGTCGTGCGAGCTACTTCCCGTTGAGTTATGATTGCTTTTTGCATAGGAATGGCCATTTATTTGAGCTTCTGCTGCGAAAAAGAGCGTCCAGTCGTGAAAAGGGAAGCACTGGAAGGGAGTTGGGGGAAGGGGAGGTTAAAGCTTACCGTTTTGCTTTAAGTAATTGTTCCTGAGCGTGGAGAGTTTGAGGAGTTCGTCGACGGGGTCCTCCGACTCGATTTCGCTCTCTGATTGGCCGTTCTCTTTGGATGGTCCCGGCCTGTCCAAATTGTTTTTCTTGAGCCTTAACTTCCTTGACTTGATCTCCTCGAGAACCATTTTCCGTCGCGTCGCCTTCCACTGAAGCATTATTTGTTTCATTCTGTCCTCGAACATGTTCGACAGGCGGACGGTCATCGAGAATATCTGAAAGTCGAAGACGATTCGTGAGATTTGACTTCTCGCACCCCAGCGGCCCTCCCCTGCAACTCACCCTCGATCTTTTGTTGGTGTTGTAATTCTTAGAATTGGCGAATATCAATCTGACGTCTTTGTAGAAGTCTCTGGGGGAATGATAGTTTCCGGCCTGAAGCTCTTCCTTCACCGTTCCCAAATCCATAGGGCAGTCGACGATCTGTTCATAGAGAGAAACTCACGTCAGACACTTATAACCCAAACACAATCTTCACCTGAGAAATCTGTGCATTTTTTAAAAAATATTCACAACCCAAAGTCTCTAATTCTTCCGTGTGAACTGCAGAGAAACAAAGAAAGAGAGAAAGAGGCCTCGTTTGACAGAAGTTATACCGCTGAATACTTTTCAAACGCCCAAAATAAAGTGGGTAAGAGGTTCAGTGGGGCCAACCTTTAGATAATCGGGGTGCTCGGCTATGTCCACGGGCTGTCTGAAGGGGAAGGAGTCGGGACGGTCCCACATCTCCCTGAGGAGCCTCTCGCAGGCCGCCTTCCAGTCCAGCACAGGCTTTCTACTGCTCGGTCCAGGACGGTCCACCTCGTGGTCGCTCTCTTCTTCACTGGGCGAGGAGTGATAGGTGTCAGTCAGTTGGTGGTAGACGGCGCCTACGTCGGTTTCTACTCTGTCCCTGAAACAACCGAAGCGAAACAACCATTACTAATTGCACGAGTTTCCCCTATTTCACGTGAAACTTACGATATGATTCGCATGCAGAGATCAGAGACGATTCGAGCGTGTTTCACAATCTGACTGTGAGCTTCGTTGAACTTTTCCGCGTTGGTCGCCAAATATCGGACGTCGAACTGCACCGCAGTCAACCTCCGATAAAACCGGTTCTCGAGGCGAGCCTGAAACCGCCAATGAGCAGGTGAAAGAGAAGGGGATGATTTCAGAAAAGAGGGGAGACCGCACTCACCTTGATGGTGGACAAGTCGATCGGGTACTCGACGGACATGGCGTACGTCGGGTAGTGATTGAGGTCCACGGGGGCGATGAAGGGCTCGGCGATGGCCAGATTCATCACCTTGTTCAGTCCGGAGACGATTCTCCGACAAGTGGCGTCCCTGTCCCCGTTGGGCCACTCGTCCGAGCGTGGGCAGTACAAGAGCGCTTGTGTTTCCTCTGGAAGAACGGGGACGGAGGCGCCGGGCTCCGGCGGGGGGCGCGAGGGGTCGGGGGGCTCCATGTCCCAGGGGCTCATGGGCTCGTCCTCGCCGTTGTCCCAGCGCGTCATGAAGGAGAGGAAGGGGCTGTCGGGGGCCTCCGGATCGTGAGGTCTCTTGGCGACAACCTTTCCCTCCCACCAGGCGTCTTCTATCATGCACCTGAACCTGTCGCCTAAAACCGCAAAGTTTCACTATTCCTCCTCGAAGAACCTCCCATTTGATCCACTTACCAGGTTTCCAATTCCTCTGAATGGCGTTGTCATACGTCTGCTTTAACACTAAGAAATCGATCACGTCAGGCATGTCGTGGTACTTTATGTTGAAAAACTGTCGCGATTCCGTGAGAGAGCCGGAATCATCGAGCACAGCCAATCGAAGGCAGCAGAGACGTGGAGGCCTGATTTCATACTTAATTCCCACGACCTAAAAAAAAAACTCATCCTGTCTCAGTCTGCCTCAAAAGAGCGATGCAGAAACAATTACCTTGACGAGAGCGGGCTCTTCCAGCCTCAGCTTGGAGAGTCCTCGCCTTCCGCCCACTTTGTACACCTGTTTCACTCGCACGGCGTCCAAATAGTACTTGTAACCCTGTTGAAAGAACATGACTTCATCTCCCATTTGAGGGTAGTAGGGTGCTTTCCTCGGGACCACTTCTGTCAGCCACTTAGGAGGTTGGAATTCGAAGGGAACTTCCCCGGGCGTCTGCAACAACAGCAATCAAATAGTCGATTCGAACTTCGACAGCAGCCGAAAGCAAACGGAGGAGCGCATACCGAAACGAGAAGAGATTCTTTGTCTTTGTTTTTTCTTCTGGGCGGAGGAGACGGTGAGGGTGAAAGTTTCCTCGGAGCTCTTCGTCGTCTGGATCTTTTCGGGGGTTCCAATGATACTCCGTGGTCGGCTATCCAATCGGAGTACTCAGAATTGTCGTCCGAATCGGACTCTGAGCCGAGGTCGGTGTCAGCGACTGAATCCGACAAAGACGACGTGGACGTCGTGACTGATGCGCTCATATTGTCGGCATTCTGCAACAATCGAACGAGTGATGTAGGGAGTAAGAAGAGGGCGAAGGGAAATCCATATTACTACCTCGACTTCGTTCTCTGCTCTGGCCGCCCTCGTTTGATATGCTCCTCTTCGCCTTCCTTTCTTTTTGGGTCGATCGTCCAGGACGGGTTTTGGGGGAGTTTCCTCCCTTAAATTTTTTTCCCTATTGAATTCTTCCAATTCTTCGGCTGCTACTGCATCTCTGAAACGACATCCATTAATTATTTTAATCACCTTATTAATATTTACCTTGCAATACCATAAACCAAATGACAGTTCGTATCGTACACTTAAAATTTCAATTATTGCCAAACGAATTATGTGGGTACTTACAGTTTCAGTCTTATTTGTTCTAGAGTCCTAGGTGACATGGGCTTTGAAAGGGTTCTCGGTTTCCAAGGCATACAAGACCCGCTTTCCCAATCACCGCTCGAAAATCTAAACCCATCCACGTCCCGTCGAATTGACCTGTTCGAACCTCCTGCAACAAACCACTTCCGTCATCCTCCGACCCGATAATCTTCGTTATACCTTTCTCCCAACACTCACCTGCAGCAGATTGTCTCGAACTCGACTGGCCATACTGCCTGTTTACCAGAGCCTGGATCATGTTGTCGATGTTGGACCTCACGTTCTCGCTGGGCAGACCTTCGAGCACTTCTTGCTGGCCCTCCGTACCGAAGGCAACGTTAGGCACGAGTTGTTCATTCTAAACACATTTCGCCCCATTAGCATGTGTCCCTCCCATCTACACTCAACCGACTTACTTTACATTCCTCCCTCCCTGGAACCAGCTTTTGAAGATCCGGCGGATAGGGACACCCGTTAACGTCGACCAGAAAAGGCGGAGGCATTAAGTGAGGGGCAGTTTGAGTTTGCTCATCGAGGACTCCGAGGTTGGCGTCTCGGAAGAGCGGTCTGTAGTCCGTGTGGAAGAAGAGTTCTTTGGGCAGCTGCATGAGTAAGACATTAATTAGTTCCGGACAGGAAAACAGCCATTTTGGAAAGAAGGAAAACCAAGAAAAGGGAAGTGCCACCCACTTTTTTTAGCTTTTCGCTCCCCGATCCAAAACCGAAAACGAGAATGTGACCGTGTGAATCGGTGGCTGCGAACATCGTTCCATCGGGGGACCATTTCGCATCGAACACGGCCCCATGTCCCTGGCCGTCGATCGTGTTTTGGTACTGCATTAAATCCAGACCCTTCGTGATGTCCCAGACGCAAATGAGTCCGTCGTGGCCTGCACTGAGCATGATGTTTGCGTCGAAGGGGTGAGCTTCCAGCACGAACACTTCGTCTCTGTGAGCTTTCAACACGTGAATTAGTTTCCCTGCAACACAAACCCAACAATGAACTCCAGTACTTTCTTCGCAGTTGGTGAGAGGCGGAGAGAAAGCCAAACCTGAGTAGGAATCCCACACTTTGAAGGTGGCGTCGTGCACGGCGGTGACAACATATCTGTCCGACCTGTCCCAGCACACCATTGACACCCTAGGCTTGAGTTTCCCCTCCTCTTCGGTAGTCACCATTCTGAGAGGCAAAACACAATTGCATTCTCTGCAGCGGGGGGGAAAAGGGAAAGTATTGCAACTTTTAGGGCGCCTACCCCGGTAATTTGGTGGTCATTTCCAATAAGAGGTTCGTCCACTTCTGTCTCTTGAACTGCCAAACGAGTGCCGTGCCATCTTTCGAGCCGGAGACAAATCGTAGTCCTTTATTAGCCCACTGGATGGAGTCGACCCTATCTGAGTGGGCCTCCACTTCGTATATCCTAGTGGGGCCTTCCACATCCGTCATAGAGTATATTCTACGGGTAATATTAATTAGTTAAACATAATTCCAGTAAATGAAAACGATTAGTTTGCAGTGCTCTACCTGACGTGGTGGTCTCCGCTTCCGGCCGCGAGGAAAGTGCCCCCGGGGCTGAAAGAAGCGCAAATCATTTGAGCCCCTCCCGGCCGCATTTTTTCATTATAAATTATTGGTCTGCCCCTGAAATGCAAAATGTTCACCTTGTAGGTCTATGATACAGCTAAGGAGAGCGTTTCACGAACAACACTTACTGAAACACGGTCTCATGCCCGATCGGATGGTAACTGTACGCCCAAAACGCAACCGAACCATCTGTGCTCGTCGATGTTAAATACCGCAAATCGCCTGTCGCTCCAGGACAGAAATTGACACCTGAAAGAAATTGTGTTTTTAACAAAGGTGACTATCTCGCACAATTAATTACATGGAGAAAATTCCTCTTGTGTCTGTATTTATCAGTACCTGTTATCATTCCAGTATGACCAAGGAGAACAGCCACTGGTGCAGTGGTTTGCAAGCACCACACTCTAAGTACCCTGTCCAAACTGCCAGCAGCGAGCAGAGTGTTCTCCACGTTGACTGCCATGTCTGTGATTTCTGAGGAAGCTCCCCTGAGTGTGGCCAATAATCTGCCACTCTGAGTGCTCCATACCTTCACCAATAAATCATCTGCTCCCTGAACAAACAACAAAGTTTTCTTGAATACACCGAAAACACCAAATTAACTTTTTATACCAGGATATGAATATCTCAGAGCAACTCACAGTGAAAACCAATAATCCTGTTCTGTCAAATAATAGGCAGTATACAGCTGAAAGATGACCCAGAGTCCTATTATGGAGCTGGATGTGGGAGTACAATTTGGGCGGCATTGCCTGCTTTCTTGTGAAAGGGCCAGAGTTCCTCCTTCCCTCAAGGTTTCGAACTGTGAATAAACACAGGACAAATTCACAGAAGATATACACACATGAGCTTCACAGCAAATTAATGAAGTCATACTTATGTGATGAACAGATTTAAAGTCAGCAGGATCTGTTCGTGGCAGTCCATGATGCCTGGCAGAATATCTTGTGAGAGGAACATTATGAGGAACTGATGATGTCCTTAGTAAGCTTTGTCTGCTTGCTCCTAATAGTGATATGACTCCAGATACACTAGGTGGGTATTCTTTATCTAGGATGGGGCAGATCCTTTGGCATATTGCTAATAAATGATCAGGTCCTACATGTGGATATTTTAATGACTGCAAACAAAAAAACCATTGTTTTAGTGTTGATTATGGTTAGCCACTTGGGTCTGGAAAAACTTGGAGAGGTGGAAAGAAGACTTATTACATAAACCACCATAGAAATGTTCAAAAAACATTTCAGAAAACACTAAAACAACAATATTTTAATATTTCAATTAAACATAGTGTTTGTTCATGTTTTTAAATTTAAAAAATAAATTGCAATAAGGTTCTTCAACCTTACTTAAAAGAACTTACCAATTGACTAAAAGACTGATGAAGTTGATTTCCTTGCCAATCATACCTAACTGGTAACAAACAATTGCCCTCTAATTCTTCCCTTAAAACCTTAAAAGAACCATAAAATTTTTTTTAAATGATTACTAAATATATTTGAATGAAATAAATAAATAATGTAAAGCCTATCGTAAAATTTTTTTTGAACGGTTTTTAAAATTTATTTAAATGTTTCATTAATACTATCTTAAAATTAATATTGCTTTATTAATATTTACAAAAAAAATACAGAGCACGAGTAGCAGAAAATATTGATGAAATTGAATTTATATATTTAGAGTTAAAACTATTCAGAGCCTACGGCCAAAAAATTACCAAAACTTACTTCTAATGTTTTTGTGCATGGTCCACCGCTTAAGAACTTTGCAATTAAAAAGTACAGTTCTGAAATAAATTAAAATAAAACGAGTGAGAACTTGCTAATCTGAGTAGACGTGAAATTTGTTTCCTAATTTTTTAAATAAAAGTGTATTACCGGAAGCCAAATGAGAATAATGATCCATAGCGGATATTTTGATTATGCTGTAGAAAACATTTAAGTCACAAAAGCACAGTCTTTCATGTTCTTTTTAAAGTATCTTTAAATACCTTATCGCGAATAACAATAATAATAAATGTCAGGCCATTATTCCAATATGGCGGCTGACACTGACATAGTCAATAAAATGCTTTATTTGGAAACTCATGGATTAAAATATGGAATAAAATAATCGGATTTAAACTAAAATAGGAAGCAATGTTTAGCCTTACATATAAAAATTTGATTCAAAATTAAACTCTAATTTCCTCTGCACTGTGATTATCACGGATAAATAAAAGTTTATTTTTCATTCAAGCTTATTTGAGGTTTTTGAGGTCAGGGCAATGCTCTCTTCATAGAGTTATAGGGTCATATAATTACAAATTTTCTATTTGTTAATTTCTAGAATTTGTTAGTTAGATATATTGTTAAAAAATACTGGAACCCATAGTCATATGGATAGCAAACATATGTTGCTATTTGGGTTTCCCAAAATCAACTTCCTTTTGCGTCTATGGTTAATTGCATCCAACGGATATATCCGGAGGAAATCATTTTTCCTAACGGTTTTTTAAGATTAAAAAACTAACCCTTTAAATTATTTTAGATGTTCCCTTTGTTAAATCATTGGAATAGTATAAGACAAAATTAATATGTTTTAAATTCTGACCAATTGGTAAAAATTCTTTTATAATAATGTCTTATTTTCCCAAGTAAACAGTTTTTTACTCAGAAGCAAAGGAACAACAAACAAAGGAAGAAAATATTAAGCTGAAGATTAAGGTAATATCATTTTCCAAAACAAATGCAATTAAGGCTTTATTAAAGAATTAAACTTCAAATGAGTTTGGAATGCATAACTAGCAACATTCGAAGTTTAAGTATTTTCGAGTACAGTCTTAGAAAATAATTTACGGAAAAGGAAGTTTTAAGCTATGAAAACAATGTATTGTTGGCGGCAAAAAGAAAATTTCTTCATAACGGTTTTAAGAACTGTTTTATTAATCATTCTAAACCGAATAAAACTGCGTGGCCGCCGATGACTGTAATTCGATTTGGCCCATTTTGAATTGCAGTCGTTGCAGCCATTTCGCCAATAAGACGTTACTCGTGGGCCCAGTAGGGGCGAAGTTCCTGCAGTTTTGAAGCCTAACTTGCATGTGCCCTGGAAGCTATAATTTCTCAGATAAGTAATTCCGAAACTACTAAAGCTTTAAACGCTGGCATTAACGAGATCATCATGTTTTACCTGAATGTGATGAGCGAACAAAACCGGACTCCATAAAGGCATCAATTTCCCCAGGATGGAAGCATTCACTTCGAGCAAAGCTTCCATTAAACTAAGAAAATGCAGATTAACCATTTCGGCGAGCTGTAAAACATTAGCAGTCTTGCATTTCAAAATGCTTATCACAACAAGAAACAAGTGAGGAAACTTACAACTTTGGAATGGGCAACCAATTGTAATACACAAGGCGTCACCTTTCCCCAAAAGTCAAGAAGAATAGTATTATGAGCCATGTGAGGCTCTGATCCAGGTGGGCTGCTGTTGGCCCCCGCTTCCAGGTAGACAGTCCACAGCTGCAGGAAGAAATATCTCCTGATTTCACAAAATTACAACTGAGGCCTGAGTTTGTTTGAGGACATACCTGGCAGAGAATAAACGCATGAAATAACGAAGACATATGTAGAACGGAAGCCTTGCTTTGTCCTGCAAAGCCGGCCAAAATGACCTGAATGTGATCGGCGACATGGCAGGACGCCTCCGGGGGCACCGGGATACAGGGAGCGTGACTGGAGAGGCTTTGGAATAACCCACCCAACAAAAGCCAGGAGAGCAGTCTCACGTGTCCCATACATTCCAAAAATTCTCTAGGGCTGAAACATCAAGGTTTCTGAGTAAACTGCGAAGGCTTTAGGGGTGCCAGAAAGGGGGATGCATTCCTCACCCCTGTTGCAGAGACGAGGGTGCATTATAAAGCCAAGGCAAGTGTCTCGCCACCGCACGGTTGTCCCTTGCTCCTCTGGCCATTTCCAGAGCGACATATTGAGCCACGCCTGACTTCAAAGCTCCACCAAGGGTATCTTCGTTGAGTCCTCCCGAATCCCCTTGACAGAAACTCTAAAACCGAGCGACTTTTTAAAATAAAGGATCAAGAAGACAAACGCAGCATAGTGATACTACCTTAATCTTGCTGACGGTGTGAAAATCCGCCAAGAAGTCTAAAGCATCCGAAAGGTGTTGTCTCATGATTTCTGCAGCGTTGACTCCCGTGGAGAAGACTTCGGGAGCGCAGGAAGAAAACCCAGACTGAACCAAGCAATTACCTGTGTCCTGTCGTCAATCAAACATTAGTGAGTGAAATTTCGTAACAATTTTGAAAAATTATCTCACCTGAATAACGAAGTTTATGAGCATCATGAAATTAGAATCAGGCATCGTGGTCTTGAACTTGAGCGCTTGCACCAACTCTATTATGAGCATTCGGGTCAGCATGAGTTTTTCCCTGTCTCTTGTGAAAACTCTGCTACACAGCTGACATAATTCAACGACGGTGCTGGCTTCGACCACCGCGTTTTGTACCACGTAACTGAGTACTTTGGAAAATGGATCTAAAATACTCTGCAATCGAAGAAGGAAATTATCATTAAACGATCGAAAACCAGATGACTCCAATTATTGAGAGTACAACCTTGAATGAAGAAATCCCAGGACATTTAAAAACGGAAGTCATGAGTGCCAAAGGGGCGAGGACGTCATCCATGGAAGGCAAGAGGAGCACTATCCTTCTGAAGAAAAGCTCAATTTGAGTGAGTAGAGACAACCAGGGGCTGCCGGGCTGCACGTTTCCTGCCTCCAGAGGCAAATGCTCCATATAGGCCGCCATGTTTTTGCAGATTACAACCACAGTGTCCGGTGCCAATGTTTTCTTAGCGTTTAACACCTGAACAATACATTCATATTGAAACGGTAACGAAAGAATGGTAATAAAAGAGAAATGTGATTATTGTCACCTCGAGGAGTAGCTGAAGGGGAGTGCTCGGTGACAATTCGTTAAAGTCGACCAAAGCTAAGGCTACACTTCTGAAAAACTCCGTCCTTGCTTGGCCTAAAAAAAAATTGCTTCGTTAATATTTAAGACAATGTTGTGTATAACATTAAGACAAATACCTTCTACATGGGTTTGGAACATCTGGTAAAACACTCCATTCGGGGCGAGTTGGTGCAAAATACAACGAAGGAACTGATGAGCTACTGCCACTGCACCACCAGGCAGGTATGTACTTCCGTCTGTTTGCCAAGAATAACCTGCCTTCAGAGCTAATCTGAAATCGTTGAACATTTTTATTAGTTTCTTTTATAGATTTCTACTGTTTCCAGTGTTACTGTGAAAAATAACTACGGGATGAAAATGGTCAAATATGCCTACCCATGTTGATTTAAGGTAAATTCTAAACAGGCTAAGGATTTTAGTTCTCCTCGCCCGTTGTAGTCTGTTCTGTCCCATCTCCCTCTTCTGTAACGTTTTCGTTCTCTTCCTCGTCTTCCATTTCTTCCTCTTCTTCCCCCTCTTCCTCCTCTTCCATGTCTTCCTCCCCCTCTTCATCCCCTAATACGTACTCTCCCCCTTCTTCTGTCGGTTTGAAAACCACCTTGCCTTTCTTCCCGCCAAGCCGCCCCAGGTAGAACCCGCGCAGCGAGTCCACTTTGGAATTCATATACCTTTCTATCCGCTTTTGTCTCAGATAGAGAGGGAAGTCCAGCAGGTTTCTCCTCATCATTCCTTCCTCGAACACCTTCTCCCACTTCAGACGCTTGTTGAAGGGATTGTCTTTGACAAGTTTAAGCTGCTGCGGGAGAAGGTTGTCGTATTGAGCCATGAGCTCAGGCTGATACTGCATGAGCTGAGCCTGGAACTCATCCATTCGAGAGAGACCTTCCTTCGGTTTTTCCACAACTTCTGGGAACAACATGGCGACTGTTTTGTCGAAGATTTTCTGCTGATGTCTTATCTTCTCTCTCTGTTTTTTCCGTTTTTCCTTCTCCATCTGCTTCATCGTGAGAATGGGCTGTTGCTTTGCGATCAGATCTGTTTTGTTCAGCCGTTTTTTCTCCATCAGCACCCTTTGCATTTGTTTCTCCCTTTCTTGCCTCATCCGCCTGAGGAATCTGTCACTGAGTGTGTTCCCCTGCTTGCCCTTGGCGAGTTGCTTCGTCTCCTCTTCTTCTAACTTCGCTCGCATTTGAGCTTCCTGTTCGGCGGCTAGTTCTGGCTCCCTACGAAGTCTCTCTGCTTCTTCTTCTTTCGCTTTCAATTGAGCTAACTCTTCTGCATGGCTTTTGATAAAGCTCTCATTCCATGCTGAGTACGATTCCCTCAGATACACCTCTCTGTTCACGAATTCTTTCAGAATTTCCAGTTCATTCGGTCTCGGGACTTTGTACTCTTCTGGGAAATGCAACAACCGAAACGAATTATTATAGTCTGCTATGCCAAGTATCGCTTTATTACCCGGCAGTGGCAGAGAATGCTCAGACATGCACGTGAGAACTTTTCCGGAAATGCTTTGCACTGAGAAGGGTGAATCGCTGCACTTTGTGAAGTCCCAAACTTCCACTGAGCCATCACTTCTGCCCACGTGGAATATACAAGGACAGTAGGGTGACCACGAGCCGCAGGTCACTGTCACCGGTGAGTACTTCCAGAAAAGGGGCCGGTCTCTCAGATGGTGAGTCCACAGGGCTATCACTCTTCCCCCGACCGTCAAAATCAGATCTTCTAAGAATGGCGAACGGACACACGTCACCACGGGGCCGTCGTGGACGTTCGCCCCCCAGCTGACAACCGCCCCTTGTTCGGTGGTTATTTCTTCCCCCTTGTGGAAATCAAAGCCCTCCCATTTAATGGTAATGCTTTCGCCTTCGTCCGTCACCACTTGCATCAGCTGGTGGAGTTGTTCAGTGGGAGGTTCTATCACCGGCCGGTAAATCTTTCGAGTGGTGATGCTCTCAGTACTCGAGCTTTCTGTCACATCTAGTTTCTCTTCGCCTTCTTTCTTCTTCACCTCGTGGGACTCGACTGCTTCCTCTTTCCTCTGCACCAGCTCTGTTTCACTACCTGCTTGACTTGCGTAAATGCCCGATTCCGACTGACTTTCAGGAAAAGTTTGTTGACCCTTCATAGGCAGCATGGACTTTTCGATTTTGAGTTCTTCGCCAGGTTCTTCTTCTGCTGCATCGGTGGATGATTCCGGAACGACCAGTGCATATTTTAAAGGCTTTGAGTGAAATGACAGAGCTGTCAGTTTGGTAGCGGTTTTGCCTCTCAGCTCGGGGAATAACATATAAATCGGGAAGATTTTCCGGTCGTAGGCTTTGAAGGGGCTGATTTGGGCGGTGAGTGCCGAAGGTCTTTTCCTCGCTTTCTTCTTTCTTTGTTTCTTGGGACCACCGAAATCTTCGGGAGGCTTGTTTAAATCCCAGACCATTACAACGCCATCCTCCCCCGTTGTGAGTAGTTGCATTGACAACTTTCCTTCCTCCGCCTAAAAATGTTTCAAAACTAATTTATACCTTTCAAGACAATACCCCCTTTTCCACCTTTGAAAAGGTTTAACCCCCAAAGTATTATTGGTTGCAGCTGGAGGTCAAAAGGTTCTCTGTCTAAATAATTACCTCAATTTTCATCAAATGCCCATTCTTAGTCCACTCGAAGGTTGGGGGTATCCACTGTATCTTAGTGACCCTCCCCGCATGGGAAAACTGCAGGTTTGACAGCGCCGCGGGACGCACATAGAGGGCGGGGGGTTGCGCCTGCACCCACGACACCAAACTCTCCATCACGAGACGGTATTTCTGCTGATCGGGAGTCATTGTCTCGTGGCCTTCGACCGCTTCCAACTTCCCCTTCAGATCCCATATAATTATTTGGCCGCTCGCGCATCCCCCCACCAGAATATTGGGATTTATGGGCGACCAGGACAACGCGTGGACCTCTCGAGGACTCTCCAACACCAGACGAGGTTTGAGCGCGTCTTTGAAACTCCACAACAGCACACAGTTCTTGGAGAAGACGTCCCTATTGACTTCATCTCCTGCGAGTTCGATGTCAGATGCTGTCAGGCATCGAACGGCCACTGAGTACGCTAGTGCCACGATGCCGCTCCACATAGGGTGCCACGCGATGGATGATATCATTTTGTTTTTGCAGTGGTTAACATCAGTGTAAGCTTCGAACTCCTCAAACGCATTTTTGAGGGCGACGTCTTCCAATTCCTTGAGTACGAGAAGAGGGTAGTCGTTGACGTACAAATCAAAGTTTTCGTTATACTCCAGAGTTTTCTCCAGGTATTCCTGCTCGGGGAAAATGTGGTCAGACTTGAGTTCCCGGACCTGGCAGTCTTGCAGGACTTCCTGCGCGGTGTTCATGTCGTAGAGGTACTGCGTCCAGGCGTTTGTTGGCAATCCCGGGTCGGTCTGAGCAGAGTTAGGGAGCAGAACGGGAATTGACTGAATACCAGCATCCACCCTTAACTTGGCCACCCCCTTAAACTCGTGACGCCCAGGGCCTATGCGGACGTATCCGTCTTTTGCGTCGTCTATGTTTCGATCGCAGAACTTTACGGGTTTCAGCAGCTCATCTATGTCCGTTTCCAATTCCATTTGGATGAGAGGCCTCGTGTTCCTCACAATGCTGTCGTCCACTTCCGCTTCACTTCCTAAGGATTTCCAGGGGTAGGGTTTTTTAATAATGGAATTCTTTAACCTTTCCTCCGCCAGACGCTTCTGTTCTTCTAGTTTGTTGAGCACCTCGTCTCTGGCCGATTCCGTGACTGCGATGTAAAATCTGTGGTGGTCTTCGCCCTGATAAGGGATGTAACTAGGGTCGTAGCCTACCAGAATGGCAGGGTCGTTATACTCTGCTAACTCGTCTTTCACCGGGAGAAAGTCTGAGCTCTCGTGATGGAGGTATAAATTTTCATCGACCATTTTCTTACTGATGGTTGTCCACGGGGCTTCTGCTGTGACATGTTCGCCCACGATGCACCCCATACTCTTCTGCGTGATGCTGGTCAGTTTGACGTTTCTGAGCCCGTGTATTCTGATCGCGGGCTCCACTTCCTTGTGTTTTGATTTATCGACCAATATTTCCACGGTTTCATGTTCTTCTTTCTTCTTCTTTCCTTTCTTTGATGCTTTTTTACTTTTTTTCTTGTCTTCGATTTCGGATTCGCCTCCTTCGGTCACTTCCCTTTGATCTACTTTTGACACAGCCGTTTCGACCTGCTCCATTTTTACTTTTTAAATATGTATCAAGGAGACTGTTTACAAAACGGACGGGAGGAAAATGTAGGAAGAAGTATCCAAGGTAACGGACACGAGTTTGGGTTTGCTTCTTTTCCCTTAGCAACCATTTCCTGCTTCGCGTTTTAAAACTTTCCGTTGAATTTACTCATGCAAGAGTTTCTCTTAAAACTGAAGGCTTTTATAGGATATCAGTTCGTAAATTTTTCATACTTTTCTCAAATTAAAGTATGTCATAGCTTATTCATTCGGTCCAACAACCTAAACTAAACCGATACGTCAGAGTCAAATCAGAGGAGAAACGTCATCTCGGAGTGCGGGAAGGCTGTGAGTCTATGGTTTGAAATTCAACCAATCAGAGTCGAGAAGAATTTTAAAATGGAAAAGGACGTCAGTGGCTTTCATAAATTAGTTAACTGAGAAACATGAGTTAGTTTTTTGTTATATATCCTGTTTTAATTTGAATTTATTTTGTTTGTCAGGTAATTTTTATTCATTGGTGCTTCATTTTAAAAAATTAATATCATCTGATTTTCCTATTTTATACTCTTGCCATTAAGACTTTGGTCTCTTCATCACTGTATTTGGATAGAGCAACGAATCTTTACAAAGAAATTCTACAGTTACTCACTTTGCAACTGTTGTCAGAATTTTAGGAAGTATTGGAGCTGCCAATCCCGGTTCGCGGTGAATGAACGTTCCCAGAATCACAATGCACAATCCCAGCTCCTCGTCACTGTATTCCTCCCTGGGAGCTCCGCACTCTGCACAACGCTGAAGGACACATTCCTCCCCTATTCGGAAGGAGCTCTGTTTGAGGTTAAAGGCCGCGTGACATGCCTGCTGGGTGGCGGGGTCGAGGAGAGGCTGGTGACTCCCACACCTGCACTCAACCAAAAGCTTCAGTGGCTGTCGCTTCCCTCAAGTCGTCAGCAATCGATTGGAAGACTCTCTACCATGAGCCTGGTCTCCTGGGTAAGTGCGTCCTGGGGGCAGAACCCATAGAAAACAGGCCGACTTTTCGCCTCCTTTTTCCGGGGGGTTTCTCATTCTTCTTCTTGTCTTTCTCTTCCGTTTTTTCTCTACCTAAAATGAAATACTGGGATCAGAGGAGAGCCTGCAAGCCATGCATTTTTTTTCATTTTTCATCAACTAACCGTGGTGCTTCTTATCGGAGTGCACTCCCCGGTAGAAGCCATGAGGTTCTTCCTCTGGCGGTGACTCTGCGAGGGCCACTTGTTTGATTAGGCGACGAGGACTCGAGGAACGAACATGACGAGATTCAGGTTTCTCCAGGCTTTCTTGCTTTGATGGTTTGGTGTTTTTAGCTTCGTCCTGTTTTTTGCAGGGTTCTGAGGATGAAGGCTCTCGGTCTAGGGAATCTTCGAAGAGGAAAGAACAAATTTAATAAAAAATTAAGGTCAATACGGCCCGTAATAGTCAACTCTTACTTGAACAACATCCGCTTATCAGCGACCTGTGCAGTCTGTCGGCCAAAGCACTGACGTCCTGACAGGGCCCCACGGGCAGTAACCTCTCTTGCGGGGGCATCTCCAATTGCGCCACCTTTGCGCTGCAGTTGTCTCTCACGTTCACATTGTCGATTTCCACGGGAGAGCCTGCAATGATGTTCCAATTCAGCCCGTTCTTATGACCACGAACTCGGTTGTTACTCACCCAGTGTGATGATGTCCATCTTGGACAAGGGAGATTCAGGAGAGCCGTAAGAATGAGTGTCGAAGTCACCGGTTTGGTTTAGGTTTTTGTTGGAGTATTTCTCGGTCGAGCAGGAGAGAGAACTTCTTTCTATCCTCCAGGGTACTGCTACGGGTCTTGGGGAAGAAGAGGGAGGCAGTTCGGGTGAGTGTGGGGAGGAAGAACCCGTGGCCCAGTCGAGACTGGTGGAGTGACCCGTTTTTTTAATCATTTCCAGACTTTTACACCTCTCCGTCTTCTCCGTAGAGGAGCTGAAAAGAAAAAGCAGTAACGGGTTAGTAATTTAACGGTGAGTTTATGTTTATTTTCTTACCTTTCGGAGGTGTTCGGTATGGGACTCAGAGGAGGAGAAATTGACTGCGAGGCGTTTCTTCCGCTTTGTGCTGTTTTCGTTGGAACTGCAACACGAAATTAACAAAATTTAAAAATGAATTTCAACTTTACAGGTAGCTATCAATGTAGAGACTAACCAGACACTACTGTAGCTGTGGCTACAACAGGCTGCATCGCCGTGGCAACAGCGCAAGCCAAGCTGGACCTTCTCTCGGCGCAGTTGCTCGGCAATATGGGCCTCGCCGGAGGTGTTCTAACTTGACTAGAAGAACCGTTGTATAATAAGGACGCTTTGGAGGTAACCGGCTGAGAGGACGAGAACAATGAAGAAGTCACCATCATCATAACTCCTTGCTTCACCCCGCATTTCCTTCCCGGATCGTCGAAACTCTGAAACAAACCATCTCTGAAATTCTGAAACAAATATCTAAACATTACAATCGAACCACTCACTTCTCTTGACTCGTCGTCGTTCCCCATAAACCAGGATGTTTTTACTTTTTCATGCAATGACGATTTTCTCTCCCCTATTTCCTCTCCAGATTCTTTCGTTTCTGACTTCCACTGACCCTCCGGACTGGCCACCATTTCTTCCTGATCCTTTCCCTCGAAGCTTCGGGAGCAAAGGATAAAATCAAAGGAAACTCACGTGTAAACACTAAGCAGGGACTTACCTGCCCTGGTTACCCCTTTCATCGGGCTCTTCCCAGTGAGTGGTTATGGGTCCCGTGGGAGACTTATGCATGTATGACTTTATCTTTCCATTGGTCGGGCACTTTGGGGACATCGGAGGACTCTCGTGTTTCTCACCGGCACTGTTCCCATCTTCTTTTTCTCCTCCGAGAGACGGTTGACTCACTTCTGCCAAGTATTTTCCCATTTACCGATAAAAAACATTTGCAAAATAAAAGCAAACTTACCTCTTGATCTCTGTGAGCTACCAACAATCACCGAAGAAGGCACCCTTTTGCACGTATGATGCTGGGCACAAATAGTGTTCAGCACAATCCGAATTAAAGACGTCAGCTGAGTCGCTTGAGGTTGCTGATTGTAATTATACTGTATAACCACAGAAATATCTCATCGAGTTTCATTTTAAAAACCAATTATACTTTCAGAGAAAAGGATAAGAACCTTATAAAGGAGGACGAGAACGGACATGAGCCAACATCTCCTTATGTGGGGCTCCAGAAGCCATAGAGTGTAGGAAGGCGCCGAGCTAGAACTGCTTCGTCCAGCAGGACAGTGCTGCAGAACCGCCATACCGGGTCCGGCCACTATCCACCCCATCAGGTGATTCTGATCCAAAACTTGCGGTAAGTTAGATAGAAAAGCATTGAAAACAGGAGATGACCTGAAAAGATTTAACAAGTTACAATAAAGATTAACAAAGAGGCGCTTAAAATCCAGTACTCGCCTCAGTCTCTGTGGAGGGAAATAAAAAGTGTTTTCTTGCTGGCTGTAGCCCAACAGCAGAAACAAATGCCTTAAAACAATGGCCTGCGTTTTAGCGGTGGATCTTTCTTCACTGGGGAACGCCTGATCCGACCTCGACAAGAACTGCATGAGGAGGAAGATGAGGAGATGTATGGTTTCGTGGTCGTTTCCCTCGAGGTTGAGGACGCGGGTCAGACCGGCCAAGCCGGAATCATCGCCAGCAACCAACTGATGAATGTGTCCATCTGAGAGGAAAACATTTAATTCACACACCACTTACAGAAACACTCTTTAATGTTACCTAAGCTAGCTAAAAAAAATATCAGAAAAATTGAGTGCACTTATGAAATACTTGCGCTGAGACTCATGTTACGAGTGTGTGCGTCTCGAACCCGAGTTAAGTAAAAACAAAGAAAAAGAGGGAAGATTGTAAAAGATACAGAAAAAAATCCTTCTTCCAACAAAACTATATAAACCCAGTTTATAATGACTGTGTGCATTTTATTTAACTTCGGTCAAAGCAATACCAAAAGACTAATGCAAATAAAGGAAGTCAATGCATTCATAAAAATGAAATGACCAAACTTCTTCTGCATGCTCGAAATTCTAATTTATACGGCCTTCTCATCGGCACAATTCTACTCACCAAACAGTGCCTGCAACCGAATATTTTCAAACTGAACGTGAGAAAGTAAGCAAAATACCAGAGGATCCTAACTACAGATCGAACGGCAGAAAAAAGAGCATGCGGTTTTTCAAAATCACTCCCCAACCACCCCCTGACCATAATAATAGATTATAATGACATACCATTCGAGAGATTTCGCTTTCTTTTTAAACGGCTTTTCTGCGCGGAAAGAAACAAAGTATATTTTCATTACATAAATCTGTTTATCCGCAACCCCCCCGTTGTTCCTTCTCGAATTCTCCCCTGAATTTCTTCCCCTACGTGACTTATGGCGTCACTCCACTCTGTTTTCCCTCTCTCCCACCCTCTACTGAAAGTCGTACAACCGTCTTTCCGGCGTAAAAATAGTAACGGGGCTGTGAAATATTTTTAAAAGCAGTGCATCTACCGTACTTTGCCTACTCTACCTGGCAAGCTGGTTATTGGGGGCACAGAACCTAAAAACTGACCCAGTCCAAAGCGCGAGCTCTTCCTCTTCAGGATCGGAGCTGAATACTGTCTGCTATATACCTTTTCCTTATCTGAACAAAAAAAAGAGAAAATATAAAGTAGTCAAAGGTGAGCAGCACGAAATTATCTTTCGCACTTTTCATTTCAAGGTGGATTAATATAAATACCTTGTTTAGGATCCTGCTGAGGAACCATTGACGCCGGGGCCGACATCGTCCTCTTGTAAGGCCACTTCGGACCGAAGGAAGCACTCAGAGTCTTGACGGAGTTACCATTGGAGCTTTCAGAACGAGACAAAGCCTCATGCGCCCGATTTAACTTCCTAGTGAATGCCTCGCAACTTAAATTTGAATTCCTCAAATCTGGAAAAGGTTTTCCATGAATTGATTTTATAGGGATCAGCACTAGAACCTCAAAGGTTCATTTTAACATTTCCTGAAAAAAAGAAAATCACTAACCTCTAACGAACGAAATGTCACCAGACTTTTCCAGGTTTATTTGCGCCTCCAAAAATAAAGCGTCGAAGCGGCTGAGGAAGAAATCCCAAGTCAGTATCTTCCTGTCGCTGAGACAGTTGTGAAGCTGATAGAGTGCCTGAAAGAGTTGTCAGGATCAGACAAGGCGGGAGTCGAGGGAGAAGGGTTTCCCATACCTGCAGGACCACGGGACGGTCCACTATAACGGTGTCGAACTGAGTCTCCAAGCAGCCGACCAGGGATTTGACCGCGGTATCATGTACCGTGCCCAGGTACAGAGTGGCTCTTTGTGCCACTTGGACGTTTTCGTCGTCCATGCTGGAGATGAGGTAGCAGAAGACATTGGCGAGGGCGGCTTGCAGCACATACTCGTTATGCAAAGGCGTCTGGTCCATGAACCTGGCGATGACAGTCACTCGCTCGACTGAAACAGAAGCGCGCTCTCAAGACACAGTGCTGATCGAAGAGGCAGGGAATAAACTCACCCGCTGTAAATCGGACTCTCCAGTCCAAACTGTGGAAATCGTCTTGGATGACTTTCCAGAAAGTATCAGAGCCGGAAGGAAGGGTGACGCAGTGGAGCAAAAGGGGGACGACCACTTCGCCAATGTGCGACTGATTCGCGTCGCAAAATTCCCACAAACTGTGTATAAAGAAAGAGAAAAAGGCGGTATGACATTTTCATTATTCCCAATTTCCGATTTATTAGTTTTATCTTTAGTGCATGCGCAACATTTACTTTTAATTCTTTTAAATCTTACTTTTTAATGAGCAAATTCTCTTGGCACCATATGAAGAACCCGCGATTGTCCTTGGAAGCTTTTGTGAAGGCGTCGCCGTGAAGAACCAGAATGTAAATGCACTGCAGAGCATAGTACAGCTCGGAAGTGCTCGACTTTGGCAAGGAGCTCAAAAGGGTGTACAGAAGCTGAAGATGCGCAGGAAGCTCTTCGATCACGAAGTGGAACTTCCCCTCCGAAGTCTGCCAGAAGTTCTCTGCGTCTTCTTCGGGAGCCTCCAGCAACTGGTCGTTCTCCCCGACCAGCGTGGCCTTGGCTACCTGGGCCGTGGCAGTTGCTACAAATTGTAGGTGAAGAGTGAGTACGGGTCAGACGGGAGTGGGTCAAAGGCCGCAAGCAGTGGTCACTCACCCACGTCTGCATCCGATATGGTCACCTGCCTGGCTACCGCCGGAAGAATCCGTTCTGCCGCAACGACAGGCGCTAAGTCAAGTTGTTCCGCCACTGTTTCCACAGTAGCAGTCATGATCTGTGAAAAAAACTAAGGACGTCCATATTTTAGAACTAAAGCACAGAACACAGAAAGCCACGGTTAACGCCCTGCAGAGCGACTTACCTCCGCTTCCCTTCATGACTGTAAAGAACAATGAGACTACTAACGTGAGAGAAAGGAGTACGAGAGAGGTACGGAGACAGAAGATGGAATGTCAGAGAGAGCTGAGTGCAGAGTGGAATAACGAGTGAAAGACAGAGAGCAGCCCACATCGAAACATCGACCACCACACCACGCAAGAACATCAATACAACAGAGCGACACTCTGTCTATACTATTTCAGTACATTTAAATATATATAATAATATGATGACAATCACAATATGGTTTCAGGCACATTCGAACATTCGGGAAAACCGGAGATGGAATGCAAATTCCACCGCTGCCATTTTGTCAGCAAAAACTGATGGACGACAGAACTCACTCCTCCCCGTGTTTCCTCCTGCACTGTATTCAAAAAGACTTCCCTGCAGTGTAAGGGCGTATAGTTCTGGCGCTCACAGGGGTTCATGAAGTCTGAGGACAGAGGGGTGAAGGAACAGCGTTCAATATTCGACTGTGGGGTCAGAAAACTAAGCGAGGTGCAACTGCAGGAGGAGAGAGTCCGCAGGGGAAACATTTCTAGTCTGGCAGAAGGGGCACGTTCAAAGCAGGAGGTGAGTACAAACCACCCCTACAGCGAACAAGACCTGCTTTCATAAGGATAAATTCTGTCGTTAGCGGACTGTTGGTGGAACAAAACTGGTCGCCATAAGGTCGCAGCCACCCCAGTCACCGATTCATTCCTCTTTCCATCACTCTCCTATCGAAGAAACCTTTCTCCGAGCTGAGTCGACTACTTTAAACTCTACTGTATAATAAAAAAATATATTGTCTTCCGTATATAATATAGACTTACATGTGGCATATGAACAAGGACACCCCCGACTGTGTGCACTTCCAGGAGGGGCATGGGCATATTAATAACACCCTCTGGTTTCGTTTCTTGCTTCTTTTCACTCTCGGGAGGGCTTTTTCGACTCTGTCCTTCCTCGCTAGTTTCTTCGACAAACGTCTGAAATGATTTTCACAGCGTTTTGTTCTGATTGTATTCCTAAAATTAACATTAGATCATCTACTGGTGCTGAGCTTTGCTATCTTCTCGGTGTTCTCTGTATTTCGGCTACGATTCCCAATGCCGACCTCAAATCGCCGCTAACCGTTCGCCCACCTTACAACGAACGCCATCTCTACGTTTTACAACAAAAAATAAAAACGAAAATAAATTTGAAGCGAATTCAAAAACTTAAAAAGGAACTGAAAGAGGTTTGAGGATGAGATTGACAGTTTAAAGAGGAATTAATGTTCTTAAAAAGGTTTTCCTCAAACAGGAATATCCTTTGCAAGAGCAAAGTGGATAAATATACGCCGTGGGTGAAAATGCAACCATTTTCTATAAAGCGGTGCATTTTTGTTCATATAATCTAATGGTCTTTTCATTTCCCTTTTGATTTTGGATCATTTGGGCGGACATAGCCCCGCTTTACTCTAACGGTTGTGTTGTTCTGAAATTTTACAGGAGAAAGGAATTAAGAGGACAACAAGCAGAGCTCTTGAGGACGTCCTCCCGGAGAAAGAATCGAAGGTTAAACAGAAATATAAACGGGAGAGAAAGAAAAAAGCGTGGAGATGGAATGCGTCACCAACACCATAGAGAGAAAAATAAATAAAAGGATTCGAACATAAACATGCATATGTGGTGTGGCAGCTTCCCAAGGGTTGTTTAAACACCGAGACACCAACAATCTTCTCCACACAGAAAACAAATCAAAAATCCAACAGTAAAACATTTCCCCTCAACAATTCAAAAATTCACAATCAGGCACCGATTAGTATATATGGCGGGCATAGGTCCCGGGGGCGACACCTTTCCAGGCACTTACGTCGGGCGGATGCGCCGTCTCCTCCGGGTTGATTATCACCACCAGCTGCAGCACCAACTGGTACCACATCACTCTCGCCTCGCACTGTACGCACTCTCGCTGCTCGCAGTGGTGCGCGCTCGACCACTGTGCCGTCAGCATCGACTTCACCAACTGCCAAATGTCCTGCGCCAGAGAGGTCGAAATCCCGCAGTGCTTGTCCATGTTCTGGAGCTCCATCTGTAACACATTCCCCATCGTCCATTCTTCCCCTCTCGACCTTTATACTGATAGCCTTACCTGTTTCAGGAGAATGTCCAGCATGAGTATGCAGCAGGAGAGGTCTAATTCCACGTCGCTTTCAAGGCCCTGGCTCTTGGACACGGGGGCGTCGTCGTCGGATAATGGGGAAGCGTTTCCGGAATCTTCTTCCTTCACTGGAGCTGCAAACAGCGTACAAGGTAAGATGTGAGGTCACAGATTGTGTCAAACTGTCATCTTACATATGCTGCTCCTCCTGGACTCTTCCTCCGCGACGAGATGGTTGCTGCTCTTCTCTTTGGCTTTCATACTCGGTTGCATCACTTTCGTCCCGTCGTTGAAGACGGAAAATAACAGCGACAAAGGCACTACTATTTCAAGGGTTGTCAAAACCTGAAATGAAGCAACGTATTTTTTAATGTTTAAAATTCGGGGCCCAAAGAATAATACCCATACCTGAAGCCAATTGAGTGCCTGTTCTTGCACTTTGGACGTCGTCTTCTTGAACCTTATGCTCAGAAATCTGTACATTTTCTTCGCGTCAAACCCCAGGGGACTCATCACGGGATCCAGAATCTTACTGGAAGACCAAACCGATGAGTGCTGTTGTCTTTGTTTCATTGCCTGAAGACACACTTACCTCAAGAGTAGCTTCAGCTCGACGAGCTCACGAGGGGGCACGTCCGTGACGATGGCCTCCAACCACCGCGGCATTATGTGCTCCCACGTCTCCCCACTCACCACCTCGTAAGGCACCAGGCACAGCAGTCGATGCAGTCCCTCCTTCAGGTGGCAGGTTTTTGAGGCGAGTGTGTCCCTGGAAGCAGAGGCGATGAGAGGCGAGGGGTGAAAGGGGCGGGAGAGGGCTACTTACCAGTGACCACCCACTCTGGCATAGTCGGGGGGGTGCGGCATGAGGCAGGAGACGAACACCTTGAAGTGGGTCCTGGCGACTTCGTTGAGCCACCCGCAGACGTGCTCGTTCTTGAGTTTCTCGAGGGTGCCTTCGCTGAGCACCTGATCGTCGTAGAGGTATGCGGTGACGTAGAACCAGTGGAAGAGCATGGACAGAAGGCGGCCGAGGACCTCGGCAGGGGTGTCCTCTCTGGGGGTGCAGAGGCCGACCAGCAGCCACACGCCGTACCTCCCGAGCATTTGGCTCTCCTCCATGGTCATGTTGTCGGAGGGCGGAGGGGAATTGAGGATTGTGGATTTGACGTTTTCTTGGGGATCTTTGTTCGGGTTGTTGGTGCCGGGTTTTGCCTCCTTGAGTAGGCTGACGATCGACTCGATAAGGTATACCTGTGAAATAATGAACAAAGTGGTGTTAACACTCTTATTCTGATCTTTTTAAGGATGACTTATTAAAAAGAATTGAAAAAAGTAAGAATTATAGAGCCATCTTGACCTGCATCTCTACATCCATGTCCCACAGGGAAGGCAAACTCTTATGAACGATGTGATCGCCGCCTCGTCGGTTATTATGCCTGTTGTTGTGGCACTGCTGACAGAAACGGATCGGATGGTTGCCATTATAACTGGCGCACTCCGAGGCGAAGCAGACGGACGCCGCGTGCTTATCCTGAGCCCTGCAATTCTGTAAGAGTCCACCCGTTAAATGCGTTCGAAAAACCCCAGAAGAGAAGATAGGCTACCGACTTTGTTCTCACACAACGCAGACATGTTCTGCATGGGGTGCAGAATATCGTAGAACATCTGATTGGGGTGTTCTCTGTGAATGGCGTTCGCGCATTCTATGCACAGGTACAGCGGAGGGGGAGAGTCGCTCGAGAAAGTGATGGAGATGCAATGGTCATAGCAGACTTTGGCCGCCTCAGCATTGCCGGCGTTGGGGCACATATCTCGCTGACACACGAAAGGCGTCCAGTCGGCTGCAAGGACGAATCATTCAACCTCCGTTCGCCACCTTCTGCCTTTCGATGGACTTACAAGACACTTTCAACTGGTTCCCCTTCACGTCGCACAAGCTGGGGTTGAAGTTGGGCCAGTAGTAGAACAGCAGCCTCGCAGCCGACGCCCTCGCAGTCGACGTCCCGTGCGCGATCACGCACAGAACGTCCCTCACCACCCCCGGCTTCAGAGCCATCAGGCACTCGATCAGCTGGCAGTGGTGCGACAGGGAAGACGAGTGCTGGAACACCAGCATCACCACAGAAGTCACGGACTGGCTCGCATAGCTCTCCTCCTCGTCTGTCCTCCTGGCTGAGGAACAACCACAATGCACTCATCGCTCTCGCCCCACCCGACACCCGACACATACTTATCGTGAAAGGCAGGATGTAAAAGCACAGAGAATTTATCACTTCCTGGTGAAGAGACGGCGGAAGGACGGCCAGTGCGGACGCCGCCAGATAAGGCAGAGAGTCGATCATTTCGTTGTCCAAAAAGGGGAGCAGACAGCCCAGACACTGCAGGAGAGACGTCCCAAAAGCTGGAACAGACCTGAGCTCAGTCCCTGACCCCAGACTGTTTACCCCTCCGGGACACTTACGCTGAAGGCCATACTGTATGAGGGGAGCCACCTCGAGGAGCTGAGTCACCGCCCTGTACAGTCCTTTGTACTCCAGACTGGGAAAAAGGGCCAACCTGGTGGCATCTTTATCTTTGGACTTGAGCATCTCCAGGGGGGAATTGGGCACATCCTTGAGAACAGCTGCAGCAAAAGAAAAGGTGAGTACTCGAAGAAAGGGTCTCACAGACAAAACAAGACAGGACTCACTGAGTAGCGTTTGGGAGAAGTATTTGAGGGTGTTGGCGATGTCCACTCCCGAGGGAGCGGGAAGGATCCCGTGCAGGAGGCGGAGTTGGTAGTCGTTCAGGCTGCGAACCTTCGCCGTGACTGCAAGAGAAAATCAACAAAATCAACAATCTTTTTTTGTGCCTAATTTTCCGTAAATTCTTTCTATTGATTAAAAGCTAAAGCTCATATTATAAACCTGAAAATCTCCGAATAGGCAATTCCAATGCGAGACACGCCTGCGAGTTGCCTATCCGATTTTTTTCAGGATGAAAACATAAAAGTCGAGAGGTCGGAAAATTTTTTTGCGAATTTGGGTTCGCAAACCTCCTTCAATGTATTAAAGGCGCATTTTGGTTTTTTTCTTCGTTGAATATGATAATGATAGGGGAACAGTTGATTTTAATTCATTAAAGACCGCTCAAGGGTTTCCTCTTATTACTAAGTTACCCATTAGCTTTCCATTGTATTATATTTCTTATTTGATTAGCAATTTATTTAAGAGACCATTGGGTTATATTGGGTATCAGAATCTCTTCGCAGTGTCAGAACCACTCACTGCACCCACATTTCACCAAACCAAAAACAGTTCACACCAACCGAGAAGAGGACCACCATGAGCGCCCATTGGGTGCACAAACGGTTACTCACAGGCGGCAGCTCTCGTCCCCATAATCAGCATTTCGGCGAATTTCCTTTTCTCTCCCCGCAGACGATTAAACCATCATAAACAAAACTCCCCGTTCCATACGGAGATAAAATGGGTGAAAGGTGACTGACTCAACATCGGCCCACTTTCGGCGCAGGTCGGCCAACATCCCGATCAATACATCCCTCCCTCCCTCTGAGGATCCCTCACTGCCTCCCCTCTCGCGCCTACCCAACAAACTTTCTCAAACTCTTCTTAAAGAGAAATTACGGGAGGTGTTTTTAATCATCTCAACAGTGTAAAATAAATGTTATAATATCTTATAGGTATGTGAGTAGGAGTTTTTGGGATGCGGGATGAGATATAAAACAAAACGAAATGAATAAGGCCATAATTTATTAGAATGCTAATGCACAAGAAACAAATTCCAAGCCAAAAACCTTTTTGATAAAGTCAGCAAGCTAATAATACTCTTCTCATTGCAGGTGATTCTAATTCTGGAAAAGCGTGCGAGTGAAATCGATGTAGTCGAGCGCCCCCGGGATCGGCCGCTCCGTCTTCGGGTCGACGTACGGCTTCATTCGGTCCACGCAGTAGTCGGCCATCTCCTTCGTCAGGTTCTGAAAGAGAAGGTGAGTGAGTGAGAGTGCGTTGTGGGGTGTGTGGGGGCGTGGGGGCGAGAGTGCGCACCGCGTAGAGCTCGTCCTTGGTCACGTAGGGGCGGTCGGCGGCGGTGATGGCTCTGAAGGCGTTCTCTATCTCGTCGGAGCTCTGCACGTTCTCCGTCTCCTTCCTGATCATGAAGGTCATGTACTCCTTGAGGGAGACGAAGCCGTCCCTGTTGCGGTCGACGACGTCGAGGATGTCCTCGAACTCCGGGTCGGGCTGTCCCTCCTCCATCATGGGGAGGTCGTAGCCCAGGGCGCGGAGGCAGCTCTTGAACTCCTGGTGGTTCAGCCGGCCGCTCTTGTCCTTGTCGAAGTGCTTGAACATCATCGAGAACTCCTTGAGGGCGTCCTCGGAGACTCCCGATTGGTTCCTGGCCTGGATCTGCTGCTCGAGGTTGTGCTGCATCCGCATTCCCAGCTGGTCCAGTTGGTCCCACTGCTGGGCGAGGCCGACGGTCGAGTGCTCGGTGTACCTGTTGTCGAGGATGAGGTGCTCCTCGAGGAGGGCCCCCAGGTCCTCTATTCTCTTGAGGTCCGACTTGCGGGACCTCACCTCGGCGGCCTTGCTCTTGGTGGCCTCCAGCTGTTGGTCCAAAGAGCCCGAGCCCTCCATCATGGAAGTCCTGAAACAGAGTCACCGTCATCAGCCCGCATATTGACCGCCCTTTCACCCAAAAGGGCCAAAATTTAAAAGATGGACCCCGATAATGTTTGAACCGCCATTTAAGAGATGAAAACAGTGTAAGAAAATGCAGCGATGGAGTGTTATTTTCCAGACGTTTGTCTGTATTAAAGAAAAAAAAAATCCAAAATATAAGTTAACAGATTAATTCGATAAAATTTAATTTTTTCACAGACGGACACGACTGGTGAGTTGAGCAAAACCAACCATGCAACGCCCCAAAACTCCCCCAAAAAACAAACGCCCCCCGCCCCCCCGTGTTAGCCAATCACACGCACAAACGATATTCACCCGTTCCACCCGAGCAATCTGTATCTGAAACGAGAAAGTTCCGCCCATGTTTAGCCTTTGTCTTTGGCTCCTCCCACTGCCCCTCCCAAACTCCGCCCCCCCAACGACTCCGCCCACTTCCCCTCCTACCTCGTCTCCGTCAGCCATTGGTGGAAGGCGTTCGCGTGTTTGGCGAATTCTTTCCTCAGTTTGTCGTTCTCCTCCTGACGCTGCGCCTCTTTCGCCAGTTCCAAATCTCTCTCCTGAAATGAAACTTCCATTAAAGACCGCCCGAGGAGGGTGGGAGAGGGATGCGGTGGAGGTGGGCACCTTGATGATCTTCTTGAGGTTCCTCCAGGTGTCCTCGAGGGCCTCCATCGTGAACCAGGTGTAGGGGTTGGGCCCGACGTTGAAGCTCTTGATCTGCTGGTCCAATGCGGCGAGGGCTTCGAAGTCGGCTTGGGCGGAGGAGAGGGATGCCTGCAAGGGAAGAAGGGTTAGTGTCGAGTGGGGGTGGGCGGGGGGAGGTGAGGGGGCGAGGGTCACCTGGAACTGGGCGTGGGCGTCGCGGAGGGCCCGGATCTCCTCGATGGAGTTGCAGCGCACGGGGTCGGTCAAATCCTCCTCGGCGTTCTCGAACCAGGAGTTGAAGGCGGAGGCCTTCTTGGCGAAGGTGAGGTAGAGCTCCTCGATCTGGCGGAACTGTTCCTGCATTCTGAGAAGCCTCTGCTTCCTGGCGTCGGAGTCGGCGAGGAGCTTCTGCCAGCGGGCGATGACGTTGGCGTGCCTTTTCAGTATGGCGGAGCTCTGGTCGTGCTGGGCGGCGATGAGCTGGTCCTTCAGCGCGGTGATGTTCTGTATTCCTTCGTGCTCGAAGGCGTGAAGCCCTGGTGAGTGTACATGTAACCGTGAAAGAGGGAACACTCTTGCTTTTCCCGTGGCAAAAGGAAAGAGAGGAGCTCACCAGCATCGAAGGTTTCCTGTTTCGTGAGAAGAGTCTGAACGGTGGACAAATCGCGGCCGAATTCCTCGGAGCGGACGTGTGTCTCTTTGTCGGCGATCCACGACTCGACGACGTCCGCCTTCCACATGAACTGGAGGTAGGCGGAGTTGTCCATGAGCTTCCGCTTCCGGTGGCTGGCCAAATCGGACAGGTGATCCAACTTATTCTGGAGCTGTTGGCAGCGCTGCATGATGCTGTCACTGTGGTGGTTCCCGCCCTCGACCAGCCCAGATCCGGCGTTGCAGATGTCGGCGCATCTGTCCTTGTGGGCGGCGAAGTCCGTCTCGAAGGCGTCGTGCTTTTTCAGCAGTCCCTGGACGGCGGCCATTGTGTCGCCGTAATCCTCCACCGACAGCAGCTGCTGCTTTTCGCTGAAACAAAACTCTTTTCACTCTCGACCGTTCACTCCTACAACGAGCCGATTTCCGATCTCTACCTGATCCAGGCTTCCTCCTCTTCGACTTTGGCGAGGAACTGCTGATAGGTGAGTGATTCGTCGAGCTTTTGTCCGCGGGTGGTGGCGAGTTGCTTGAGTTCCGCCCAAGCCTGGTTCAAAGCCTTGAGCCGTTGCTCTATTTCGGGGACGCCCAAATTGGAGACGTCCATCAGCTTTTCTCCCGCCTCTTGCACGGCTTGAATGGCGGGCTCGTGGGAGGCGAGTTCTGCCTCCAACCGCTTGTGCTTCTTCTTCAAATTCTGAACGCCGGTCAAATCGCGGCCGTAGTCGTCCGATCCGACCAACAACTTCTTTTCCCTTCGAAAAACAACGTTCGGTCAGCGAAATTGGAGCCCGGAGAAATGGGGAAAAAAGGGGCACGTACTTGATCCAGGACTCTTCATCAGCTATGTCTCTGAAGAACTGATGTAGTGTGTTGGCCTCGTTCAGGCGTGCCTGCCGATGCGCCGCCAGGTTGTGCACCCGCTCGTAGCGCTCATTGATCGACTGCCGCCTTTCCTGAATGCTCGCCGTGTCGAACTGCTGACTGTCGATCAGCGAATCCGCCTGCTTGTTCATATCTACAACCAATCGCCATATTAACCTCTTCCCTTATTCGCCCTCCTTCGCCCTCTCACACCCACCTTTGATCCGCTCTTCGTGAGCGCTGATGTCTGCTTCGACCAACTGATGTTTCTTCATCAGGTTCTGAACGGAAGCCAAATCTTTTCCGGAGTCTTCGGAGGTGAGCAAAGACTCCACCTCGCCCAGCCAGAAGTCCAAATCCTTCACCGCGGCGATGTAAGTTCTCTGTTTGTTCGCTTCCTTCAGTTTCACCGTTTTTTCGGTCGTTTTTTGGGTGAGGAACTCCCATTGGTCGGTTATGGAGGCTATGCGCGCCTGAAAGAGGTATCAGGTAAGCGATCGAGAGGAGGTGGCAAAGCGAAGCCAACAGCCGTACCTGAACGGCGTCTTCTGAGCCGGCGCACTGGTGCTTATCGATGAGGTTCTGTCCCATGGCGAGAACGCTCTGGATTCTGTCCGCGTTGGCGGCGAGTTCGGCCTCGAACGCCTGGTGCTTCTGGTGCTTGGACTGGATGTTGGCGGGGTCTTTGTAGCTCTCCTCGGTCGCCAGTTGAAGTTTCTCCGCGATCCAATTCTCCATTTCGTCGGCGTCGCGACTGAACTGCTGAAGTGTTTGCGACTCTCCCAGTTTGGACCTCTTCTCAATGAGGGCTTCCTTTAGGTGGCGCCACCTGTCCAGGACTTGGCGGCGTTTCTCATCGATGTCTCCTGAGGCGTAATGATTGGCCGCCGTCAGCTGGTCGGCGAGCGTTTGCAGAGCGGCGATTTTTTCTTCCTGAAATGGTCATTGTCGAGGAATGAAGGGAGTCGCCCTCGGAAGTGGATTTCCTTAATTCCCAAATGACAGTAATTCATATTTACATGCGCGTTGATGGCCTTGTCGAAGTCTTCGTGCTTCTTGATGAGGGCCTCCACATTGTCTCCCTTCGAATCCACCTCTTCCGCCGACAAAAACGCCTCTCTCGCCGACATCCAGTTCTCCGCCTGCTCGCAGTCTCTGTAGAACAGCTGCAGCTCCAGGTTCTGGTCCAGCTGCACCCGCCGCGCAACCCACGCCCTGAAACACATTCTCGGCTCAGCACACTTCTCGTTTCCCTCACTCCCCTTCTCTCCCTTCTGCTTACTTCTCCAGTTCTTGTCGCGCCTCTCGCATGCTCTCCAACTTCTCCTGGATTTCTACGCTGGCATAGTGGCCGGCCTGAAGCAGTTGCTGGCCGAAGAGCTCGAAGGCCTGGAAAGTGCCGGCGCGGGCGTCGATTTCCGTTCTGTGTTCCTAAAATGGTGAAGAAAACCGTGAGAGAGGCTTTTCTTTTGCGATGACTTTACGAACACATGTTTGCGATGGAGAACTGTTCGGTTAGGTATTGAATGTCTGGTAAGAGCAGAACGGCTGAGTAATCAAAATGACATTATATAAGTGTTTCTGTTTGATTTTCACCTCCCTTTTTTCCTTTTTTTTTATTTCCTACTCTTTTCTCCTTTTTAAAAAGGATTTTATCAAAGTTTTTAACCGTTCTTTTGTTAAAAGCTACTTTCCAACAAA
Organism: Brueelia nebulosa; assembly: GCA_028293925.1. NCBI lineage: Eukaryota > Metazoa > Arthropoda > Insecta > Psocodea > Philopteridae > Brueelia > Brueelia nebulosa. The sequence continues at coordinate 344,931 of JAQIBA010000062.1, read as the reverse complement.
CAAATCTTATAAACGATTTCCTGTTAGTCGCACAATTACATATAAAACCGTTAATGTCACTCCACACAGGCAGACAATATACCTGGGGAACACCGTAGCGGGAGTCTATCTCCACCCGATAGTTCTACAACAAATCCACCAATCAATCACTGTTGGCCGGGTGGGGGTCTTTGGGGGGACAGTTACCTGGTGGCGCTCGAGGAGGGCCTCCGCCCCAGTCACGTCGTTGGCGAGCTCCTCGCTCGACACGAGGCCCATCATGCTCGTGATCCAGGACATGAGGTCGCGGTAGTCGCTGAGGAATCGCTGGAGGTCGTACGAGTCGAGGAGCTTTTCCTTGCGAGAGTTGGCCTTCGCCGTTAACTGCGTCCATTCCTCGTTTATCTCCTTCTGCTTGGCGAACGTTTGGTCCGCCGTTTCCGGATGAGTTTGCATGAGACGATTCGCTGTTTCGTCCAATTGACGTATCTGTACGAAAATCAAACAGTGAGGAACGGCGATGAAAAAAGAAAGAAGAGGCAATGATCACGATGGGTACCTTGTCTCCCAGAGCGGCCAAATCTCTCTCGAGGCCTTCATGCTTCCTCTGCAGGGCCTGAACGCTTCTCAAGTCCTTCCCGAGATCGTCGTTGTTCAGAGCCTGGTCCTTCTCCTGAATCCAATCCTTTGTCTCGTCCACGTCTCTGTGGAATCTCTGCACTTCGTGTGCCGAGCCCAACTGAGCGGCGCGCTCTGACGTCAACTGTTGCAACGAAGCCCACTTGTGGTTCAGATCCTGCACACAAACAATTCTTTAAACCTCCGCTCCGAATCTATTAGGTGATAAACGCAATGTGAATTACTTGTATCTGCGTTTGAATCTTGACGGCGGCTTCCGTCTGTCCAATGCTCATCAACTGCACAGCGATCTCGTTCATTTCTGCCAACCTGACCTCATTCGCTTTCAGGTCGGACTGGAAGTCATCGAATTTCTTCTGCAGAACTTCAACCTGCTCGAGATCCTCCCCGACATCTTCCACCTCCGCATAGTTTTCCTTGTCCTTGATCCAGTTGGCCAATTCCGCCGCTTCCCTCACCAACACGTACGCCTTCACTGTCTCATCCAGCTTGTTCTGCCGTTCCTTAGCCAGGGCCAACAGCCGCGAATACAGTCCCTCTATCTGCAAGACACGCCCTTTCACATTTCCGCCCCCATAACACCGTCTCCCCCCCCAAAAAAAAACCCCACCTGATTCTGACGAGCGGCGATGGAGCTGTTGTCCGCCAGGTTCTGCTGAGAGGCGGTCAGCCCCGCCTCCATCTTCTTCACGTAGGCTGCGGGAACAAAGCCCTGTCTGTCGTTCACCTCCACCTTCCACCAGTCGTTGTTGTTCGAGTTGAGAAGAGTGAGAACGTCGCCCTTTTTCATGGAGACCTCTCGGGGAGATTTTTCTGTGTAGTCGTAGAGAGCCATCACGCATTCTTTCCCGGTCACGTCGATTACGGGGGTTTCTTGTTGCTTCAAGAACAAACGATCACCTCAGAAGAAGGCACTTAACAGAAGAAGAGGTGAGAAGAAGTGAGCTTACTCTGCAGGCTTTGGCCTGTTCCCTGAGGGCGGAAATGGTGCTTTCGAAGGCTTCAAGATCGGAGACGAGCGCCTCGTGCTTTTTCAGCAGTGCCTCCGATGAATCCTCGTCTTTGCCAAAATCAGTCGACGTGACGATCGGTTCTTTTTCCTTGACCCAGGACTCGGCCTCGTTTGCGTCTGCGAAGTACTGATGAGCTTGCAGGGAATCTTCAAGATCTTGTTTTCGCTGAAACGTGCACATTTTGCTTACAATATGTCCCAACAGTGGAAGAACAGACAACTCAGTGTCAAATACCTGCAACGCCTTATTCTTCAACTGATTCCAGTGATCGTTCAGAACCATTATTCTCTGCTTGATGTCGTCCTTTGCAAAATGGCCGTCCCCGATCATTTGGTGACCCACTTGACAAACGGCTGCGATTCGATTCTCGTGGTTGTTTATCTCCGCCAAAACCGCCTGGTGCTTCTTGATCAGATTCTGCACTCCGATCAGATCTCGACCTGAAGCACGAATCTCCATAAAGGAGTGCTCTTTACCCCTACACTGCCCTCCCGAAGTCACTCACCCCGATTGGCAGAGGCCGCGATGGGCTCTTTCTCCCTGATCCACGCCTCCTCGTCCTCGATGTCCCTGAAGAGCTGCTGCACCTGGAGGGAGTCCAGCAACCGCTGCTTGCGGATGCTCATGGGACGTTGCAGGGAAGCGTAGCGATCGCTGAGAGCTTCCTGCGAAGACAGGGAGAATGAGGCATCGGGGGTGATCGAGGGATGAGGGATGAGGGGGGCGTACCTGTTTCGCTTTGATGTTGTCGGCGTCGAAATGTCCGCGTTCGACGAAAGTTTCGGCAGCGTGAACGATGCCGTCGATGCGATCCTGGTGAGAGGCGACGTCCGCTTCGAGCAGGGCGTGTTTCTTTTGTAGATTCTGTACGCTGGTCAGGTCCTTGCCGTAGTCCTCGCTGAGGAGTTGGCCTTCGACCTCGGAGAGCCAGAGCTCGACGTCTTCGACGGTTCTGTTGAACTGTTGCTGTTGGGAGGCTTCCTGAAGATTCATTCCCTTTTTGTCGGTGGCCGTGACAAGGGCGTCCCACAGCTGAAGAATTTCGTCGGCTCTTTCTTGAATTTTGTCTGAAATGAGTGTGACGTTTGAATCTCAAGCAGGGCGACAATATTTTTTCTCACCGGTCAAACAATACACATAAAACTGAAATTACCCGAAGCAAAATGATTGGCTTCGATCAGAGCTTGTGCAGTTGAGGTTATTTCATCCATTCGGGACCTGTTCGCTCCCAGTTCCTGCTCGAAATTCTGATGCTTCTGGACTTTTCCATTCAAATTCGTCGGGTCCTACAAAAGGAAAAGTAATGAGTGCCGTGCGCCATCTATTATTCACTCACGAGAATAACCCAGAATGACATATACCAAGTAATTGTCGTCAGTGGCGAATTTCAGTTTCTCGTTGATCCACCCTTTAGTCTCATCGCAGTCCCTCTCAAACTGCTGAAGCTGAAAAGAGTCGTTGAGGAGTTCTCTTCTATTGGCGGACTTCTCCAAAAGAGTGGCTCTGCGTTCGAGAAGCTGAAACCGAAAAGGAATGTCATTGCAGAGCACTAAAGGAATGATGCACAACGCTCACTGTGAGTGTCCCACCATTGCTCTCCTCTGTGCAACGTCATCGGCTGCGTAATGTTGTCCTTCGATTAATTTCGTCGCGAATTCGTCGAGCGCTTTGATTTTCTCCTCCTGAGCCGTGAGCGACTTTTCGAAATCTTCGTGTTTCTTTATCAACGCTTCCACCGAATCTGAAAGGAAAATTCGTTAGAGTGGAACACCCGAGAGGGAAAAGGTTAAGGGATGATTGAATACCCAAAGAGTCTCCGAGGTCTTCGTTGGCCAAGAACGCCTCCTGTTTGGCCATCCACGTGTCTGCCTGTTCGGTGTCTCGATAAAACAGCTGCAGATCCATGCACTGTTCGTAGAGGATTCTCCTGTCCTCCCACAGTCCCAACAGCGAAACTTTCTCGTTCTTAAGAGTCATGAGTTTATCTTTTATTTCCTGAGCGGCGTAGTGATCGCGAGCGAGAAGAGCTTGTCCCGCCTCGGTGGTCGCAGCGAAACTGTCCTCTCGGGCGTCTATCTCTCCCTTGTGTTCCTGGTGTCTTTCCAGGAGAGCCTCCGCCCCCGCGACATCTTTTGCCAGCTCATCCGCAGATATGATTGTCTTCATGTCGTTGATCCATGAGATGAGGTCTCTGAAATCGGCTAAAAATCTATGAAGATGGTACGACTCGTCCAGTTTGCTCCGTCTTTCCTGAAATTAAAACAAACAATCAGGTCTCATCCGACTCACTGTCTTCGAAGGCTCTCTCAATCTGCTTACTTTAGCTTTCGCAGTGAGGCTTTCCCAGTAGCTGACGATTTCAGCTCTTTTCGCCTGAATCTGATCTCCGTGGTCGGCGTGAATGCCGCAGAGACGATCGGCCTCCTGTCCCAAAGTGGAAACTTTGTCCTCGAGAGCCGCCAGGTCTCTTTCGACGCCATCGTGCTTGCGCTGGAGGGTCTGGACACTCGCCAGATCGCGGCCATAGTCATCGGAGGAGAGGACGACGTCTTTCTCCGAAATCCAAGCGACCGTTTCGTCGGCGTCCCGATTGAAGCGCTGTATTTCGTGGGCCCCGAATAATTTTTCCTGTCGTGTCAACGCCAACTGCTTCAGGCGAGCCCATTTCTCGTTCAAATCCTAAAAGAGAAACGCCGACAGAGTGAAGAGACTCAGTGAGAGACACGACAGCAATGCTGTTGTACCTCCTTTCGGCGAAGGATGACGTCTCGCTCCGGATGGCCTTCGAGGACCAATTTATCGGCCAGCTCATTGACTTCGGTGACGCGGTATTCCTGAGACGCCATGTCCTTTTGGAACTCGTCGAACTTTCTTTGCAACACCTCGACATGTTCCAGATCGTCTCCGAACTCATCAGTCGTCACGAATGTTTCTTTGTCGTTTATCCAAAACATTACTTCGTCGCACTGGCGAATGAACTGAACGAGAATGAGCGCCTGATTCAATTTCAGGCCTTTCTCTGCCAAACGACTCAGCAACAGCTCCCACAGCGCGTGTAAATCATCTACAATAAGACAGCATTATTGTAAAAATAACACAAACAAAAGTCAAAGGAATAAATTGGTAATGGTTAATGTGAGGAAATAATGTTATGTATTTTGGGGACATACATGCATAAAATGGGGATAAATCTGATCAGGGAATTGGTATCTTCATCCTGGGGCAAGAGATCCATACCCAATCGCTTTTTAATGGTGTTGCTGGCAAAATGGTTCTGCTGAATCATTTCCTGGCCAGTGTTGTCAAGAACGACAATGGCATTGCTGTGAGCTGCCACTTCTGCTTCAAACGCCTGATGCTTTTGTATCTTTGCCTGTAGGTTTGTGCAGTCTTTGTAACTCTCATCTGATGCTGCCTGAAGTTTCTCATGGATCCAAGACTCCAGTTCATCTGCATCCCTTTTGAAGTACTGATATCGTCTGGAGTCTTCCAATTTCTCTCTTTTCGCTCTCGCTTCTGATTTGAATTCACCATAGCGATTTAACACTTGGTCTCTTCTTTCCTGGATGTCCTCAACTGTTTCCAATATTTTTACTTCCTTTGGAGTTATCTGCTCCATGATGGTCACCTCCTAAAACAAAACTAATTTTAATTTTCACTAGTGATGGGGGATTACTAATAGGCAATTACAAATTAGGCCGCCTAAGTTTAATTTCATCCCAATTCAAGAATTTAATACTCTAACTCTTCACTAAATAGTTTGCTTCATTGATCAGTCCCATTCTTTGATTCTCAATTTACAAAACCATGGTCAATTTACCTGAAAATTCAGACAATATCCTGAGAATTTTGAGAATTCAATCCGTTCACGCCCGAAAATTCATTATCTTAATTAATCATTAATTTAGTGAAAGGTCAACAGGAGTCAACTTGTTAGTGAAAAAATTCATACAATTTATACAATTAAATACTTTAAATATACACCGAATAGTTTAAATACTTATTTTATATCCTCCGATCAAATAGAATTCATAAACTGAGAATTTTACACGAAACCAAAATGGGTGTGGCGGAATCCCCTTAAAAATTTTGTTTTGAGGACATCACGACAGAATTTTAAAAAGCAGGTCAAACAGGTATCACCATTAAAAACATAAATGCAAATGCACGCTTACCAATGGCTCCGATGCCAAACTTAAAAAATCCGCAGAATTTGACAAGCTTGAACCATAAAAATCTTAACCGTAAAAATAATCAATGATGTCACTATACTTTCATTCACAGCCTTCTCTGCTCTGTCGTTCCGAAGTTCACCCAAAATTCCTACTAAAACAAAATGGCGGATCCTGGTGTAAACAAGATTGTGGCTATTTTTAACGGCGGTTTATCTCATGCTTCGCCTATTATTCGCATTTGGAATTAAGCACCTAATTTTTTGCCCTGAACAATTCAATTCAACCCATCTTTGGGAATTTTTAAATAAAAAATTAAATACAAATATTTAATATTTGCTCTCCAAAGATCAAAACCAATCCTGCTCATTTCCTGTATTATTTATATATAAAGTATTTTAAAAGTCAATTTTATTTGAAACATCTAAACTATAAATGAAAGGTTTGGTAAATTAATATAAAATAAAAATTAGTAAAAATTTATTATTCAACATTGTTTCATATTTCATTTTAATTAATAAGTTACTGTTTATTATTATTAATTAATAAGTTACTGTTCTCAGACATGCAGAATTAAACATCATTAACGGAGTGCTGAGGAGAGGTGACTAGCTTGTGACTTCCGGTACAGGAAAGCAAGCGAATCTCTCGCGGTTAAGAATTTAAATTTTTCGAATTGTTCTCTAATTGTTTCCCCTGGATTGCATTGTGTGCTTTGCACAATGTTTTCCTCAGATTTACACAATTTTTATGTTCAAAAGGTGTAGAAGTTAAAGATTTTCGGTTTTTACTAGATTTAAGTGGTAAAAAGAGTAAATGAGGCCATAGAGATTTCATTGAATTTCCGTTGTTGCCTGGGTGAAATCACTTCGAATAAAAGCACATAACGACCAACAACATCGGTCATTTTTTTATTTTACGCATAGAGATAAAAATAATAAATGAAAAATAACTCTGCTGTGAGATGAGGCGATTTCTATAATGACCAATGAAATAGTCGTCCAAATCAGTAAAAGTATTGGCTCAAAAAGACGACTTTATTTATAGAAAATTGTAACAATGAGAGCAGTAACATGTATGCATAACTGTTATATATGTACAGATATCCTCCAGCATAACTGTATGCATGACTTCCAAAGGAAGTCGATACAGTTGTGTCCTCCTCCGAGGACAAAAGCAGCTTTTTAAGACTATGAGCTCGGAGTGTTCCATATGGCGCTCGACGACCTTTTAATGCGCTTTGACGGAGTCATCCTGAACATTTTGTAAATGTCCGGTGACTTCTGATAACACGGCATGAATTGGCATAACATCTCCAGAGTGAGCACCTTGAGGGCGGGACACTGCCCATGCATTACTTCTGAAAGCGAAAGGAGTGAAGAGTGAGTCGGGTGCGGGGATGTCGTGGCAGCAGACGAGGGTAACTCACTTTTGCCCCAGGGCATTGCCGGTTTGGCCTTATCGTAGGATCTCTCGTCCTCGCTGTCAACTTCCGAATTCTCGTCCTCCAAACCGTAATCGTTTTCGTGTCTGGGTTTGTAATCCCACTCTCTTTTGTCCATCACCCCGAATTTTTGTTTTTTGTTCGCGCTCGGCATACACTTTTTCGCCGTGAGGAGCTTCTCCGCCCTTAGCCTCTCCGCCTCTAACTCCTGTTTCATCTGCAGTTCGTACTCTTCCTGAGCTTTCTTTTGCGCCAATCGCTCCTGCGCTCTTTTCTCTTGCCTCTCTTGTTCCTTCTGCTTTTCCAGCGCCAGCCGTTGCTCCTCGGCTTCCTGAAAATACATCTCACATTAAATCTCTCAAAATGAGGAGATGACAAAAAGAACGTCATCAATGCCCACCATTTCCTTTAATTTAGCGATACGAGCTTCCTCTTCCATTCGTCGCCTTTCCACAGTTTCTGCTATTTTTTGCTGAGTTCGCATTTTTTTTTCAAATGCCTCTTTTTTAAGCTGATTTTGCCTCTCCTGCAATAAGAGCTTGTGCCTCTCTTCTTTTTCCTTCTCTAATTGGATCATATTATGGTACTTTTCCTGCTCGAGTTTTTCGCGCTGTTTCATCGCCATCTGGTGTTTGAGCTCGTTTTTCCTTAAAGAACAAAATGAAAAGTTATTCTTTTCCTTCTGCTGCTGACTGTGTCTCATTCCAGCGAGTACCTCTTCAATTCTTCCTGTTTTGCTTTGATCACGTTCTGTCTCTTCATGGCGACCTCTTCTTCCTTTACTTTTTTCGACTTTAGTTTTATTTCCTTATCCAGATCATCCTTGGGAGGCTTCGTGGCGGTTCGCACTAAATTCTCCGCCGAACTGTCTCGACTGCCCACTTTTGCTTTCCCTCGCTCTTTATCCGCTGACTGAAACCAATGATTTAAAATATTTAAAAAACTGTTTGCAGAAAGAAGAATCATAGTTTTGGTTTGTTTTTTTTACCACCGTTTTGGCAATTTTCATTCCGCTGTTCGGAACCGTTCCCAATGGAGTCTTCAGCTTTTTCGAACCACTCAGCAACAAATGGTATTTGGATTTTGACGACGTAATCTTCCCGAACGGGAGATTGTTTCCCAGACGGGCGGGATTGTTTGTGGGCGTTGATGAGTTGCACTCCAAAAGAGCGGCCAATCTGTTCTTCTTCAGCGAGGTCTTCTTCGCCTTGTCTAATACTTTCTTCGCAAACGCGGATAAATCCTAAAAGAAACAAAAAAGGATTTTACTCTTGATCAACCGCGTCATTCCTCGAATCTAGCCTTACAGATTGCTTCGCTTCGCTCTCCTCCATCATCTTCTTCAAGGCCTTTGACTTTGTTCTCGTGATCCGCACCGTGTCCGCCATTTCCTCCACGTTTTCCTTCACTTCCTCGTCTTTCTGGAGTTTTCTTTTCTTTTTAGGAACCAGAGCGTCCTCCGTCATCTCTTCGACCGCGCACTCGGAAAGAGTGCCATTCTTGCTGCTTTTCACGTCCACTATCCTTGTACTGCTTAACAGGTTCTCCTCCAACTCCATTTGCTCCATTCCAATTCCATTCTGCTCGCTGACAACGGGAGTATTTTCACCCTCCATTGCAAAAGTCGATGTTCCGCTGAATCTGAAATCCTGATTTCTCGCGAGTGGAGTTCTTTCATTGTCGTCCATCGATTCAAATACATCATACGTTGTCGATCCTTTAAGACTGGCTTCTTTCTTTATCGTGATTGTTTCGTTGACCAAAAGACTGCGGGTTTCCGGAATGTTGTTGTTTCACTTCCTGACTCGTCGAACTGCTAACTTTACCCGATCCTCGCACTCCACTTTGACTTCTCTTTTTGCTGCTGAGCCGTGTCACTGGGCTGTTGCTGGGACTCCTGGGAACTCCTGCTTTACTGGACCTCACCGCGGGACTTCCGCTTTGACTTCTGAATAAATTGCTTCTCGTGATTCTCTGAGGCGGACTTCCACTCGACGTTTTTGAAGTTCTACTCCTGCTTGTACGCTCCACCGGGGTTTCGCTGATGACGATGGGAATGTCTGTCGGCTGTGCTGGGCTGTTGCTTTGGGTTCTTGTCCTCTGCTGATGGACCGCATCTGGGCTGCTGGCAACACTTTTAAAGGACAGTTCCTTTTCTGAATTCCCACTTGTTTCTAAAACCTGATTTTCAGTAGTTTGTGTTTCTGTATAAACAAAAACAACATATCAACTGATTAAATCAAAGATGCATAACTATAAAATATATTTGCATTGTCACCGCTCACCTGCGACTGTAGGTTCTGGCTGTGTAACCTTAAAAACTGGTTTTGTCCTGGTATTGCCTTTTGGCAAGACAAATGTTGCCTCAGTTACATTTGTGTTGTTTTCTGTTTCTTTATTTTTAATTACTGAATTATCTATTAACTGAGATACTTTAGAAGAAGTAATCTGAAAATGAATTAGAATTAAATTAAATTTTTGAATGAAAAAAGGGAAATCATATAATAAAGGAAAACTCACTCTTTTGGAACTTCTAGTTCTTTGAGAAACAGTGTTGTCCAATTCAGAAGTTTCATTTTGTGAATGTGTAGAATTTATAACTGAGCATTTAGAAACTAGTCCTTTTCTAGCTTTTCTACCACGAGTTTTTTTCTCACATGGAGTTTTTGGAAGCAGAAACAAACCGGTGTCTTTGCTTGCTGAAAATTCTTTTTCAATAATTTCCCCTAATTCGTCTGCCCATTTTAAAATGTCGCCCTGTTAATAGTTAAAAAGAAATTAAGTAAATTTTTTATCTCATTAATTTGACGTAATTAAAAAAATATTTGATTACGTACCATAAAAGCGTCTACTCCTTGACGAATACTATTAGACTGCTTTTGTAGGTTATTAAACGCACTTAAAACCTTTGGATTGTACATTTTGAAACAGAGTAATACTTCCACTTTTCAAAGGATCAGTAAAAACTTCTGAAATATTAAACAAAAATCTAAGTTAACTTTTTTTTCAATTTCACTGAAACTACGTAATTAAAAATCCCGAAAGACTCAAAACAATTTATGAAAATATTAATTAGGAAAAGAAATAAAAGGAAAACGCATATGAAAATTAGAATTAACGCAGTAAACAAAATGTCACTATAAATCAAAGTCCCTTAAATTCAACCTGCAGCCCAGTTTTCGATTATTCGGAGGAAAAATATGCGAAAATCGGTCGCCTATCCCACGAAGTAACTCAGCTTGCAGTGATCTTAAGGGGTTGATTTACATAAAACTTTTATTATGTCCACCACCGCGAGGTGCGGCTCGGGAATCAAAAAGGTTGAGTATTAAGGGTCTAACCTAATCTTGTAAACAAAGTATTTAATTCATCTGATTTAATAAAATCAACTTTCTCCATTATTTCCAATTACCTACTAAAATAATCAAATGTAAAAAGAAATCGATTAAAAAAGCAATGCAGCTGTTCAAAACATCAATACATAAGAAAATAATAAAAATTACACTCACCATTGACCGTTAAAAAAGACGCCAAAACACGCGAAAACACTAAAATACACGTAAAAACGAAGCAGTGCTGACAACTTGAAAACTAATAAGAAGAAAATTAATAACTTTTTAAATAGTGTGTGTGCGCACACTCATTCCTCTCTCCTTGGTATACATTAATCTACACTGTATACACAAATAAATTAAGAGAAAAAAATTTTAATTAAATAAAAGATGACTGAGTGCATTAAATATATAAAGCACTTAAGTGTGTGTTATTCAATGGATGTGGCAACATAAAGCACTCAGCCATCTTTTATTTAATTAAAATCTTTTTCTCTTAATTTATTTGTGTATATAGTGTAGATTAATGTATATCAACCGGGGAATGAATGTGTGTACACACTTTATATAATTTTTTTAGTGTACTTTTAATTCAAAAGATTGTAACTTATAAGAATTTTTTTCTTTAATTTTTACGTCATTTATTCCTTTGAATTCCGTTATCTCTTCCAAAGGAATAGAAATTGATTTGAGTGGTCCTTTTATGTAATTTATTCTTGTTTTTTTACACTTAAATAAAATATAATTCTGTGCAAACATAACGTCTATTGCATTCTCGCTCTCGATGTTTTCTTCAGCTCAACATTAGCGCTAAATTCTAAGATTTTATTACTCAACTTGGCGGTTATTTAATTTTTTTCATAAGATGAATTAAACATGAAAAAATCAATTTCTTCAATTTTATTTAGTTGAGATTTTTTCAGATCTTAAAATAATGACATAAAATCATATTTTATTCACAGATAATTTTGGGCTGAACAAGAATAACTCCTTCGCTTTTAACGGTTTTTTTCATTAAAACGAAAAAAAGTACGTCTTACCTCAGAAATATAATGAGAGCATAAATTACGAGTACAATTGATTTTTTAATTACTCAAGTCAAATGAAATGAACTTGGGCCTAATTAGAATAAAATTCCGTGATAAATCGCCGGATTAACAGGCTATTCCCGAATGACAGAAACTGAGCAATGGGTTTATTTTAAATTTGCAATGAAAACCTGTTGGGGATTAATGAACAGATGAATGCACAGCTAATCCTTAACTTTATAAATAGTAATAATAATATCAGATACCTCGAAAGTCTGTCTCTGAAATAAAACATCAGTGAACTTTATCACTGAGTGGTTTAAACATTGCGAAATTAACGCTTTTTAAATAAATAATTATGGCGCCAAAATCCACCGAATCATATGCATCCCGAATGTGTCGTCTTTTTAGCTTATACGAATGATTTACTCAGTTTTTAAATATGAGGAACAGTCAGGGACATGCTTGATTGCCATGTGAAAATTAAACAGGATAAAAAAAGTATCGGAAGCGGGGAAAAACGAGAAATAGTCGATAAAAAAAGATGAGATGAGATTCATATCCGGTGTCGTTGCTTCTGCTGCTGTTGCTGCTGCTGTAGGCCAGCCAATGAGAATCCTCCAATTCCAGGCCAGTAGATCAGGGATTGTTTTGTGGAACTGGGATGCGCTCGTCCAACCTAGATGTGTATTGATTGAAAAAAAAATGGTTGGCATCAAGTATATTTTTGAAGATTTATTTTATTCTCATGCGAAGTGAATATACTTCTTATGAATGGAATGGTTGTTGATTATTCTAAAGTCAGCCTAACGAAAACTGTTGCTGTTCTTGTGATATCGGCTGTCGTTTCCCTTTGAGGAAATTTTGTGTGATGAAGTGGAAATTAATTCATCTAAACGGTGCACTTGGATCGGTTGATTTTAACAATGAATGCCCTTAAGCTTGTTAGCCCGGATTTTTCTTCCGTTTTGTTGAATTATTTGTTATAATTTCATTTTTATTCAAGGTGAGATTTTTATGCTTAATTACAAACATGTGCTGTTTGACAGTGAAGAATTTTACAGCCTCTCACAATCACTCATGTGACATTGACATAAAGTTTACTTTCATTCAAGAATTATTGATGAAAATATGTAAAAGCAATTTTACATTAGTCTGGCCATTAAGTGTAACATCACTGTCAGTCATCACTGCATTAGAATGTTAACAATTACAGTTGATGAGAACAATTGAATGCCCCAATTCAATAATGAATACTTCCTTTTGATTGTGAATATAAATTTTCTAAAGTTAATTACTCAAAAAAATTGCATTTTATAAAATATACAGTTGAAACTGTTTAGCTGATCTTTTGGTCATATTTTTGGAATTAATGAGAAAAGTGTGCTGCTGACAGGGTTTCACAAATTCACCTACAATTCAAGTAGTTTTTTTACAAATAGGCCTTTCATATGATTGCTTAGTTTAGTTGGAGCATAAAATTGTGTATTAGTTTTAGTGGCAGCCATTAAATTCTGGAGTTAGGAAATGTCGATTACTTTTTAATATAAACAGTCTAATTAAGTGCATTATGATCTTTTCAGGTTCACTTTGCTATAGAATAATGAGGGTCATCAATACAGAAGAGAATTACCCTAAGGGATATTTATAATTTGAGAGTGATATGGTAACTATGAGTTCTGAAAAGTCCGGCCCACGCCGCAAGCCAGATTCAGCAGGAAACAAATCCAGCAGACGGCCTTCCCCCACGAATGTGGCCGAGTCGGCCATTTCGGAGGACTCTCCCAACCACTTGGTCTACAAGAAGATGGAGCAGATCATCGAGAAGATGCAGGACGAGACCACCGGCGTGCCTGTGAAGACAGTCAAGAGCTTCATGTCGAAGATTCCCTCCGTCTTCACAGGAGCTGATCTCATCCTCTGGATGATGAAGAACCTGGACGTGGACGACCAAGCGGAAGCTCTGCACGTTGCTCATTTAATGGCGTCTCACGGTTACTTCTTCCCCATAGAAGACCACGCGTTGACCGTTAAAAACGACAACTCCTTTTATCGCTTCCAAACTCCTTATTTCTGGCCTTCGAACTGTTGGGAGCCTGAAAACACCGATTACGGTAATCACTGCTGCCTACTCGTGATTTTTAGTGTAGTTGCTTCGTCACCTCTGTAAAACAGCTAAGTTACAGCTAATGATACCAATTTAATCAATCTGGAAACTACTAAAACTAAAAAACAGCTTTTTGTATGTTTAACAAAATACTAAAACCGCCAAATATAAGACAAATGAAATACAAAAGTATTTTGACAATAGGAAATTTTTAATTTTCCACCCTTAACGAGTTACTTACAAAGTTAAATTTTATTAAAATGCTTTACAACAGTCCTCACATTTATATTAATTTAATATTAATTAGATAACAGAAGAAACAAAAGGTTTATCTTTAAAATTATAGAATAGAACTGAGTAAGAGTATTAAAGAAAAAGAAGAATGTTATGTTTTGTATATTTTGTTATATTAATACTGACAAATCTATTATTAATAGTATTGATAACTAAATAATACAACTCTAAGATACTATTATACTGAAATAGTCAGCTAAGAAACTATTAAATTTTGTATTGTCAAAATATTTTTGAGCGATTTTGTATGTAAAAAGAATTAAATTGCGTATAAAAAAATACAACACTGCAGAGGCCTAAAAGCCTGAGGAAAAATGAAATATAAGCAGCTTTTAAAAGTTGTTTTTATTTTTCAGCTGTTTATTTATGTAAGCGCACGATGCAAAACAAAACACGGTTAGAACTGGCGGATTACGAAGCGGAAAATTTGGCGCGGTTACAAAAAATGTTTTCGAGAAAGTGGGAATTCATATTTATGCAAGCGGAAGCTCAAAGCAAAGTCGACAAGAAAAGGGACAAATTAGAAAGAAAAGTATTGGACAGCCAGGAAAGAGCATTTTGGGACGTTCACAGACCAATGGTGGGTAGCACGAATGACATAATGAGTAGAGATGAAACGATTGTAATGATTCGGTATGCTTTTCCAGCCCGGTTGTGTGAACACTACAGAGACGGACATAAAGAAAATGTGCAGAAAAGTGGGGAAGATCGACAGCGGGCAAACATCGGCGGAGACATTGAAAAATCAGGTGGCTTTCCTTAAAACTCGGTTGGAAAGGAGGAATTTTAAAGTATCCAAAGTTGCCGAGACGTGAGTATTCGCTCCGCCATTTTGATTTTCAAAAGTTTTTTAATTGTCCCCAATTTAGCGGTAAATTTTTATTATTTTTATTCTCCCCATGGATGTAATGCTCAAAAACCTAAGCCAACCAACCGTAATGTTTTCCCTCTTTCAGTCTCATTAATTATTACGAACAATATTCAGAGTATGACTCGTTCTTCACCGCACCCGAACTGGGTAACCCATGGGTAACAGACTGCCCTGAGATGTGGGAGCAAGAAAAGAATATGTGAGTCGTCTTTAATTTATGTTTGCCAAAATACAAATGAAAAACGCGTTAATTGCATTCATATTTCAGAAAGGATTTGTCCGCGAGGAGAGTGAAAAGGTGGACGTTTAGCCTGAAAGAACTTCTGCAGGATCCCGCCGGACGTGACCACTTTTTAAGCTTCCTCGAGAAGGAATTCAGTGGAGAGAACTTAAAGTAAAGTCTGCTTGTCTTTGATTCCCAACAGAGGCTTAAATTTTTGTTCAAATGGCCCCCATGCATTTCATTAACTTTTACTTTAGTCAAAGACTGCAGTTGTTCTCAGTAGAAGTACTTGTTCCAGATTCTGGGAGGCCGTGCAGGAGTTCCGGACGCTTCCTCAAAAAAAAGTTGCGGGCAGAGCGACCGAAATATGGGCGGAATATTTAGCTCCCGAAGCAAGTTCCCAAGTAAACATAGACTGCAGATCTTATAATATTACAAAGAAAAATCTAGAAGATCCAAACAGGTGGAGCTTCGATCCAGCAGCGGTAAGTGAGCGCAAACCGATGACAGCATTTTATTTTAAAGACTCTGGCAAAACATTGAATGTCTTTTTCAGGCTCACCTGTATGACCTAATGAAGCAAGACACGTACCAAAGGTACGTTCGCTCGGATTTCTACAAAGACTTCTTAAACGGGACGAAGAAAAAGGTACGGGGGAGTGATCGAGTGAAGGGTTCAACCACTATGAATACTTTTTCATATCGGTTTTTTGTTTTTGCAGACTTCGGTCAAAGGAATCAGATCGATTGTATCCTTCTCCGGAAGAAAGGACGTGCCAACGTGTTGATATGAACAGAATTAACGAAGAAAGGTTTTCGCACAAAGTTTTTGACTGCTCCCTCGGTCGGTGGTCGTCGGAATAATTGGGAATATTTTGCACATGGATCGTGAGAGGGGTGACTGCTTTCAGGGGAGGGTCACGGGGGTTATAAAAGGGGTTGTCCATTAGAGCATAGAAATTAGAAAACCGTAGATTGTCGTTACATTTTACGGTTGTTTAGTTAGAGCCGACTCTGAACTGCCTGAAGCTTCGTTTTGAAAGGTTATTTTCATTTACATCTCCTTTGGACTGGATCGCCAGCAGTTTTTTAATATTCGCTTTCGATGGAATGGAGTTGGGGTTGGAAATGACAATGACCGCTGTTGGGAGAAGAAAATAAACGGGTCGAGGGTTTGATTCTCTTTTGTTTGACACTGTCTTGCAGTGATTGGAAACCAATGGGAGCAGGGAGTGCTAAACACTGACGACACTGCCGCTGTCGGAAAAACGATGAGTTTATTTCGCGGTTTGGAAATTTTCACTGGCGCCATTTATAATATGATGACAAAGGTTTGATTCGAACCATCGGACGGTTAAGTTCCGTTTCCCGGAAACGGAAACAGTGACAGCAGTGGACTGCAACAAGCTTTTGTTTTGCCGTTAATTATGAGGACTCGATGGGAGTGATTGGGCGGGAATTGGGAAAACTAAAGTTTGTAAATGGCTTCAGTCGAAGAGAGGAAAGGATGAGAGCGAACCGCGAGAACAAATTCGCCCCGACTACTTAAATTCATCTTCGTGTCATATGTTTAAAAAATTGGATTTACGGGTACGAAACTCGATAACTTAGAATTGTAGTTTTAACCAATCTGTGATGTAGATAATGTTAAAGACTCATTCGCTTGTTTTGATTTAGTCTCAGAAAAAAAACCCATTCCCCGATTATATATTTAATATATATATATATATGTAATATATATATAAATATATACCAAACTATCTTTGCAAAATATTGATTGTGTAAAGATTTTACCGAATGTTTTAATATAGAGAAATTAATGTCTTATAGATTTGCCTTCTTTTCTTTTTATAAAATAATTTAATCCTTTGAGGAAATAATTATTTTCTTAAATAAATAAATCGGCTGTCGATAATTTTCCAATACTGCTTATACTGAATTCTGTTCATTTTGAAACAACAACACTTGAAACAACAGCTACGTTTTTCTTTCGAGCAATTAAATAAATACAATGTACACGATGGAATTGCGATTTTTAGACCTATGGAATAACTAATTTCAGGAACTGGCACAGACGGTGTCTTTCGTTTGCGTTGTGTCCTCGTTTTTCTTCCGCTTCTTCCCCTTCTTTTTCTTCCCCTTTGACTTCTTCGATTGTTTCCTCAGTCTTTTCGTAAGAGACGCCCCCTTTCCCTCTCTCTTTTTATGGAGCCTCAATTCTTTGAGAATATTCTCTGCGGAAGCGTTGATTATTTCGCTTCGAAGGCATTCGCTGATTGGACATTTTGGTATCCATTCCCGAATTGTTTTTCGCGCTTCCGGATATTGCTTCAGTTGCAGGAGAACCTCTATTGTGCTCACTTCTGAAGCGTGATTTTCTGCAAATACAGAATAAAAACCCACTGTAATATTCACTGAATGAGAAGTGCGACTTCTTCGTTTATACTCACTCTTTCCAGAATTTACTATTCCGGAGAGGTAATGAACCAAATCCCTCACTTTCGCCTCGTCGATGCTTTCCTGCGCGAGAACGGCGCAAATTTGCTTCATCACAGCCAAAATCTTTACCCCCACCAAATCCTCCGTCTTTTCATCCGACCATTCGCTCAGAGTCGTCTTCAGCGCGGGCATCACATGCTTCATCGTCCAAACTGCACCCCTGCACCTGCACAACAACGCCAGGGACTTATCCGCCCCCGGTTCCTCTCTCTTCAGGGCATCGAGAACCTTCCTCGCGTAGCCTTCGATCGTGTCTTCCACCTTGAACTGGTAGAAGTTCATGAGGAGGTGCTTCAACGCGACGAGCTTCCGTCCCTGGTTGAAGTTACGGAGTCCTTCAGTCTTGGGCATGTGGAGGAAGGCGTTGACGAGGGTGAGCGCCATCCAGTTGTTCTTGAGCGTGGTCGCGTCGTGCAGAACGTCCGGCCACGTTTTGAGCACTGTGAACACGAGCAGAGGGCAGCGCTGTCTCATGTCGGTCATGGCGTGGAGGCAGAACCTCCAGAGAGTCTTTGTATCGTTTCTCGCTCTGCACAGGGCGGCGTAAAATCTCGTCGCGGCCTCGACGCTGTCGTCCGGCCAGAAGAAATTGTCCGGGAAGAGTTTCTCGAATATTATCGACAAAATGGATGTTGAAATTCTATCAGAATTGGAATTGACCGTTCGGAAGACGGAGAGGAGAACGATGAGACGGTGCTGAGTTTTGGTGAGTGGAGGAGCGGGTCTTTCGAAGGTTTCCACGACCTCGTCGACGTTCTCCAAAACAGTTGCTACTATACATCTGCAAAAAATACAAGTTTATACAACAATTGACAGGAATTTATTATAAAAAATTAAGGAATACTCACTTGGCGATAACATCTTCGGATTTGTCGGATAACACCGAAAGGCAGTGCTTCACATTCCCATCGGCGTCCTCCTTAGATAGAATAGGCAGCGAGACGAAGTTTTTTATTTCCTCCATGACGACCTTTTCCAGCGCTTTTTCTCTGCTCTGCTTCGTTCTGGGACTTTGACGAAGACACGACGAGTTCTCTTTCGAATTGCACTTCTCCACTGCCTTCCTTCTCGAATACGTCCTCGTTCCGAGACTTGAAAACCCGCACGTCCCCTCCCTCGCCCCACTCTCTGCATTCTCTTCCTTCTCGACGCTCACAGATCCCTTCGATCTGAACTCCTCATTTTGGAGAGACATCGCAGACATGATCGAGTCGAGCAAACCCCCGTTCGAGCTTTCCCGCTCTTCGACCCTCAATTTTTTATTCTTGCACGAGCTTTCCTCTCTCGTTAAACGTCTTTTCTCACACAAATTATTACACGTTTTGTTCTCTTTCGAAACATCCACCGATGAATCGTTTATTTCACTCACTGGTGAAGGCAACCTTACGCCAGACATTTCTCTGAGTATCTTAAATATTTCTTCTTCATCTGCGTCTTCCTCTGAAATCCTACAATTAACTTCCAAATTTTCTACAGTGTTAATCAATGAATTTTCCCTAATCTCATTCTCTCTTTCACACAAGTAACCGAATTCCACCTCACCGCCGGTGTATTCTTCTTCCCTGACTTCCGTTTTCAATAAGGATGCATCAGAAATGTCAAAGATGCTTCCTGCCGAACAAAATGGCGGTTCTTCAAGCGGAGGAAGCGCAGGTTCGCACACCCGTGGAGAAACCGGTGGCATCACAGTATCCTCACAAGTCGCTTCATTCGATTCGGTGACTGTTCGTCGAAGAGGGTTGTCTTCTGCTTCTGAGGAAGCATTGGCTTTGGGGTCAGTGCGAGGTTCTTCGAGTAAAGGCAGACTGGATGGAAACTCTGGTTCAGGTTCAGGGACCTCTTCCCATTCTGTATCCGTTTCATTCTCCTCCGGACGGTCGTTCTCCTCGACAAATGGTTTGCCCAAAGTCAAATCCAAAGGGTTGTTTTTTGTGTCTAATTCTTCCGTCATTTCCTGCGAGTATTTTTCTTCCGTTTTAAAATTGATTTCGCTTTTAAAGTCGCTCGCGAAATTAGACTTCACGTCTCCGAATGCATCACAGTCTGATTCGTTCTTAAACTTCATTGTTTTCCTCTTCAGTAAGTTAATTTTTTCGTCGTCCAAATCTCTCTTGAACTTCCGGAGAAGCAGATTTGTCAGGTTTCCTGTAATTTATAAAAAACAACATTGAATGATTATAATAAACTCCATTTTTTATTTTCTGCACAAAGCTCACAATACAAAATGTATTTTATTCTAACTAATATTAACAAAAATCAGATCTTCAATGGAAAAATTGAAATTTTAAGGAATGTCTAAAATAATCTATTGGATTTGATTGTGACTTACTAATGTTATTATTTCTAACTGAGTCTCCAATCAATTTGCAGCAAATGTCAAGCAATATTTCTTTGTCTTTCCTGAGATCACTTATTGTCTGACCCACATAAAAGCTCCTTTCACTTCTGTAAACTTCTATGAGTCCTTTCATCTTCTCCTCATTTCTTTGAGCTTCTTCTAAACTAATTATTTTCTCTTTGATTGTTTCCTCTAGTGTAGTTATCACCTTTTGCTGAGCTTCATATTTCTGTAAAAGAGAATAAACAAATTTTTTATCATTTCTGAGACGAGTGGAGTTGACTCATTTGATTAAAAAAGTTTTCAAACTGTCTTATGTTCTATCCAAAGTTATGATCTATCTTTTTTTTATTTATTGGCATCTTTAAATTCCTGGTTATCTGTAATGGAGGCATTTATACTTATTTGAAAGCAAAGTTATGAGAATAAAACTCCAAAATGAGCTCCACATCTCTGGTAAACATTTTATTTAAATTAGAATCAATTCTAATTTTTATAAAAATTCTAAAAGCCATACTTTGCATAATTTTGAATAAAATTTCAAACATTTAACAAGGCATTTCCCAACTTTCTTGGAATTTTCTAATTCCTTTGCATAATCTTCATGTAAACTGCTGTATTTGCTCTGCAGGTCTTCATATCCTTCCACTGCAGTACTGGAAAAGAAACATTGAAGGTTAGAAACACTGGTTAGCACAAGTGAAGGGAATTACTAGATTTCAATTATATTTTGCCAATTGGAAAATATTTCCAAGTCTGAAAAGGAATCATTGATTAGAAGTAATTATTATGAAACGTTCAACTTAGTTTTATTAATGAAAGTCCGGGATTTGAAATAAGCCGACAGAATGCACGTTCGATCGTTATGTAAACGACATGTGGATAAGAAATTTTCATGTCTTTTATTCGACCAACTTGATTCAACTTTTAAGTACTTACTCTAGTTTCGGATTTTTCTCCAACAGGAACAAATCACTGAGATCTTCAATCTGAAAAATAAAAAAAATTAAAATTTTAGATCTCTTGAAAATAATAACGAGACCGGAATTAATTTTCAGCAAAAGTACAGGGTTCGGGGTATTGATATTACAGTACTTTAATAGATTACCTCTTTAAATAAATCCATTGTTAGAGAAATTTGACTGTTATGCAAAGTCTAAATCATATCTACAATTATTAAAAATACTCATTGAAGCAACCCGCACTTGACTTCTCCATGGTCGAATTTACCGGACATAGCATTTGTGTTGTTACTCTATGGAAAACACACACTGATTGAGAAAAATTGAATGTTGGCCAGCCTGTAAAGATCAACTGAAGGGTTAATCATTTGCATCATAAGTCTGGCAATTATGAAGAATTTCATTGATTTGAAGTTTTTAGCAGACCTTCATTGAAAGTAATAAAAAAAAATGGCTTCTAGAGTGGAGCCATGGCGCGAATGTGCAAATTGGTTGACTCGTTGCGGGATTTTAAGAAGTGACCACATAACAAATGGACCCCAAGCAAAAGCTGGGGATTTAGCTTTAACTCTGAGGGATGGTGTTATTCTTTGTAATCTGTTAAATTTAATTGAGCCCGGATGCATAGATCCGAAAGACGTAAATCAGAAACCGCGACTGGCCCAGGTTAGTACAATATTTTGGAGAAATGCACTTGGATGACGTTTCATGCTTAAGGTAAAACGTATGAATTAACCTTAATTGTGATACTGTTTCGTCATTTAAATTTCAAAAGCAATTAGAGCATTTCTTTTAATGCAATGGACCTTTTAAGACATTGCACTTATTCCAATTTGTAATTTATCATTAATATTTTCAGTTTTTATGCTTGAGAAATATCAAAATATTCCTACAAACATGTCATGAGGTGTTTGGCTTAAAGGAAAATGATTTGTTTGAGCCTTTAGGACTGTATGATCTCACAGACTTCTTAAGGGT
This sequence comes from Brueelia nebulosa, assembly GCA_028293925.1. Lineage (NCBI taxonomy): Eukaryota > Metazoa > Arthropoda > Insecta > Psocodea > Philopteridae > Brueelia > Brueelia nebulosa. Next base: position 323,052 of record JAQIBA010000062.1, on the reverse strand, counting down.
TCTGCAGACTTTGTCAAAACTCTCAAATTCACCTAAATTTCAAAAAAAGAACATAAGGTAATTTGGGAAATCATTTTATTTCAATTATATACTTCATTTTACTTTGTTTATATTCACTTCCTTTTGTTTTTTATTCCAGTGGGTTCTCTTTAGTGAAGCATAGAACATCACAGGATGATTTGTACAGGGATTTAAGCTCAAGGTGAGACTGCATGAAAGTTTGTTTTTGGAATTTTATGAATTGTAAAAATGAATTTAACTTTTTGTGGCCATCGTTAAATGACAAATTTAGACTTTTGTTTAATATTGAAACAAATATTGGATTCCTTTTTGAATTTTAGTTCTAAAATTGATTCATTTCCCAGATTTTCAGTGTCAATCTGGAAAAAAAACGACAAATTTTGACTGTACTGTAAAAATTAATACGGAGTAAACAAAATGAAGAAGAAATTTCTTTGAAGTTCTGTTGTGATTTGGTGTTAATAGAGAAAATTTGAAAAATAAGCTGCTAATTGTCAGTATATCAGAATGGTAAATAATAAATATTGTTAGAATTGTATAATCTCTTTCCAAGGTCAATCCCATTGATAAGAAATTAAAGGTCCATATAATTGGGCATAAGTTAAGCACATTCTGATTCATAATTGGTATTACTCTTTTAGTATAAACTCCAACAGCTGGATGACATTTACAATAAGATGTCCCAACTATAGTGATAAAGATGAAGAGGTCTATGAAGATCTCTGTTATGTATCTTTTGCATTTCCTCCACAGGTATAAATAAAGGGACTTATCTGTGCACACTTCCATTTTTATTTTTTATTTTATTGTCAGACTATATGTAGAAATGAGTGCTCAGTAGAATTGTCACTTTGATTGGGAAAACTATGGCCCCAAGTTATACATTCTGTTAGACTTCTCCATCACAATTGGGGATAATTCTAAAGAGCAGCTTTGTTTGTTGCTATTTTCATTGTTAATTTTTAGCCTCATGAAATGAATTTTGCAAATTGAATTGGAGCTCAGTGAAATTTTAAACTGTCAGTTGATTCTGTTCCAATTAATTTGTACTGTTCTGTATATGATTTTTTGTTTTTTTAAAAGTTATCATTTTGGTTTTTCATCGCAGAATTTATTTGGCTTTTGGCACTTTTGGTTGTGTTTGAATGTTTAGATTGTTATCTATCATTTTGTAGCAATGGGACTGCACATTGTAATGTATTGCCTTCTGAAGATGCAGAGTACAGCAGCCATCATGTTAATATGCGTAACGAGGAAATTTACCATGATTTGTGTTCCATTAGTAGAATATCCCTTCCACAAGTAAGTTTTCTTTTTTCACCTTTTTTGTCACTGCAACTCACGATTTTTATACATTCCTCGAGTATGTCGCATGGAAATTCATTCAGTTATTGCTTTTTTATCAGTATGAGATAGGTGGAGAACGTTTCAGACTTGATCTGACAGTCGAGGTTTCCTCTGATCAAGTCTGGAATCGGAGAAAAGTTTGCAGTATTAATTTCTCGTACTAAAAGCACCGCTCAAAATGCAAAATTATGTAAAAAAGCGAGAACTCTCGCGGCGCTTTTATGTAGGGGTTTTTCAGGGCCCCCAACAGCGGCAGACATTCAGGAAAATGTTTTTGAAAAGAGTAGCTATCGGGGAATGAAGGAGAAAACATTTTATCGGATGCTGCCGCCCTCGAAGAACACTCTACACAATGTACTGTCGTATTTCAATCCTTTTAGATCCCTTCCACTCTGCCTGCTAGTTTGGAAAAACGTGATTACGTTATAAATGAGCTAATCGAAACAGAAAGAAATTATCTGGATGTTCTCGGCGGATTGCAAAGATGTTTCATGCGAAGACTTGCCCCCGTCGTCACCGAAGAGGACTTCAAAGTCATATTTGCTCACATTAAGGTATGGAGGGAAGGGATAAGGGCTCCTCGAGTGGTCATCTGATGATTGTATCCTTGCAGGAGTTGTATGAGATCCACGGAGTGTTTCTCTCTCAGCTGAGGAAAGCGGCCGCTCCGTATTCCAGAACTCGTTTGAGCGAAGTGTTTCTCAATTTCAGGGAAAAGTTTTTAATTTACGGAGATTATATCGCCAATTTAACGAACGCACAGAACCGCATACAGGATCTGTGCAACAGTTCTGAAATAGTGAATGTGGAAGTGGAGGTGAGCATCGGTTAAAGGTGACCTCCAACACCCCTGAAAACAGGGGTTGGTCACTGGAACATTGTTGCCCTTTTTGATTTGACTTATTTTGGTGTGTCTGTATCGACGATTCGGTTCCTGAAAAGAATTATTACTTTCAGAAATGTCCACCAGGACAACGCTGCATATTTCAGCAGGACAACATATTCAATTACTCTCATCCCAAGATTATGTACTTTATTGTTATTTATTAGTAGCTTTCATGTGTATTTATTCGTTATTTTTGAGTCTAGTTTTTTAAAAGAATCATAAATGCTTTGTTTTATTTTATTTTATTTATTTATTTGTAACTTATTTTATCCCTATTTTTATTTTATTTTTATTTATTTTTTTGTTTTCTTTTAGCCCCTCTACAGGCCTCTGTGTGTCGATTTTATTTAATTATTTATTTGTAACTTATTTTATCCTTGTTTTTATTTTATTTTTATTTATTTATTTTTTAACCTATTTTATCCCTGTTTTTATTTCGGACTGTCAATTTTGTACGCTGAAATGTGCTTAGTTATATGTCGAAAGATATTTTATATGGTGAAACCCTGATAAATGATAAAACTTTGATAAAAATTGTAAAATTTACATAAATATATGTATATATATAAATACTATACTACTTTCAGAAATGTCAAAGGGAAGCGAACAATGGTAAATTCAAACTGAGGGATATCCTTTCCGTTCCAATGCAGCGAATACTAAAGTATCACCTTCTGCTGGATAAACTAGTCAGCGAAACGCAATTGGTGAGTGGAGAGAAATCAGTTGAATGGGAATGGCTTAAAGCAATGAATTCTCTTCACAGAACCACGAGGACTACCGCGGACTCGAGAGAGCAAAGGAAGCAATGGTGGACGTCGCCCAGTACATAAACGAGGTGAAAAGAGACAGCGACGCCCTCGCCATCCTCTCCCACATCGAGCAAAGCATTTCCGACTGGCACATGCCACCCGATTTCACACTGAAAGACTACGGACGGCTCATTCTCGACGGGGATCTCAGGATAAAGGCGCACAACGATCAGAAGCAGAAGATGCGATACGTGTTCGTGTTCGACAGGGTGATGGTCATGTGCAAGGCGATGAAGGTGAGGAGAGGACGGAAGGCACGGAGGGGAAGGCTTATGATGCAATGAGGTGTTGGTGTGACATTGCAGGGGTATCAGTACTGCTACAGGGAGTGTCTGAGACTGGACGAGTACAAGATTCAGGACATCGAGAGGAAGATTCTGACGAGGGATGCTCGATGGAGTTATCAGTGGTATTTGGTGCACAGGGCGGAGCTCACGGCCTACACTTGTTATTCGCGGACGGAGGAATTCAAGAAAAAATTCATGAACGCTATATCCGAGGCGCTGTAAGTGTTTTTTTCTCTTAAATCTGCTTTGCTGTCTTCTAGTGATGATATACACTCGAATTCGTTTCAGCGACAACATCGAGCCCGCCGTCTGCCGCAACACCGAGCACAGCTTCAAAATGTTCACCTTCGAGAAACCCACCACCTGCAGCCACTGCAGCAAATTCCTCAAAGGAAAAATCTATCAAGGATACCAATGCGAACGGTGCCACATCAACTGCCACAAGGCCTGCATTCCCTACTGCGGACGATGCTCACTCTCCCGGGTCCCCCAGCTCCCCCCGCCCCGCCTCCCGCCCCAGATCAACCCCCCGCGCACCGCCACCCCTCCCCTCCGACCGCCCTCTCCCCCCACCCCCCACGACCACCCCACCTACGAGGAACTCAAAGACTGCCTTTGGTTCGTCGGGGAGATGGGTCGAAAGACCGCGACGAGTCTCCTCGAGGGGGAGATGGACGGGACTTACCTTCTGAGGATTCGCCCCCAGAGACCGACCAATCCGGCCGAAACGATCTTCGCCATCAGTTTAAAGTGAGCGATTTGTGTGAGGGTGGGTTTTTGTAGGGAGCAGAACTTCATTGGGGATCTCTTTCAGGACGAACGAAAAGGTGAAGCACATGAAGGTGTACGAAGACCACGAGGAGGGGACTCCGTCCTATTATCTATCTTTGTCCAGGTTTTTCAAGTCAATTACAGAATTAGTCACGTATTATCAGCACGTCAGTCTGGAAGAAAACTTCGTGGGGTAACTTGAGCGAAATTTATCAGCAAGATTTACCAAATTTCCGTCCAGAGTTAAGCTGTATTGTCATTTGCAGGTTGGACGTGAAGCTGCAGTGGCCTTACAGAAGCACAGTGGCCATAGCCGAAGTCGATTTCAACCCGACAGATCCGAGTCAGCTGCCTCTGAGAACGGGTTGCAGAGTGATAGTGCTGAGCAAGGAGGGGGACAGTGCAGGGTGGTGGAAAGGGAAGATCCAGAACAGGGTGAGTACGGGGGCGAAGGGGTTGGATGGACGGAGTCACTGACCGTTTGCCTTTTTTACAGGAGGGGCTTTTCCCGAAGCGTTACGTGAGGGAAATCTCGGGAGAAATGGTTATGTGCGCGGCAGATTCGCTTCCATAGAATTCCGGCCATCTCCTCTGCAGTTAAGCATAAATAATTGTCTCGTCATTCCGTTTTGTCTGATCGTGGAATTAGAATAATCGTATTCGCTCAGTAAATTTTCACTGCGAATCCGTTCGCAAATGCCACTTTGTTGTAATTACTGCCAAAATGATAATTGTCAAGTTTAATTGTAATAATATTTGTACAATATTCTGCTATAAGGACGCTCTCGCTTAGATTTATGTACATTTCATTGTTGATCCGTGAGACTGTTATATGTAGCTTACGAATACTTTTTTTTGTAACATAAGGCCTGTCTTTTAATTTGTTCGAAGAATAATTTTCTCGTAATGCCTATATATATATATAGTATTTATAGATTTAATGTCAGAAAGATTTTTTCTATAAAAACATGTTATCGAATGAATAAGAATGTAAATTTTATGTGACAGACTGAGGAATTATTGTTTTTAAATTTTATCGTAACGAAGCCTAAAATAATGTGAGATATTCTAAATTGTTTGAGCAAATTTTATCATATATATTTCTTAAATATATAGTACAATCGGATATTGATTCTTTGTTTTTTTTTGTTCCTATCGAATTCTGAAAGCATCTTTGATATATTTTCAACTAGGAAGCTCCTCCCACTGACTGTTTGTTATTTTAACTGATGGCGGGTATTGAAAACAAAAAGACGAAAAACTTCGATCAATGTATAAAATTAAATAGTATAATAAATATTCTCAGTACAAACTTCAAAATACAAAGTATTTGTTAAACTCAAAATTAAATCATGGCAAATACAGTAAAAGAATATTTTAATTATTGCAACTCCTCCGTCTCTTCTTAATCTTTTTCATTTGTCAACATCATTTAAAGGGTTAGAGTGCATTAGATACAAAGTTAGTAGTAGAAACAGTACAATGGCGTCCGCTGTGGGCGCCCTACGTAAATTACACTTATTGCTAAAATGTGGAGACGTCCGTCCCCTTTTCCTCTTTTCCCCAGCAACAGTGCGCATTACTCTACAGTTCCAAAATGTTAACGCTAACATTAAATCGTACGTAATAACTAAGCAACAAACTGACAATTATTCATTCGAAATACTCTCTTCCGTCTCATCGATACACTTATATACTGAACGCATTCTCGTAATTGTCTTTGTGCTCCCAAACGATTCCACAAGGCATTGTTTGCCTTTCCTTATTCCCAAAGAGCCCTAAAAGAGATTCTAAAAAAAACAAAAAATATTTTTTTACCAAAACTTGGCACATTGGGTCAGTTTAAAGTTTTCAGTTAACTTTGCCGAAAGTTTCCGAATTTAATTTGTGCTTTATTACAGACTCAGATGTTTAGGGGACATTGTGATACAATTCTGAACCTGAAAAAACTTCAATTGTAAATTTCTGTAAATAAGAGAGATTCAGCTAAAGTTTAATATCTCCGTTCTTAATTTTATACTTATACTGCCAATGAACCAGGATTTGTATTTTCCACTGAAACTTTTTGAAAAATACGGCACAATCAACTTTTCCCGCTGTTTCCTTCGCTCGATGGGACTACATTTAAAAAAATGGCAAGAAACGAGTCTGTTTAGTACACAGCAAAGCCACAGACAAAACTAAGCATTTGCAAAAGATACCTAACGTTATAAAAAAAACCTTATAATTAAAATTGTCACACGTTTTCAAATAACTGTTAAAAAATATAAATATAAACCTCTCCGAATTCGTTATTCGGTTATTTGCTTCCTCTAAAATCAGGCGCAGGTACAATACAAGGTGACTGGATGGCATCGAAACTTAAAATTTATTATAACCACCGGGTTTCACTTAAACGCAATATGAGTGCCATATTGCCAGGCCCAAATTACTCCCTCGTGAAATACAATTAAAAAAATTACGAAAATCCGCATTTGGAGCCTTCGAGAAACATCGCACTCGCTGTCCTCCTGTTAAAACGATTAGCAAGTCACGTGTGCGAGTCCTTGTAACACTCTTACAAGATTCAAAGCCTTATACAACGCCCAATCATCCCTTAATATAACACCCCCTCGCTCCGCCCACTCTTTACGCCTTATACCGGTCGACGAATCGAACGGCGCAGCAAAGGATCAGAGAGAGAATGAGTCCCAGGATTTCCAGAAGGATTATCCCGATGATTACGCCGATTATGACGGGTGCGTAGCCCTCGAGGTACTTGTACACGCTGTCGACGCAACCCTGAAACACACGAGAGCAAAGTAGAGGGGTTGGCTCGGTGGGGTCGAAGAGGTCAAACTGAGGGCGTACCTCCTGGTAGATGATGGGGGAAATGGGCAATGTTCCTTGCACGATTCTTCCAGTTTTGCAAAGGACGTCATCTCGATCGCCTTTGCAGCAGGATTCGGGAATTTCGAAGTTTTGCAAAATGGAGGATACGGACAAGTCGAGTTTGTCTTTCTTATTGTTGAACTGACTGTTCGCCCAATCGTTTGGTCCGATCGCTCCGCAACAATGAAGCTGAAATACAAATTTCATTTAGAGTAATCAGTTGTAATTCATACAACACAATGACCAATACAACACCAAATGACGAACAATAACATTAATAAGCTTAAACCTTTTGTATGTTTTTTCATTATATAAATAATAATATTCATATTTTCTTCTTGTTTCTTTTTTTTTCTTCAGAAATTAGGCTCTTGAAGTTGAGCAAAAGCCTCTTCTGTATGTTTGGTCATCTCAGCTGTAATTAATAACAAATTGAGTCACTTCTCGTTACTACACTTACTTCTCGTTGTATTGTGTCAATTGTGATTGTTCTGCTTTTGTTAATCCCATATTCCTCCTCTACAGTTTTCTGAAAGCTGACTTTGACAAGATCTTTCAATTCTTCTCTGTTTGTATAGGCCCAGGCGCCAGCAGCAATTTCTGCAGCGACCACAACCAGAAGCACACAAAAAAACTGAAAAGAAACATTGGCATAATGCTCAATATAAGGATGTGTGCTTCAATTGAACTGCACTGAATTTAATGCTCACTGATATTAAGAGACACTGATTTTCATAGCAGGCTCCACAACAGCCCAAAATCCCAACGATTAGGATTAAAATCCCAATTGCAAGCATAACATATATGCCGGATTTGAAACTGGTTTCATCTTGTGTGACACTTATGTAAGCTGAAGGATCTGTGAGTAACCAAATTGACAGTGCTAATAGAGCTAATCCTGTGATCTAAAAGTACACAATTATTATTTGAGGAAGTGATTTTATGATTTTAGCTCAAAAATAAACAATGAGGAAGTTTTGGCATTGACTTATGAAAAGGGAATTTGAAAAAATTTCATCTCAACGGACTCAATCCTTCGATTTCTAAGAAATTTCATGAGCCATGTGCAAAAATGAATGGACACGCCCTATTTCTTAAAAATTAAAAGCCAGACTAATCCTTATTGAATGCATTATGCAATCCCCAGCGCTCCTTTAAATCGACTTAAAAGGTAATGGAGCAAAAAGCCAGAATTGTAATAAGAGGGGGCGGCATTTATATCAGTTCATTAGGAATTAAAAATTGGTATTTACCCAGAATTTGAGATTTATAAGTATAACAATGTACTTCAATATAACGTAGCAACTATTTAACCCCATGATGATGTATTTCCTGAGCAAATTCACTGTTTTCCTTTAGCTTTCCTTCAAAATTACAGTGCTTCAGGAGAATAATTACTTGTCCTGGGCAGATTATTTACTGAACGCACTTCACCGCAATCAATAAAACAACTAGAGAAACACTTTCTGCTTACACGACGCGAGCGTGTTTATATACTCTGTGGAGCAGTTGTGGCGCCCTCTGAATAAATCCAAATGTAAACAATCCACAATATGAAATTATGTAATTTCAAATCAAAACTATTCAGTATCTTAATTATAATAATAAAAATATTACGAAGGATTTCATTAATAATGTAAATTTTTACATTAACGTTTAATTAAAATAAATGCAACTTTACATGTCATTCCAAAATTCATTTTCTCCAATAATCACAGTTTCAATTAATTACTTTTACATATTAAATATTTCTTCTATGTTAAATACATATATAAATATTATACTCTTTCAAGTCTTAAAAATTTTTTATGCGGAAAGCATAAAAGTACTTACGAACTTACACAAATGTCTAGAGTAATACTGACTTACGTATTACAGTGAGTGTAACTTGGTGAATTTTACGAAAGAAATTCTTTGAAGAAAATTCACTTTAAAAATGTTAACTTAATAAATCGTTGATTTCAGATTTCGATAACGGCTTTGTTGGTTGCTGCGGTTTGGAAGTGGAGCTCATTGTTGGAGATATCAGTGAAAAATTCAAAGAATTCATGGAATTATTCATTAAGTTAGGACTAAGCATATTTGGTTGCATCCTATTGGCGGTTCCTGATGATATTGGCAGATTTCCTGAAAGCAAAAGCAGCTCTTATTTTTTCACAAAGGAAACTCGGTGATGAGTTTTCAATCGTTACTTTACATTCTACGAACCCGAAAAAGCACTGTTAAATGAAGGTGGCAAAGGTTGATTCCATTGATGCGGGGCAAAACTATTTTGAGTCGCCAGCCCCGAGAATCCACCCTGAGCTGAACTGGGTGAAATTGGCTGTGATGTGGTGTTTACTGCCCACTTCATTTCGTTCAAATTGGACTGGAGTAACACGTCGGTCAAATCCTTCGGTTGAATTTTTGCCGGTGCCGGCGCGGGTGCAGGTTTGGGAGTTATTATACTCGGCTGCTGAATGAATTTTTGTATTGTTTCCTGTTGCTTTACTAACCTAAAACAAAGTCAGTGTGTAATTTCGAGCTGACGCAGTGAGCAAACTCCTCAAACAAAATCACCAACCTCTGTTTTTCCTCAAAAGACAGATTCCCCGAAGGTGGAGAATTGGGTTCTTTGGAAACTTCCAACGTGGAAAATATAGAATTAAGATCAGTTTTTATTTCGCTTCCGCCCGAACTGGGAAGGTCACCTTTTGATGAATTAACACCCGTCAATGCGCTGAAATGTAAAGGATTAAATGATACAAAACGGATTTTCACAGCAAAATACAAAATAAGGAAATACAATATAGGCAAATGAACCTGGTCTGTTGTGAAATGGCGCTGAGCTGCTCGATTTTCGATCGATGCTCCGTTTCAACTCGGTTAATCATGTCCTTAAGTACGGCAAATAAAGTGTTGAACTGATTCAAAGTCAACCCATTTTCAATGGTGAGCGGCATCAGAAAAGGAACCACCTTCGTCGCAATTACCTCTTTGGGTATTCCCAATTTTTTATGAGTCAGAGCAATTTTATAAATACCTAAAAAAGAGGTGTTTGTTTAACTTCATTGAAAATTGGATCACTCAAAAAAAGGTGAGTTGAAAAGTACCTAAAATACCCATGAGAACGGCCGGTTCTCGACTGGGTATCTCTTGCAAGAAAGGAAGTATTTCGTCCAGCACTAACCACTTATCGAGACTGTCCAGAAGCTTCCCGATGCACACCAAACTGTTGACGCGAACCTGCAAAGAAAACAATTCCTCTGAGGTTGATACATCCAAAGTCTTACAATGCCAAAGGGAATTGTTACCCACCGACAGATGGGTAGTCTTTATGCACATTTTTCTGATTCTCGGCAAAAGGGCATTTTTAATGGCGGCATAGTCTAAAAGCCCCGAAAACGTCGGCAGCACAGACAAGCACAGCTCTTGTATCTGCGGGGCGTCCGACTCCAAAGCCCGATACAACATTGGGAGCACGTCGGTTTTCACCTCTTCAGGCGGTGTTAGTTTCAGGAGAAGTTCCATCTTCTGCATGAATATGAATAGAATCTGAAAAGAATAACAAATGAGAGAATGTGGAATCAGTGGGGATTTTGTCTTTAATGAGCGAATGGGAAATTACTTGAACGGGATTAGTCATCTTCATGGCGGACTGTAAATGTGGAAAAATGTGGGTCATGTATTCCTGTTGAGTGCAAGTTTCGGCTATCTGGAGCATGGATGGCAACACAAACGGCACCATAGTGGAATTTGCGAATTCTTTGGCCAAACAAGGCACGACCCTAAAAGATAAATAACATAAATTCGGTTATCGAATTTCACACTCATCAATTCTTCTGCAAAGATAATCTTTTATAATACCACACCTGTGAAGACAAACTCTATGAGGAAAGTTCTGTATGATAAAAGGTAATCCTTTGTAAAACTGAGATTTCTGAAGTTTATCCCATTGGAAAAGAGAATCCAAATAATTTAAGGTTTTAACTCCGACATCCTCAAAGAACTCAACCTGTGAAGAGACAGGGATGAAATTATGTTTTCCACACTATCACTACATTGATTTGATACTTATTGCAGAGTTGTATCACCTTCTGAAGTTGATGAGCATCAGGTCGCAATTCAGGTGTGGGTTGCAACATCATTTTAACAATGTCTTCGAGACCTTTTGGAATGTTTTTAAAATTAGTTGACTGTAGACTTTTTAACTGAAAAAATATACAGAAATAACTTAACCAAAATTATACAGATGCAAGCAGATGACAAAAAAAATTTGTATGATTCTTCATCAATGAAAACATAAAAAAATATTTACTTCAGCTATTTTTTTTTTATAGTAGCTCCAGTCATCATTACAACTATACAGTGCTTTTCCATTATTATAAATAGCATATATTAACATCCCAAGAGAAAACATATCACTGGATGATGAGATATTACTCTGTGAAAGGCCCATTTCTGGTGCCAAATAATCCAGATTGGGCTGAGCTGCATTGGGCAAATAGTGCAAATGCTCAGGAGAAGACCAAGTCACCTAAAAAAAAAACATAAATCTTCAGGTTTTATTCTGACTAAGACTCAATTTAACATGTTAGTTTACACTGCACCTGTCCATCTTGTTTTATTTCCCCATGCAAACAGAAATCAAATCCAAAAATCTTCCAAGCTCCTTGCTGATTGATGATGATTGATTCAGGTGAAATATTCCTGTGAAGGAGCTTCACATCAGTGTGAAGAAATGCCAAACCTTCCACAATCTAAAAAATACTTAAAATTGTATTTATGCCACTGGACAAACCAAACAAAAATCAAAGGGTTGCCAATACCTGAAGGAGACCATATTTAATCTCAATCTCATAAAGCTGATAATCTTTCAGCTGACCTGCAGGAGGAGAGAAAGCATTTTCTGTGTAACCCAAAATGTTTGCCAGACTGGAAAATACAGGTTCAGTGGCAAATGCTAAACTCTCTCTGGACTCCTCCAAAGGATGTTGTACAGTCAGAATCTGAGGATGACGCAATTTAGTCAATTGTGTAATCCCATGTTTTAGTGAATCGAGTATAACTTCTTTGTTTTCTCTGGGGTACTTTTCAAGTAATCTTTTTTCAAAAACAAACACAGATGCCTCTTGTTTTGTTGATTTTTTAAAACCCTGATAAACTTTCCATGTCAGTCCTGAAAATATAATTCACTTAAGTTTATAAGAATATTATATGACACAACAATGAAAAGTTGATTTCAAGATATTCATTTACAATTAAAACTGGAATAAACATGATTGTTACATTTAGCAAACTGTATAAATTGCAATTAGCATATTATTAAATTGAAATAAAAATAAAATTTCTGCATACCAGGACCAGCACTACATGTGAGATTGGTAACTTCATATTCTCTGGTTACAGGATTTCCAGGTAAGACCCCAGAAAACTGAGACACTGTATTTGTTACAGTGGATTTCAACTTATTAAAGACATCCATTTCCTGAAAAACATTTCAAAATTAATAAAAAATTCATCCTTCATTATATTTTATACCACAGACAAATGTCAAATCCTAAGTCAAACAATTTAACTCATAATTTCTCATTATAAAACCAAATTTTGGTGAAAAATTAATAAAAAAATTACTCACCCATATGATTTAAATGTCATATTTTTTTAAATGTCAAAAAATTCACTTCTTATATTTATATTATAACAAGTTTCTCTCGAATATTCAATCTTTCGAACTGAAGGTAAAGCATTTGCGAGTTATTTCAAATCCGGAACTGAGCAACTTAGAGGCAAAAATTAAAAAACTGTTAAGAAATGTCCAGTATAATCTTCAAAATTTAACCATAAAATCAGCCTCAAAATAAGTTAACAAATTTTTAATTACAATGTAACTTTCATAATGTCTCATATATTCCTTTTTCATGCGCAATCTTTATATAAATATGTTTGTTTGCTTCAGTTTCAATTAAACAAGCAAAGACTAAAATTTATTGAACAAGACAAATCATAGAGTTTTTCCAAAAGGGATACAGTAAAGACTTAAGAAGGATTAAGAAACATCTTTCTCGCTAAAGTGCGACATTTTTCTCATGTGTCGCAACTTTTCGAAATTTATTTAAAAAGAAAGCACTTATACTTACTCTGTGGAGGAATCAGGAATCCGTTAACTTTCATTACTACTATAAAATAACAATTAACAAGAATTCGTTTCAAAATTTTTACGAAATTGTTTCATAATTACGTTGCAAATGTTGCGAAAAATTTGAAGAATATCGTTTGCAATCGTAATTCAACTTTTAACCGTTATTTATGAAATATCTGGCGGGCAATAACGATTTACTATTAGTATAAATTTTAAGACTTCAGGGCAACTTTTTTGGAACAAATAGAATTTTCAGAATGAAAAAGGCAAAACTGAACTACCATTTCTTGTAAAAAAATAATTTTATTTCAAGCAATATAGCAAATTTTAAAAAGTCGAACGTGATTGTAAAGTATAATAAAGAGTTTAACAACAATAAGCATCAGTGTTGCTCACATATAAACAATGCTCAACGATATTCATTGTGACCAAATTATTCAAAAAAAAAAATAAAAATATATATATATAATTTCATAAAGTGACCTGAGTATAAAATCTCACATGATTACACTTATTTGGGACGGTTTATAGATAAATACATTTATTGATTTTTCAAAAAGGAACAATAAAACTAATAATATAACTTCTTATCCTAGATTTTGCTCTCTGTCTCTCCTAATTTTCTTCATGAAATAAAAACAAAGGCATCAAATACTGCAAGGCACTAACAAAATATTAGTATAACAAGTGCTTGTGCTCATAGAAAGACCTTTCTGTAAAGACTGAGATTGCATTTGCATAGTCAAAAGCAGAGATTAGTTTGATTATTTCAATACACATAAGATTCAAACTTTAGTTTCAATGTTGTGTGTCATGATGGGGTCATTACAGGCATCGACAGCACTTGTAATTCTTCTCGTCTGCTGCTGGGAAACTTCTTCCAGTCTCCTGTCCATCTCACACACGAGTATCGATCTGTACGTTTCGTATCTCATTACGATCTCCTCCAGTTCCTTCCTGTACAAACGCGTCAGCATTGCATTGAAACAGTCCAATTCTGGAAGTCTAAACATCTCCCATCTGAGTTTGTGATCGGTTTCAGGCGACGCCCGAGAGAAAACGACCAACCAGTGCGGGATTTCCTGACTCAGGTAGGGATTCGCGGGGACAAGGACGCTGTGGGGGTGAAAATGAGTATGATGGGGCAGTATTCTTGGAGGAGGTCGGGGAGCTCGATGCACGTACTGCGGGGCGCAGGGGTGCTCATACTGAGCCTGTCGTGTCACGTGGTTCACGTAGTACACCCCGTACTCCGGCGATTCGATTCTTTCCCACCCTGTAGGCAGCCCCTCTTTCTCCAAGGGATGACTCCAGTGTGTCGTCTTCGTGTTGTGATCTATGTAATACTTTCGACCACGAAGTGTGAGGTCCACCGACCAACCGGGCGGGAGAGGCAGTTCTTCGGCGGTGTCTATCCTCCTGGCAGTCTCCTCCTTGAGAGTCTGTAGCTCGTGTGCGGAATGGGCCAAGCGATGTGGAGGCATCATCGGTCCCTCGTACACCTGAACGGGCCCAATAATTTGGTAGCCGTCGACTGGATGGTAGGAGTTGTCCTGATCCTGTTGTTCATATCTCCTCGGTTCGGGGACATCAGCGACCATGTAGGGGGCGGATGCTGATTGTGGGTGAGGGCATTCGAGTTCATAGTCGGCGGGGACGTAATGGTTTATGTAGGCGCCGCCCAGAGGAGTGTTAACGGCTCCTACGGAACTCGAGAGTCGACTTCGTTGTATTTCATTTCCTGTCGTCAAATTGTGGAGCCTCTGCGTCAAATCCGGAACGGAACTGTTCGGGGTATACTTGCCGTCTCTTCCGAAAGAGATGTTTGCCGACTGGAAATTTGGGTTCCCCAGTTTCTGATTGGGTTTGGACAAAGTGGTCGGCTGATTTTTTTTCTTGACCGGTTCGGTACTCCAAACGTTAATTATGGGGAGCTCTGGGGGAGTTTCTTTTTTCATGTATTTCCCAACGACCCCTTCTCTTATTGATCTCAGATCTTTGTTCTTTTTTGACAACATGTCGGCTACCTAAAAAGTAAATAATTTCGTATCAGAATGACAAATTATGAGTGTAATAGAAATGGAGTGAAACTTTTAATAAATTATCCCAACAGAACGTCGCTTTGTCTGAGTATCTCCCATCAAAACAAATCTTTTAGAGGGTGAACTTTGGGTGTGGAAACGAGTATTGCATCGTTTTCAGAAACATAACCAAAAAAATAACAGAAAAGAGTGAGAGGAAGAAAAGGCAGTCGAAGATACAAGGCAAGAAGGGGAGATATTAAAGCAGTAAACCCTGAAATTGCGGAAAACAATCGCACATAATTAAACACTGAGCTTTTCTTAGAATTTAATTACATATTGAGAATATCTTTGACATGGTAAGTAATAAAAATATAAAAATATTCTTCCTCAAGACCCCGCATGTTAAATACATTCAAAAGAAACACCATTACATTTCAAAAATAGATTTTCTTAAAGATAAAAACTTTAACTCATTGGCTTAAAATTACCAAATATTTCACTTTTTACCTCGCGGCCCAATTACAGTAAAAAACTGAAAGTTATTAAGGTTTATTTTACCAATAAGAAATCAGATAATAGATAAAAAAAGCTCAGCAGTGATTCCTTTTTGGTTCCTAGGAGAGTTGAATGTGGTTTTAAACAAATTTCAAAAAAAAGTATTAATATAAATAGATTTTATTAAACGAAAAAATTTTCTTGAATATCCAAATGAACAAAAATCATGTGCAATGGAACATTTTCAATGTTACTGTAGTAAAAAATTCAGTATTCTATGCAAAATCAATCTAAAATTATTCTCAATGGTATCTCCACCGTCTATGTAGGTGATATTGGAACCTTTCCTAAGCACTTCGTCGTAGTGCGTTAGATAGGATGGCCAGACGTATTTTTCAAAATATCCGGGAACATCTGGCGGCTGATACACTCGCGTTTTCCGTCTCTCCCAACAAACAGATTTGCTCAAAGTGAAGTAGAATTTCAAGTCGCACAAATCTTGCAGCTGATCGTCGTTAAATATGAGGAATCCCTCTATTATTAGCATGTTGGGAATAAACTGGAGCTTCTGAAATTTACTCATTATGCAATAGCACGCGGGAGAGATTTCACCTATGCAGAACTTTTCCTTGAATTTCGCTTCCACTTCCGCCGTTCTGATTTGCGAATTCACTCCCGGGGGATTCTCTTCCAATATGACTTTAATTTGATTCTTAAAGGCCACCATGTCAATGCTTGAAAGTATTTCAAAGTTTATATGATTCAGCTCCGGAATTCTCGTGTGGTTCTCACTCTTTTCGTCGTAAAAGTATTCATCCTGTTGCAGGAGAACGCTGTTCGGGAATAACGAGTGCAGTTCCTTTGCAACGGTCGATTTTCCACTGCACGTGGCACCAGACACTCCAACGATCAACCAATTTTCTCTCGGCATTACTCCTTTCTCTTATCGACAAAGAGAACGATTATCGTAAACAGTACTAAACTACCAATGAACGCCAGACCGAACAAAGCCGGCAGGACAATTGTGTATTTCGGTCCAGGAAAATAAGACACGATTATATGATCGGGATCGAAGAAGGGTAATGCGATGACACAAAATGTATACCATACAAAGAAAAAAATTGCTAATCCTAGAATTAGTTTCGCAAGCATCCAAATTAGTAGATGTCCCTGTAAAAAACACCACACACTACACACTGAAAATAATCACACATTTTTTTTTCCACACAAAATAATTCTCATCTCAAATCACACAAAAGCAATTGAGGCAAATATTCTGTGTGAAGTGAAGAATGAGGGGAAGAGAAAAGGTGAAGCACCTGATCATGTTAACTTGGATGGCAATGAAACTCATCATCAGAATGTGAAAATAAGTAAGTATATCAAAGACTTACTGTAAATTTGAAGTGAATCAGTCAGTGATTAACTGTCAAAATACTCCTTCTCAAAGTCTTCAAAGTCTTTGTCTGTGAAAACTGTTGGCTCCTCTCCCACTGGAATTGTGTCTTTTTCTGTGTTATCACCACATTTAGGTAACACCTACAAACAATTTCAATCACTACAATATAACTGATAAGAATAAATATAAACATTCAGAGAATGAAATGAAAATAAATTATAATAAATGAAATCTCATTCCACTTTATCGAAAGTATTTTCAGTAATAATAAAATTATTATTCCTTTTCTTATTCTAGCACAAATAAAAAAATTAAGAATACTCCATTGGCATGCATTAGGCAAAGGTTAAAGTTCACAAAAAACATGTCTACATATCTAAAAATTTACTCAGGCTCAACTGATTCACATAATAAACATGATCACACTTTCAGATTCCAAGAATGAATTCCAAAAATTCATGAATATTTTCTCAAGCAGAATAGAAAAAAAATTTAATACCTTTTTAGAAACATCCACTGCAGACTTTCTGTTAAACTGTTCCAATTTCTTTAAATTCTCCAAAATAGTTTTTTGAAATTCTACCTCTTTTAACTGTTTCGTTGCTAAAGAATTTTTTTTCTTTTTAAGTCTCTGCTTTTCTGATTTTTTAGATGCTAAAATGAGAAGACATAATTCAAACCCAAAATCAAACAAAGATTTGCCAGAATCTTTGTAATAATCGCCAAGATTATTACCAATAATAAATAGAGTAGAACTTTCAAACAAATATGTCTGCCAATTTTCCTTCCTAAAACTTAGATGAAGCTCAGTAACTTGAACTGTATTTTAAGTGCAAGTTATTTTCAACTTCACAGAAGCAAAAGTATGAAAATGCAGAAATTGCACTGAATAAATATGCTCACCAGGGGACATTAGGAAGTGGTACAGATAAATGTTTAGATAAGTTTAGTCAAAGGTCAGAGTAAATCGGTCACTTCTCATAATATAAACAATAAGTAGCAGAAGGAATGAGATACTCACTTTTACTAAGTTTATTGTCCTGAAGAATTCTGCAGCTCTTTTGCAATAAAAAATCTGACATTGCTCACTTCTAATTATAAGATCGGAATATTCTGCTTATCCTAAGGAAGAGTATTTTCAAAATTATATTGTTTTTGATAATCTAAATGTAGAAATGATTTGCAGGTAAACTAATCGTATTGTCGAAGGACAGCCTTTAAATAAAAATTAAGTTAAATAAAATCTAAGATTTTAAAGAGATTTTACTCTGATTAAATAATTTTTAAACATGCCTAAATACAACTTCATCTTAAACAGCGACTATGACTTCATCTTTCAATATTTAATCATAATTACTACTCAAAAACTTCTATACATCAAAACAGAGTTGATATTTAAAATGAAAGAGATTTGGGAAAGCGTGTAATAAAACAAAACCCACCAAATGAAAAAGCAATTTAAGCTTTGAATGCAATGCAAGGGTTCCATTCGCCCGGCACATGCGCTGTGACGATTAGGACAAAATGGAGTCATAAAGGACTGTTTTGATTGGCTGCTTTTCGAGTGTTCGTCTTCAGTTTTCTTACTCTATGAAATTCTTGTGATTGGGGTTTTCTTTCTACGTTGTCAGCCAAGAGTTTCTACTGATTCCCAATATTAGTACGGAGTGACTTGTTCGGTGAATGAGAATTCGCCATATGGAACTTAAATTTCGAATATCAATTTTCTTATCGAAGTAGTATTTAAAAAATACTACAATTATCAATCTCTTTTACAATTTTTGTTCTAGAGCTCTCCGTGTTTTTAATTCGGGTAAATAGTGCATATTGAATTTTTAACCTAATCTGTTACGTTCCACCTGTTTCTTGCATGTTGTAATGTTATGTGTTTTGTTAATTTTGTATTACTTCAGTGATATTTACAAATAAAAAATTCGAGCATTGGCCTCTCTAAAATATTAAAACGTTTATTTCGTTTAAATCCTCTTGTAATTGACGCCACTGGAATTTAAAAGTGTGTTTTAACCTCTCAGCGCATGGAGGCAGAATTAACCAATAATTTAGTTCAATTTTTGTACAGTATGATAAAGTTTCGAAAAATTCTCTTACAGGTTGTTGAAAAATGTCTAGAAAAAAGGGAACAGAGGAAACTGATAAATTGACTAGAATAGCCATTGTCAATTCTGACAAATGCAAACCCAAAAGGTGCAAGCAAGAATGCAAAAAATCATGTCCAGTAGTGAGAATGGGAAAACTCTGCATTGAGGTTGTTCCTAATGACAAAATAGCAACCATTTCTGAAGAGCTGTGTATTGGTTGTGGTATTTGTGTTAAGGTAGGCCAAAGTTGTGTTTGTTTATGTAATTAATTGAATGTGAAGTATTCAACCTTTCTGCAAAACTGATGCAGATTGAGTTGAAAAATGGTTTATTGTAATAGGTTTTCCATAACCAGAGAAACCATTGATTTGTGTTTATTATTTAGTTTTCACAAAATGTTAGTTTTTGGTTGTGTAATTTTTTTTTAGAAATGCCCTTTTGAAGCAATTACCATTATCAATTTGCCAAGCAACCTTGAAAAGGACACAACTCACAGGTATTCACAGAATTCCTTTAAACTCCATCGTCTTCCGATTCCCCGTCCCGGTGAAGTTCTCGGTCTCGTCGGCACCAACGGAATCGGAAAGTCTACTGCTTTAAAAATTTTGGCGGGAAAACAGAAACCAAATCTCGGGAGATATTCAGTAAGTAGACATTAGGAAAATCAATGAGTTGTTTTTTATACCTAATTTTTAATTTTTAATTTAAGGACCCGCCGGATTGGACGGAAATTTTAAGCCATTTTCGAGGGTCAGAACTTCAGAATTATTTCACAAAAATATTAGAGGATGATTTGAAAGCTTTAATAAAGCCGCAATATGTTGATCAAATACCCAAAGCAGTCAAAGGGACAGTCCAGCAGCTGTTAGATAAGAAAGATGAGAGAAAAAATCAAGCGGACATTTGCCAACGATTGGGTATGTACATTCCCTAAAAGAGTCACCGCCATTAAGACCTCTTTTCTAAATTTATTCTCTTTCAGAATTAGAAAATATCCGCGATAGATCCATCGACGCTTTATCTGGTGGTGAACTGCAGAGATTTGCCTGCGCTATGGTCTGCATTCAAGATGGCGACATTTTCATGTTCGATGAACCCTCGTCATACCTCGATGTTAAGCAACGCCTCAAAGCTGCCATCACGATTAGATCTTTAATACATCCTGATAAGTACGTTCCCATTGCGTGCGCGTTGTCTCTCGCTCGAATTCAACGATCGTCTCTGTTTCAGATTCATCATCGTCGTCGAACATGATTTGTCAGTATTAGATTATTTATCGGATTTCATATGCTGCTTATACGGGGTGCCAGGAGCCTACGGAGTTGTCACCATGCCTTTTTCTGTTCGAGAAGGTACTTGATGTGGTCGCCATCTTGGTAGCCGTGCACCGCCCTCTTGTATTTCACGCGGGTCGATGTGCACGAGACCACGCGGGGAGAAAACTAAAGTGACTGAATTTTTTTTCAGGCATAAATATTTTCCTAGATGGGTTTGTGCCAACGGAAAATTTAAGATTTAGAGAGGAATCATTAGTTTTTAAAGTAGCCGAATCAGCAGCCGAAGAAGAAGTGAAACGCATGAACCACTATGAATACCCGGCCATGACGAAAACGATGGGTTCTTTTAAAATGCAAGTGCACAAAGGCGAATTCTCTGACTCTGAGGTATCTTTTATTTTTACTCGAGCCGAGGGATTTCATTAACGCTGTCAGTGTCATGTAATGTATTCTCTTTGAAGATATTAGTTTTGCTCGGTGAAAACGGCACGGGAAAGACGACCTTCATACGAATGCTGGCTGGGAAACTGGAACCGGATGACGGCTCCGGCGACATTCCCAAGCTGAACATAAGCTACAAACCACAAAAGATCAGTCCGAAGTCTCAGGGCATCGTGAGACAGTTGCTGCATGAAAAGATCCGCGATGCTTACGTCCATCCTCAGGTGATGCACCCCAATTATGTCTTCCCCATTCGGTAGAGGTGAAAGTGACCGTTGGTTTTCTCCTTCAGTTCATCACGGACGTGATGAAACCCCTTCGAATCGACGAAATAATGGACCAAGAAGTACAGAATCTGTCAGGGGGAGAATTGCAAAGAGTAGCGATGGCCTTGTGTTTGGGTAAACCGGCGGATGTGTATCTCATCGACGAACCTTCAGCGTATTTGGATTCGGAACAGCGTTTGGTCGCCGCAAAGGTTATAAAAAGGTAACCTTTGAATTTGACTTTTTGTATTGACACATTCTCGAGAGTGACGGGGACGTTTTTGTTTTTTCCAGATTCATCCTTCACGCGAAAAAGACGGGATTCGTCGTCGAACACGATTTCATAATGGCCACTTATTTGGCGGATCGCGTCATCGTTTTCGAAGGAGAAGCTTCCGTGAGCACAGTCGCTCACACGCCGCAATCACTGCTCGCCGGAATGAACCGCTTCTTGGAGTTATTGGGCATCACATTCCGCAGAGACCCCAACAACTTCAGACCCAGAATAAATAAGGATAAATCAGTCAAGGTTATTATACAACTTTTGCAAACGAGAAACCATTACTTTTACCGTTTCAGCAATGAATTTCATTCCGAAATGTTTTTTTTTTTTCAGGACACGGAGCAAAAGCGAGCCGGCCAATATTTCTTTTTGGAAGATTGATCGGAATCGGAGCAGAGGTAAACATCGCTCCATGGCGTCTCTCACTCGACGTTACTTTCGTCGTCACTCGGGACGTCTATGGTTTCCTTTGTTCATCAACGGTTGTATTCAATGACCTTTCGAGATTTACCTCTGGTCTGTGTTGTTGCTGGGACGAAGACGGAACGAATAGAATTTTAAAAACGGTCATAACTTTGTGTATTCCTTACACTTCGATCCTGAATTTCCCCAATTTGGCAAAGAATGTGATTTGGTTTCTGGATTTGTTACACTGAATTTGTTAATAAATCCGACAGAAACAATTGGCAACAAAACAATAATTGAATTTTATTTTCTGAAATAATTCATTAATAAACCTCATTCACATAAAATTTAAAACAAATGTCAGTAGTCAACGTAACAAATATTCACCGGAAGAAAAACTTCCCGATAATAAAGAATATTTTTGGCACATTGCGTAACTTCTAAGAGGTCATCAGAGGATTTCCACCTGTACTACTCGTTAATGAGAATAATAAATACACTTTGGTATTAGACCAGAGGATCTGGGTCCAGTTCCAGGTCAGATTTCCTTTGCCTCACGTCTCCCCAGACTCTTATAGGAGAATTCGCTTGGGCTCCCACACAGCGTGGCAGTGTTTCCACAGATAAACTTATGGACTGTTCGTTGACACCATTGGCTTTTAGACGCCGTTGTGCAGCTATTGTTGCCCTCAATGTCTTCCTCTTCTAAAACAGAGTCATCAGATTCAGACGATTTGAGATGGCTATCAGGAAAAAGTCTCGTACCTCAACCGCTCCTCTCCATTTGTCTGCCGCATGCCTGGCCAATTCCAAACGTTTCTGCTTTTTTATTTGGTGTTTTTTGTACGCCATTTCGATTATGATGAGCCCGATGCTGCCGACGATCCCCGCCCCCACCAGAATAAACACTCCCGCCATGTTTTTAAGACCTAAAGTGTTGGGAGTCTTCTCGTTCTGCTCGCACTGCTGGAGGTTTCCTTGCAAGATCCATTTATTGTCCAGGCTTTCCATGAATCCACCTGAAAGCTCGTTAAGGTAAGGAACGGCCATGAGTGCGTCGTCTGCGAGTGCGTCGCTTACTCTCGTGGAAATCCAATATGGCGAGGGTGACCGCGTCCGCCCAGGGAGAACCCTTCTGGAGACCGATTCCATAACCAGATCGCCCGAAGAGTTCTCCTGCCGTGACAAGCTCACAATCCTGCGCCGCTTCGAATTCCAGTCTGGAACTGTCCCAGATGAACGCCATCAATTTCCTGAAAGAGACAACACCCATTGTCGGATCGATTCCTCCAGGCAAACTCACACCACCGGATGTACCCATTCTTAACGTCATTAATGGCTTCTTCGGCGGTGTCATAATTGTTGGCTTCCATTGTCCTGTACATATTGCTCAGCTCCACTTGCCGTCTGAAGTACATGTCCACAGCAGAGCCTTTCACGGTTGCGCAGGTCAGGTTCTCCATTGTGTTTCGCAGCTGAGGATTTTCAAAATGTTAAGACACGTGAAAGGGGAAGTTAAGAAGAGAGTACATACCCTGGCATCGTTAATGCCGCTCAGTTTCGTCTTCGGTCTCTCCAACACCAAAAAGGCAGCCAAGTTGGCAGTGTAGGAGGCAACGATGATCATCGCGAAACCAGCCCAAACCATGCCGAGCACCCTGGCTGAGAAGCTCCGAGGCGTTCCTGAAGGAGAAGACCGCATTAGGGAGAAGTGGTCGCGTTTTGTGGCCGAACCGTTCGCCATGATCACCTTCTCCTATGCCGCTGTTCAGCAGAACGCCCCATGCAAACCAAATCGCACTGGACAGATTGAGCGCATCCTCTTCCGTTCCATCCGTGTTGGAGATTTTAAATCTGCCGAAAGGCGAGAACCGATCGAGGAGATACAACACCAGAGCGACCACATGGACGGAGACCATTACCAGAATCCAGAGGGTGTTGCTGAAGGGCTGAAGAAACGAGACGAGAGTCGACGATCTGGAGGGCTGAAACACAATTCCGTGAGCATTGGGCCGGGATTAGAGTGGTTGAGTGCCTCACCTTCTTCTCCAGAATGGTGATGCCTTGGTATTTGAACGGTTTGCTGAACTCGATGAATTCGGCTCTCTCCGGGTTGATGGTGAGAGGAGCGACTATCATGTCGGCCCTTTCCGACACCAATTCTCCAATCAAACCCGTCCATTCTTTCTTGCTCCCGGCTGAGAATAATTAAACTAAATTTAACAACTGTGTCGTTGAAACTATGTTGTTTTAATACGTACATGAGCCGTTTCTGACGACGTAACTCCCAAACTGTCCGTCCGGGGACAAAGCGAGAGAAAACGTGAAATTGACAATTTTCGACAGCTCCGATAACAAATCCATGCAAAATCCTCTGCAGCAGTGCAGCTGATAATCTGCCAATATTTTGTTTTTTAATCTCAACTGCGATTAATCCTTAAGAGGAAAAATCAAACGACCTACCCTCGTCGGTGGCGTTAAAAAAAGGACAAGCAATTTCTTCGCTGGTGCATTTATCTTCGGCCACTCTCACATACACGAAAGGTTTCTCCTCTATGGTCAGCACCTTTAGATGGGTCGGGATCATAAAACCTTCCGGTTTTGCCTTCTGCCTGCCCGGCCATGTAATCGCAGACTCATCAAGCGTCAGTTTCATTTTATTCTGATCCTTAAATTAAATAAAAGATTGTAAAAAGGGAATATGTCATCGCCTCCATTCTTCCCGGCTTTCTGCTGCCACGACTAACGGACTTACTGCGGCATAGAAATACTTTCCAACTGTCACCATCTCCCTGTTTTGAATGACGTTAACAATGTCGTACTCGGCGTAGATTCTGTCCCCGTTGTCGTCGAATGCCACTTTCCCCGTCGAACCGTTCAGAAGCTCTTGTTTCTTTATATACCTTATTTATAAGTGTTTTGGAGTTATTCGAGACCGGTTAAAAATATAAAGTATCACGTTATGAGCAGAACAAAACTCACTCGAATAACAATTTCCCGGTTTCCCAGACTGTCCCTGTGTCATCGCAATCCTTTGGCGCTTCTGTGATCACTTCTGCTTCGTTCATGTCGCGTATAGCGGCTGCCAGTATGTATCTGCACAAAGTTAGATTAATCGCCAACGGTCTAATCCGGCGAACGCATCCAAATCCCGAATGCTATAACTTACATACTGTCTTGTATGTGAGCTTTCTCGTCGGTGGCGTTCACCAACCGCAGACCTATCGACCCGTCCGGGACATTCTTCGCCTCCAAAACCTGTTCAGTAACTATCCAGACATAACCGGCTTCAGTCATATTCATCATGGCCGCATCTCGGAATATGATCTCGGCGTCTTGCTTGCTGCATGAACACACCGATCACTCTCTTCTCATAGGATTTGCACCTGAGAAAGACTCACCTCGCGTACATCAGGTACACCCTGGCCTGGGCGCTCGCCATCTCGTTCAGTTCGTCAACGAACGTTTCCAACCCGGTCTCGAACTCGATCACTGACTCCACCTGTAACAGTCAAAGTGAGTGATCTCTTTATCAGGACAGGGGAGTGTCGAAGACTTACCAGGACTTTTATCTCGACGTCGTCTTCCAAACTCTGCGAGGTGGTTTGGAATCTCCCCAGCAGGGCTCTTCCATCCGTATCCGAACTGTGTATGAAAATGACTTTCATATAGTTGAGATGTTTGAGGAGTTCCACCCAGACGTCAGCCTGGTGTGAATACGGCGGGACAGTTCGGAGGAAAGACACGTGTATATTCTGAAACGGAAAAAATATCAGTGATCGAAACCTGAGAAAACATCCCCGGTGAAGTATTACCTTGTCGGAGAAAGCAGAATCTCTCGAGGAAATTCCAATAACGGGAATGTGGTAGAAGCCACTGGTGTAAGAGACAGCTGCAGGAGACAGGTCGCCTGTTAAAGGGTGCGACACTACGACTGCATACACCTGAGAAAGAGTGAATGTCGTTTAGAGAGAACGCACACTAACAGTGGGAGACACTCAGAAAGGAGGAATGTGTGATCAGTGTTTTTTATTACTCTATGGTCAGTGAAAAACGTACTTGTTCTCTGATGAGGAATTTGCAAACGCTGAGGGCCGTCCTTATCGGATTCCGGTCTATTTGAAAAGTGGTGTAGTAGAAAGTGCGCCCTTTTGGCACGTAAGCGCTCTCGAAGTTTAAATTCTGAAAAACGGTTATTTGGATAAGTCTTTAACCATTTAAATAACAATAAATTAACGCTTACCGATATTGTGTTTTGGAAGTAACTTTCGCTTTGATTATTGCTCAAAACGCCGCCGATCTTATAGTAAGTCGGATTCTGAGATTTGTCTCGATCAGCTCTCACACCCGAAATAATCGCCAACAATACCTCAAGCAAAACGAAAAGTATTTTCAACTTTTTTCCCGAATCCATTTTCAAAGGAAAAACTCTCTCACGGCGATGAGGGAGTTTCCGTGGTAACGAGGGCAACGGGAATGGACCAAATCGATCTCACCCTCAACGCATGCCTCCCCTATTTGTATCATCCCTCCCTTATTTCCCTACCCCCCTTCGCGCCCAATCCGAAACTAAAATTTCTGTACAGGTATCTAAACATACTTTCTCTTTTTCCCATACTGTACACTTTCTAACAGTCAAATGATCTTTTGTAATCATTGGTAAAGCAGGTTACCGTTGACTTACCGATCTTCTCAGGAGACGGAAAAGAGTGAGAAAATTTCCCGGGGAAATAATTATCAGCAATGTCTAAAAATAAGATATATTTTATCGTACAGAAAAAAATAATTTACAGTCGCTCGATATAAAATAAAATTCTTGTTACTATACAATGCTCATTTCAACCTTAATATTATAAAAATCGCTAATAAAACTAAAGTATAAATTATACTAAAAACGAGAGGAGAAAGGAAGGGAAGGAGTCATGGAATGTTTTCTACGAGTCTATGAGTATTTATTATTCGGTGGTTCTTTCATTACCGACCCCCATCAAATATTACCTAAGGGAAAATACTGCACTTTTAACTTTAAAACTGGGCTCGAATCACCAAAATAAGTATATTAAGCTAATTACAGTACTAGCACCGTCTTTGAAACATCACTAAAACGCCATTGCGGCGTTGTAAAGCCCGAGTCGCATTCGCGTCAGATTAAAAAAGAAAAACGAAAAAGATACACGGTTCAATGATCACTGAGCCAAGTCAATTAATATGATTCGGAATTAAAATAGTTAAACGAATTAAATTAACTACAATAGTAAATAAACTGCAGAAAGAATAAAAAGGCCAAAGTACAAGACAAATGCTGAGGGGTGAGATTGCTTATTTCAAAGCGTTTCCCTCCCCTGAGTTCAGGTGGGTGGAATACCTGTCTTCTGCCACGACTCGCTAATCTGTAACCGACTGGGAGGACAGCGGAGGCAGCGCTGATCCCGTCTATGTGCAAGCGGAAGAGAGAACATTTGGAGAGCGAAATCTCTGGAGCTTAATTCAGCGTGAAACAAACGAAGAAATAAATAACAAAATAAATTTCTTTGGAAATAATCCCGAATCGGAAATTATGTCAAAAGTACTTTGCCAACTTTTTTCAATCTGGAAATTAAAACACAATTATTGTCGCTTTTATTCTGTCTTTCTACAGTGACGAACCGTTAACGTCTCAACCCCAACATGCACATACAGAAATATTAATATAAAACCGATTGAAAATAAAAAATTCCATGATTAATGCACTGCAGGAAACTTAACTAACAAATGATTTTAAAATTTTATACCTTACGGCGGTGATAGAACTGATTTAATAATTTGACTGACTCAATTTTAACATTAAACTTAAAATCCTCTACTGGCCTGCAGGAAAGGACATACTGCAGATAAAAACTTATTCTCGGACTTTGCATCTGGCACAAGAAGTTATTGCATTCCATCCGTGCAAATTAAAAAAAATTCATATCAAATTTTTAACTGCTGACTCCAAAACAAAAGACGCCATAAAAGCTATAGAAGAGGTGAATTATTAGGCCGAGTCAAAAGTAACTTCCCAATAGACTGTTGTTTTCTTAATCAGTTGGCATTATTGCTTAGAAGTCTCCTGTTAATCTTTTGTCAACGGTTTTTTGCGATAAACGTTACGTTTACATATTTTTTAAACTCGGAAATGAAAAATCCGTTAAAAAATGAAAAGATTTTTTTAAACTTCATTATGATAAAATTATTTCTGACCAGACCTAATAGTCTATTCTTCACTCACATTTTTGCAACTGAAAAACTTTAAAATTGGTCCTAATCAGCAAGAGCAAACAATTCTCAATGTACTTATGTGAGCACTGAGACTGAAAATAACAAATCCAGTCAAAGAAGTGTCAGTTACAAATGGCAGTGAATATCTCATTAAGATTAAAAAAAAAACTTGGCATCCAGTGTTATTCTGTATGGTGCAGTCTTGGAGCAGCAATTCTAAATCCGACTGAAGTTGATTTTCCTGTAGGAAGATGTGAATCCTCCTAAAAGATGACCTGTGTTAATTATTTCCTGGGAATTTTACTTCTCTACATTTTCATTCTCTGTGCAGTAACTTCCACTTTAATCAATTTGAAATTAAAATAATTTAAAGTTAAGTTTTTCTTGGCTAGGGAATGATAATTTCATCAGTTTGGACTTGATACAGATGGATTGAGAAATCCAGTTGTCTGAACAGATGAATGTGTGACTTCTGCTGTGCCAAACTCCACTGAAAGATAAATGAATAAAAATAAATATGATCAATTATTACTAATAATAATTATGTAATAATTATCTGATAAAAATAATCACCTAATTTAGGGGCCTCACAATAAGTGTTTCTCACACAAGTCACTGGTGTCCATATCCTTGGGAATTCATAGCTGGATGTTGATGTGAAACCATAGAAGGGCATTTGTTTAGTTTGATACTGATGAGCTTGCAACTGGGTGTTGTGAGGTTCACTGGTCAAATTGGAAGGCTGAATTGTCTCTACTTTTCCTATAAACTGTTGGTGGATTCCATTTTCCAGAATGGGGACTGGAACTTGAGGTATATTTTGTTTGGGGATCACTGGATTTTGCATTTGAGCAGAGGGTGTTGGGTTAAGTGATTGCTGTTGTTGTTGCTGTTGCATTTGGTTTGGATCTATTTGTTGAGCCACTGAGTTTTGTTTCTTTTTCCTTGTTTTCTTCACCCCCAAGCCAACTTTTTTCTTAGTTGTTACAGAGCATTCACCAGTTAAACTATTAGCAAGATTAGTAGAACAGGCTTGTTGAGCTTTACTTCTTTTCTTTGCTAGTCTCCCTTCCTTT
Source organism: Brueelia nebulosa (assembly GCA_028293925.1). Lineage (NCBI taxonomy): Eukaryota > Metazoa > Arthropoda > Insecta > Psocodea > Philopteridae > Brueelia > Brueelia nebulosa. The sequence goes on along the minus strand of JAQIBA010000062.1, from coordinate 293,934 downwards.
TTCTCTTGGCGGGAACGAATTTTTGCGTCTCGCACTCTCCTTCGTATCGTGTGCGCGCTTATATTTAAATTCAGCATTTTATTTATTTCTTGTGCTGAAATAGTAGGGGTAACTGCAACCGCTTGAGCAATTGCGACGTCCTCAAAGGCAGTGGTTTTCCGATGAGCTCCTGGTTTTGGAATTGATTTCAGTCCACTTTCACCATGAGCTTCGTATCTTAATATCCATTTCCTAATCGTTTTGGGGTCTATGTTTAATTTTTTTGATATCATCATTTTTGGTACGCCACCCTCGTACATACCAATTATACGTCCTCTTGTAAACATAGAAGTTTCAGCATCTCCTGCTTTACGCGGCATTTTAAATTTTACAGGATCATTTGCACACGAACCACCAAATAAAAAACAAATTTTAAGTAATAATTGCCATTTTAATAATAACAAAAACAAACCTAACGAATCCTCCAAAACAAGGACACCATATACGTTGTTGCCAAATTTCTAATCTAATAGCACGCACTAAAACGCCTTGGATTTATGATTTTAAATTTACTGCTTGAAATTTCAATTAAAAAAATGAACATTTTTAAAAGCAAAACATTAAAAATACATGAATTAGTGCTATAATTATGTCATTTAAGGGAAGAATGTGAAATAAAATCGTTTTGAAAAAAGAGGCTAAGACGCTTTACAGCGGTAAGCGAGGTTGACAAGCTTTTACGTCTTTTCCGATTAATTTTTGTGGCGTGGCGTGGTTTTAGAAAAGCAATTTGTTTTTGTTTTTGACAATAAAAATGGTCACCTTTGTAGTTGGTGAATTATTTAGTTCGTTCAATGACCTTTCACAGAAATTGTCAGAGTATTCCGAACAAAACTTTTGTCATTTTTACATAAAAGACAGTAAAAAGTTGTCTCCGGAGGAGGTGATCAATCCGAATTTGATTTATAGACACATCGTTTATAGTTGTATATATGGTGGACAGAAACCTCGATTTCGCGGTAGCGGCTCACGATCGGTTTCGTAAGTATTTCAAGTTTTACACTGTATTTTGCCTTAATTTGTAATAATTTCGTCAATATTTCAAACCTTTTGCTGAAACGTATTTATTTTTCAACATGGCGGGGCTTTTTGCTTAACGAGAATAACTCAAATGATCCATAAATTGATTCAAAAAAATCCCGGGCTAAATTTTTCAGGTCAATAAGGCATGGTTGCCCGGCCAATGTTTACCTTAGGGTTACAAAAGATCGTGAACACCTTCAAGTCAGAAGTTTTGTAGAAACGCATAATCACGAGATATCCGAGGTGAGTAATTTCATTTTCTAATAGATTTCCCTTCAACGTGTTTGTTACCGTTGAAACGATGGCATGAAATTTTTTAACCGGTTTCATACAATTGTGATGAAAACCGGTAACGAAGGCTGGAAAGGACGGAATTCCATCGAAATAACAAAATTACAACGATTGATTGTATTTTATTATAGCTTTCAATGCTCAAGCCGTTGCATTTTCACCCCTCTCTTTACTGATTTTTGTTGTGAAACTAATTTTCAGGAATTGTATAGAGCAGCTGCACAAGACAAAAAGTTGCCAGAAGATTTGAAAACAGAGGTAGAAGAGCTTTTATTATTGGGAGCAGATAAGGACAGGTTGTGTGATTACATTCGTTATGTGACTAAAAAAAATTTGGATAAAAAAAATTTATTTAATATTTACGATGCTGCTGTTAAACACCAGAGGGAAATTTCTAGAGACAGGGCTTTAATGCTCATTCAAAAAGTTTATGGTAATTCTTTTTTTAATTTTCACTTGTAATTATTTCAAGTGAAGGTTAGGTTTTAATCCTCACGTTATTCATTTCAGCTGTTGAAACAGAGGAAGACGCAGAACATATTCTTCAGCAGTTGTTGTTAACTGACAAACCTGCAAGAAGGCCAAGAAAGCAAGAGCCAGTGGAGTTTGTTGAAAATATTGAGGTTGCTTTTGTCAATGAAGGGTATTTATTATTTTATCTCTTATGTGTCATTCCTGAGATAAAAAAACTGGAAACTTTGGATAACACTTGTTCAACAGGTTTCTCCAGAGTTTTCTTCTCAGAGTTTAAAAATTTACTGTTTTACCTGAAGAAGAAATAAATTAATAAATCACTTATTAAATGGTGTTGCTTAGGGATTCTTCCCAAGAAGAAGTGGTTGAAGAAAGAGTTGACGATCTCACAGTGGATCAACGAATAGAAAGGCTCATGTCGACCATAACAGGAGAAAACGAGTCCGGGGATCACATAGTCATAGTACAAGACGGGGAACACATACAAGTGATCGAGACGGCGGACACACAAGTCGAAGGTATCACTTCCGGTTGTCCCACCGGATTACACCAGTTGCATGGAAATAAGTGCGTTTGACTTTGCAGAATACCTCACGAGTGAAGCAGCCGAAACGGAGAAGGAAGTGCAGCCGGAGGAAGTTCTGGTCAAGCAAGAGACGGAGGAAGAGGATAAACCGGGTGAAGTGAAGCAGGTGGTGAAGGAAGAAAGTCCCAGGTATTTGACGCTTAAGGAGTTATCAAAGAGCTTTCAGAGCCGCAAAAGGAAAGTTGTGAAAACTCCTCCGGTCAAGAAGAAGTTCATTCCAAATAACTTTGTGCAAACCAATGCGGAAAACACAGTTCTGTATGTGAGTGTCGGTTTAGGGGCGGGGGAAGTGCGGGAGGGGGAGCGACGTCGGTCGGGAATGATTAATCTGTTGGGTTTTTCAGGCGGAACCAGTGAACAAAAGCAGAGTGTATTCAGCAACGGGGTACGGGGAGGAAAACGAGGAGGAGGAACTGGAGAGGGACATCGACTACGTCGAATGTAAAAAGGAGAACGCGCGAGCGGAGCTGGAGAAGCTGATCACGGAAACGGAAATGCTGAAGCTGAAAAGGAACAAAATAGTGAAGGACATTTCCAAATTGGAAGTGGAGAAGACTAAGCTTTGTATGGAAATAGAAGTAATTAAGGAAAAAAAAAAGTCAGTGAGCATGAAAATAATGTGCCTTGAAACGGAGTTCCAGACTCGAGAGTTGCAGAACGAGAAGCTGAGGTTGGAAATCGCCAAACTGAAATTCGAGTTGAACGAAAACTAAATCGTTTCCCGTGATCTCGAATAACGTTTTCGAACGTTTAATGAAGATGTCGAAAGCGTTCGGGTCTGACTCGGGGCAGATCCAAAGCTTTTTCCCCACCTCCCAATATAGTTTAATGTAATGACTAGACATTTAACAGTGTGTAAGTAACTTTTAATTTTTGACTTCAGAGCCGATCAACGGAAGATTCAAGTGTTGCTGAATTGAATCCATGAAAAATATGTGAAGATTCACTAAACTCATGTCTCCAAATTAAGTTAATAAAAAAATTTATGATTCATTTCTCTAATTTCACTTCCAATCACCCAAAATTCTCCCATCCGCTTCCTCTATCAAAATCCCATTCATTAACGATGCAAATTTTTTTAAACGGTTTTTTAACCGCCAAAGTTTTTTCTCCTGAAGTTGGCATAACTGCTTAGTTTGTGAATGCCGCCGAAACGATAGGACAACAAAACTAAATTTGTGTTAAAATCAGTCGCTTTTAGGATTTTCTCTTGACCTTTCTTGAGTGAGTCGTTAAAATCAGAGTAAATTAAGTAAAAAATAAATAAAATGGGAAATTTAATATTAAGAATGGCCAGGGAAAGGTAACACAAATCGGTGGAATAAACAACGTTGAAAACTATTTAATCTCTTTTATTAACAATTATTTTTACTTAAAACTGAATATATTATCATTTATATGCAAGTTACAGTATCTGAATAAAACTTTAAACATCTTGCTGTACAATATTTTCTAATTTACACAATAAAAGTATTGAGTCAATACGATTCATAAAAATATAAAAACTTGTGATTAAAAAAAAAGTGGAGAAAAAAAAACGAAAAAAAAAAAAAATAATAATTAAGCCGTCAACGGACTTTTTCACTTTTCAAGTAAAGACGAACTATCTAAAATTGGGCGTCACAGTGATTTTAAAAACGTAATATACGTTACGATTACGTTAAAAATATCGATTTTAAATTTAACTTCCGATCGAATATTCGGTTTGCATTCATCATTTTAAAACCACCGAAATCGTCTCATATTCCACCGGATTTATATATAAATATATTTATATAATATTTCAGAACACATACTTTTGCTTTTTTCATTCCCGGAATAGCAAAACACGAGAAGGAGGATTTTATCCAAGTTTTAAACTTACAGTGACACAATTGATCGATTGAATCAGGTTTTGGGGTAGAAAAGATGGCGGAACAATGCTTACAAAACAAGTGCAGATTTTTACTGATGTCAATCTCGCGGAAGAAAAGTGACTGAAGAGGACAAGTGACGGTAGATTGGGGAAAAATTGAACCATCATAAAGAAAACATGAGAAATTATGAGGAAAACGAAACATCCAGGAAACGAAAAAGACAATACATACTTATCAAAAATGGCGGCGGAAGGAAAATGTGCAATTATTGGAGTATTTCATAGCGTAAACATCTGAAAAACAGAGCTTCAATTGACACAACCAAAGACTTATAAACAATACTCTTTCGCTTCGTAATAATCACAAATTCTTAATCAGCATCAAAAATAATTCAAAAATGTACAGTGAAATGCAATTCCTAAACTAAATTCTTTGAATAAATTTTGGTTTCAAATTACACAAATTTTATGTTTCATTTTTGCTCTTTAGATTTATCGCAAAATTCTTTCAATGCATTCTGACGGACCAAACGACATGAAAAAACACAATATTTTTTTTAAATAATTTCCCAACGCCAAATTCCTTCCGTTAATTCTGGTCCTTTTTTCATTCAAAACGAAATCACGTTGCATTCTGTAATGAAAGCTCAATCACTGCTAAAAATTTCATATTTTCGCCCCGATATCTGTCCCGGAAAGCTTTTTGCAGGAACGAAGGGGAAGTGAAAAAAAAAATTGCCGGCGGCTCAAATAAAAAACAACCTAAAAAAAGCGGTCTGAGACGATGAGAAACCGCATCGGGTCAACAACTTCCTCGAGTTTTTGTCCTTTTCCATTTGAGGATGAATAAAAATGCAGCTAATCGTCACGACTGCTGCTGCATTTCTTCATCGGTTCGATCCCGGCACAGAGTAAAATTTAAATATTCGAGATCGTGGAAGGAAATAAATAAAAAAATTATAACTAAAACTTTAAAAACAAAAACCACTTTTTTCTAAGATGAGTCTTCGACCGATGGAGGACGAATTAAGAGCCGAAACGTTCCTGCCTGTCCGATTTTAACTTTGTACTACGACGACGCTCCCTTTCGATTTGTTAATAATACTGAAAGCGCAACATTGTTTCTGTCCGCCGACCATCGAAGACTCATCTCAAACCCGGAAATTTCATTCAAACGTCTACCGTGACCGAGTAACAGCGATATATTAATTTAAGTAACTAATTCATCGTCCTTGTTATTTGTACTATACATGGGCGACCCCCTCGTCCTCTCCCCCTCCGTCTCTCTCCTCTCCTCGCCCTCCGACCCCGAGTCCCTGTCCCTGTCCCTCTCCTTCCTCTCCAGCATGCTCCGCAGCTCCGTCACCTGCTCGTTCTCGTACAGTCTTTTCACGCCCCGGGGAAGCCCTCGACAGGACTGAAGGTTCAGCGACTCCAGGTGGCGGCACTTGCTCAGCAGCGCCTTCACGGGCTCGAGAGTCACCGAAGATCCGCACAGGTTCATCACCCTGAAACCGACGCAAAGCGTGAGTGCTTCCGCCCCCGCCGACATCCCTCCGGGGGAGACGACGGCCACTCACCTCAGAGGAGATTCCGCTCCTTTTTCGGCGAACGCCATTATTGCTGCGTTTAGATCATCCGTGACTGTCGTCCAGGCCAGATCGATTTCTACCAGGCTGTGACACCATTTCTGGGCGATGAGTTCCAACCCTGATCCGCACTGTCGGGTCACGTAGCAACCTGAAAGTTTTGTATGTGATTTTTATTATTCTGTGAAAGATTAACATATAGGAGAAATAATAGGGAACTTACCCGACAGGAACAGATGCTGAATGTCCCACGCGGGAACTCTCACCAGACTCGAGTCGGTTATGCGAGTGCATCCCCTCACGTCGAGCAGCTTAAGCTTGTGCGACGTCTTCAGTATCCTCTCGAGGCAGCTGTCGTCCATGACGGAGGTTATCCGAAGGCTCTCCGTTCCCTGATGCCCGGCTATGCTGAGTTCTTCCAGGTTGGTGAAGCCCGGCGAGGCCACCTGCGGGAGAGTGAAGGTGAGAGGTCGTCGGTCACCGCCTTCTGGAGAGGGGAAGAGTACGTACCTGTTTCTCGAGCGGGACGTTGGCCAATGTGATGCAGCTGTTGGTGATCCGAAGCACCTTCAGTTTCTGGCAGCCCTCTTGGAGGTGTTCTATGTTGAGTGCGAACTCCGTGTGAGACACTCGTCGAATGTTGGACAAGTCGAGGACTTGAAGATTGGGGCAATGTGACTGAAATTGTACATTGTTTTGTAATGCGATGAGGAGGGGTGTGAAGCAACGGGCGAGGGATACTCACGGCCAGACTGCTTATGATCTGAGGAAGGCATGTGAGAGTGTTGTGAGCGAGGATGAGCTGCGTGAGACGCTCTCCCATCGTCTGAGTGAGGAACGTTATCGACTTCTGCGAGACCGCACTGTTTGCACTCTTCGACTCCGGCTGCGGAGGGAGAAAGAGTTGAGTGGGATTCTGTGCGAGGGGAAATGGTTCTTCAGAGTGGCATACTCACGCTGACGTCAGACAAGTCCAACTTGCTGAGCTGCGGGCAGTCCCTGAGAAGAGACTTCAAGTGTTCGTAATGCAATCCCTGCCAACCGGCCAGTCCTATGCTTTCGATTTCGGTGCAGTGAGTTCCGATGAGACTTAACACCATCGTTATGTTAGAAAACTTCCATCCATCTGCAAAAGATTCACAATGAGCACACCCTCAATCGAGAGGAGAGCTGCACTGAGGGTAGCTTCAAGAAAAAAAGGGTGCTTACTCAAATTCAGGTCTCGAATGTTCCCTAAGCGATTTTCCAGCAGCCACCTGAAGTACCTGTCGATTTTGCATTTCTGTTTGATATAAGGACTAGATAAGTCAATGTTTTGCCAAAGCTCTGACCGATTGGCCACCGCATTCCACAATTTACACACCGATGAAAACCTGGAAAGGAACGTTGGTGAGTGGTGACTGGAGCGACGGGGGTTGCATTCGTTTAGTGGTTTACCTAACGAGAGAAGGCACGCATCCTTGTTCCTCAACTACGAACTGAAATATTTTCTGAAGTACTTCGGGAGGCACTTTGCTCCCCCAGCCAGTCTGTTCCGAAACTTCCACCGGCTCTTTCGAGGAGAACCTCACGCTCTTCTTGCACTTTTTGCTCCCCCCGCACTCGTCCTCCTCGTCTGAGGCGAACTTCTTGCTGCGCCGCTTCTTCTGCGGCTTTATCCTCTGGAACGAGGGCGCCAGTTTGATTTTCAGTTTGATTCCGGACTCCTCGGGGGACACCGTGCTTTGGTAAATGGTGACCGGCTTCCGGCTTCTTCTCTTCGCGTTCGGCAAGCACAAACTGTCCGACTTTTTCCGCCGCTTCTTCGATTTGCTAAACGTCTCTTCGCCTTCCTCGTCCGACAGCCTTTCACTATCATCGCACGCTTCGTCCTTTCCTACCTCAGGTACTTCGGTTTCAGTCTTTACGCCTATAACTGTATTGGTCGCCGAGGATCCCGAATCACTTTCCACTCTCCCCGACGACGAGGAACTACCCGACTCACCCTCACCCCTCAAAGGTAACGTCCGCTTCACCACCCCCTCGTCCAACCGCTTCGCCGACACGAAAGGTATGGGAATCTTCTTCCCGACCTGCTGCCTTATCAAAGCCTCCACTCCCGCCCGGGGGGACTCGCCCCCCGTAACCTCCTTCTTCCCCTCCACTCCTCCGCTCACTCCCTCCGAAACACCCTCTCCTCTCACCGGCGACGGAAGAACAGAAGAAATCGGACTCCTCGTTTCCATCTTCCTGAAGATGCTTGGCGGGCTGTTGTAGTTCTCGAACCCTGGAGGAATCTGCCCGTTTGGTTTATGACTAGGACTGGGCGTGAGGCCGGGGCAGGCCCCCGCGGGGCTAAAGCTCTCCTCCACCCTAAGGGGCGTCCGTCCCACGGGACTGCCCTCCTCCACTCGCAGAGGGGTTTTTATGCTGGCGAGAGGGCTGGTGCTGTCCTCGACCCTGAGGGGGGTGTGGCCGCTCCCCATGGGGCTTATGCTCTCGTCGCTCCTGAGCGGCGTCCTGTTGCTCGAGAGGGGACTCGCACTCTCGAGGCTCGTCGCCGGCGTCCTCACGTTGGTTTCCACGCTGGCACTGGGGCTCAACCGGAAATTGTTCTGGGGGAAATGTTCCGGGGCGGACTTGTCCACGTGGGAGCCATCGAACAGAGCGGAATTCCCGTTCTTGTCCACGGAACTTTGCGAGGTGAGCCGCGTCTGCGTCTGGAAGGTGAGATTGTTGAGCGGATCACAGATGAGTCCGTTCCATGAGAGAGTTTCGTACGCGTCGCACTTCACCTCGTTCGAATTGTTCAAATTGTCTAAGAAGTCCTGGGTAACTTTGTCGGTGCTGATGCGGTGCAGCCCCCCGAAGAGCGGGTTCGCCATGTGGTTGGCGTTCTCGGGGCGGCACTCGGACATTTTGGCTAAAGGCAGAGGGGAGTATTGAGCTAGGAGACCGTCCGGAGGGGGGATGCTCTTGACCAGGCTGTCGATGAGGGCGGTGGTGTTCTCGACGTCGCCCCCGGCCACGGCCGGAACGGGAGGCTGGAGGCTGTACACGTTCCGGGCGTGGTTGAGCAGCTGTTCGTTGTAGCCGTGAGTCCAGAGGGTGTCTTGGGAGGCGGTGGTGGCCCCGTCAGAGGGAGGAGGAGCATTCTTAGCACTGGCACCTGCCTCCGTCATGCCACCAGTGTCAAGGAGGAAATCCCTCAGGGGCTCACTATCGGGAACGGTTCCGATTTGAGCGAAAAGCTCGGCGTGGTGGTCGAAAACTTCTCCATTTTTTTCATCCATGTTAACGGCGGTTTGGTGACACTAAGTCATAATTAGGAGAGGAATCACTCTGTTCGCTGCCCTACATTGTTTCTTCCTCTCTTTCTACTCTAGAAAAGAACACCTTATCTCGAGCCCCGTCTTGCCGTATCGGTTTCTCACCATCGTTAAGTCTCCCAATTTCTCAAATGTGGTGCACACTCTGAAATGAAAAGACCAACATTAGGGTGCACAAAATACAATGACCATCCTCTTCCTCTTCTTTTCTTATCTTGCAATCATTTATGATGTTTTCTTTCATTTCTCTTCCCTTTTACCTATGATTATGAATCTTATATGTCAACATTTCTTCCAAACGCCCATAATTGACTCATTCAAAACCAAAATAATGGTTAATAAATTGACAGGCAAAGTAAAAGTAGATGATTAACAGCTCATTTAACTTTTTTCTCAAATTAATAAATAAAACAATATTTATTTAAATTATCTTAACTTGGGTAAATTAAGATGCTCATATCGACCCACATTCAACTTCGACAATTCTGACCAAAATACAGTGGCGATTCTTGTTTTACCAGTTATGTCCACAACTTTAATTTATTGAATTTTTTCACCTAATAAGACACACACTTATTCCCACAATTAAATAAAAGCTCTTGCTAATTTAAGAAAGCTTTAAAATGAAATGTTAATTGGAAAAATTTAATCACAAGATTCTTTGAGGTTACTCTAAGCATTTATTAAATTGCAATATCACCCTAACAGTTCTATGCAATAATAATAAAAATTTTTTTGTAAATTCCATCAAATCCCACATAAATATGTTGCCATTAATAATACAACTTAAAACATAGTTGCTTTTTTATCTCAAAGAATTTACATTCCCAAAATGAATCAACAGAATCTGACTGATTTGTGAAAAATTCTCACTGAATATTTGTTAAAAAGTGGTAAATTGAATTTTCACTCCAAACCAGAAATGTGAGTTTCACTGACCCCTGAAAAACTCTTTTTCAAAATTTAAAAAAATTATCTCAAATTCTATAAATTCAAAAGCTTTCTTTTATAAATCTAAATATTTAAAAAAACTCACTGCAAATGATCAAAGCAAACACATCAGGTTTCAAAACCTACTGTTTAAATTATTAAGATTAATTTAGTTAAATGGAAAAGTACCTGTCAAAATATGTAAAATATTTATTAAAATTGATTTCAACTGGAAAAATTTGTTAATTTTAACCCCCTCCATGTTATCAAGCTCTTATTTAAACGAGAAAACAATTTCTCAGAAAACACAAACCAATTAGAGCAGCTTGGCCTAATTTTGAAACCCATTTAAAAAACAGCCTTGAGGAACCATATCAATTTCCAGCCCAGCTGAACATTCGGATTTTACTATTCGTCAATTTTTTTAGACTCGGATCGGTGTGTTTTAAAATTTAATAAAAAAATCGCATGTCAAATTAATGAATCATTGAAAACATTCAATGGGTGCCAAATTAACTACAACCGACACCATTTCAAGTTTGAGTCCGAGCCCGGGCGAGGAATTTTTTTGAAAAATCAGAGGAAAAGGTTTTTTAAAAAAAAATAAGGTGCATATAAAATGAAATTGACCTACTTTACCTTCAAATAAAGGAACGCGGGAGGAAATTCAACCAATGAGAGAAAACATCCATCATGTTGGTAATCACATTCAATCCGTCAAAATAGGCTGTTTACAAACATGACAGTTAGTTGGCTAAACTGATGCAAAAAAACTTCCATTATTTTCATTTTTGTTTCCAGCATAAATACTTTCGGATGTCCTAACCACAGCGGAAAGAAATTAGGGATTCCACCTAAAAAAGATTCAGACAAAATATTCTTATTGCGCACGAATGAAAGTTGACTGTAGACGCTAGCACAGCTGTGTTCGATTTTTGAACTCACTTGTCGCGCCTACTTTGTAGAGAAATTCCTATTTTTTCAATAGTATCTCTCATCTCAAGCGCCGTAATTTTGTCAAAAACCGTTTTGTCAAGCAAGAGAAAACTGTTTTTTATGTTAACCACTAGTATAAAACCACGAAAATAATAAAAATCTATAAATTTTCTAGCACCCAGAGACCGTGCCACTGACCTTCGACCAACAGGAAGCGAAACTGGTTGAAAATTTACTCGCCAGAGTGTGCGGTTATAAATGGAAAACCTTTGGCAGTGGCAGCAGCACTTCCGTTTTGTGTTCGCTCCAATTTCAATGCGGATCTTCTCTTCTACCACGGAGTTTATCGCATTCACGCAAGGATTTCCAGATTCTTTTTTTAGTAAAGTTATATTTTGGAAAAGTCTGTGGCCAATAGGTAATTTTGATTTTCGAAAATCACTGCCTGTCGATTTGCAATTGGTATAATTATTAAAAGACGGTTCGATTACAGAAATTACTCGCGAAATATTTGATAATTAATTTTTGTTTATAAATGTAATTCCCTATTTTTTCTGAAATACTGTGTTGTAGTAAATGTAAATTTTAGTAGTGGTGGAATTTCAGAGGGAGAAGACCATTTTTCATTTTTTAATAGTCCTTAGTCCAAATTATTTGCATCTGTATTTATGAGTTCAAAAAAAATTCAGACAAAAGAACCTCCACTAGAAATGACCTTAATAATTTTTTTTATTTCGAAATATCGAAGTTGATTTGTATGCATTTTAATCTGTATGACTTCTAAACAATTTAATAAAAAAACGTGGCCAATTATTTACGAGATAGCTTATCTTTCTTTAGCTGGGATAAATTATTGTTTTCTCTGATTATAAACATCAGATGTTTAATGGAATTTGAATATAATAAAACTACTTAAGTAATGTAATGATAAAAAGGCGAAATAAACCGGAAACCGAACCTTATCTTTAGGTACGGTTTTAGGAAGGTTTTTTTATAATATTTTTGGATTCATATTTATTTACAAACGATGGGGCTTAGTAGCTTTTTTTCGGGATGACCCCTTTTTTATAAAATAAAAAACAAAAGCTTCGATAAAATTTATTACAGATTTAACGAAAGAGATTGTCATTCCCATTTAAATTTTTCTTGGAATCCGGTTGGGAAGCAGAATTTCCCTTGTTTGCTCATTTGAATTTCCCCTCATTGTCATCAAAACCTTTCTTCAATATCTTATCGCTTTCGTTTGAACATTTATCTACTCTTTTACTTATCTTGTTTTCACCGGCTTCGGTATTACGTTACCGCTCATTTGGATTTCATGTTTTCGATTTTATATGTCTGCATGTAAAACTATCCGACAATAAATTTTAAATATTTGGTTAATTTTCTGCAGGTCGGGGCCATCTTAACGGTTTTCTGAAAGGGGTAATCTTCGCCAGAACGACACTCGACCACGACAAAGTGCGCCGAAGGTAAGCAAACAATCAAGAGCGGACTGATCCCTTTTGGCTGTGTTTACAGACGCCGCATTCAGAAAGAGAATAGGCGACCGAAAAACACGATCACATTCACAATTAAACCGGTCCACTACGACTCTGCATAACGCCAATGAACAGCGTCGGAAATGACGAACTAAATTGGAAAGTCAGTCGCGTACGCTTCGCTCTCGTGACACGACATGCTGAGGTTCTCGCATTTGCTTAGCTCGAACGAACATATTGTATAACGTCCCTGTTCATTTTTGTTTTCTCTGCTGCAGCGGAACTCTTTTCCCCAGCCGAGGTTAGTCGCTTCCTCATCGCGTGGACCCCGTGCGGGAACGAGGATTGCATGTTTTGTGCGATCGGTGACAGCATTTCGCCAGACTGGAGGAGACAACAGCACGAGGGAACGCCGACAGGACGACCACAGCCTTATCATCCCCCGAACTGTCGCACCCCTATCGATATATCATCCCTCGGGTGCAGTGAGTCATTCGGCTCCCCTTCCCGAATTTATTTAATTACGCCGATGTTTGAGACAATTTTATTCTTAAACTGAAGGAGCAAAACAAATCAGTCGAGCGTTGCATTTATTTGGAAGAGAGAAATAAGTGGGAAGTGACTTGGCGAGGTGCTGTTTTAATTAATTTAAACCGGATTGGCGGCATTCGGTCACCGGTTAAAACCGCGTGGTTCGGTGGCTTCCCCGATCGTGACGCCATCTGTCGGAGGAAGTCGACGGGGGAGGTTGTGTCGAGAGGGAATGAACGTTTCCTGAAAATGTTAAAATGCAAGTCGGAACCCGAGTCGGTACAAGGCGAGGCGGTCGATCGTCCTCTCTTTGTGCGTTTCCTCGACTCGGACGCTTTGTCTGGTTTTTGTTGTGATTTAGTTTAGCGTTCCCTCGGGTTTGTCGGCGTGACCGCCCTCGAGGGCGGGACAAAGCGGGGGAGGAGAGAAAGTTGTTTGTGTCAAGTGGTAAAGGTGATTTTTTGTTTGTGAACAGGTTGTGAGAAATGGAAAAGGTGAGGCGGTGAAGTCATGAAGAGCAGTTCTCCATCCAGGTATGGAGAGCCCCGTTATGACGTCAGCATCTAGTCATCGTCTGCGCTCAGCTGTCAGCGCATGCGCTCAACCCACTCATTCATACCTGAACTCTTCCTATCTTAGTAGTAGTATTAAAGTTGAATCTCACAACTCCGGTGGTTGCTTGAACAAGTTTTACGAAAGTTCGTTGCCGAACGCGGCGAAAAAGTCCCACTCGAACACGGACTATTCCCCTCTGCACAAAAGGTACAAAGGCTGCGGCAGGAAAGGGTTCGACCACCATTCCGGGCCCAAAAGCGATGGCGGAGAGGCGGAGGTCTCGTCCAACAGGGGAGTCCTCGATCTGATGATAGGAAACCATTTCCTCTCCAGACTCAACCTCACCAGACACTTCCTGGACTCGACCAAGTTGCCGGATTATCACGACGAACCCAACAGAAATAAAAGTGTTACCAGTGAAAACGTGATCGACAGCAAAACTAACAGTGATGTTACTCTCAACGGAGAACCACTAAACCATCACAAAAAGGACACTCCAGTGAGTGATGACTGCTCCACCCCCCACTCGGACACCCCCGACACACATCGCCTTTCCAGATGGCACCCGAAGCACCTCCTGAGCAGAAGGACGGCTCGGATCCTCAGGTAAGCAATCTTTCTCCTCTCTTTCCGTTTCCGACGACGGCTGACGTCGCCATAGGGAAAGGAAATCCGTCGTCAGTCGATAATTATTGGCGACCTCGTCCAAGAACGAGGTCACCCGCCAAATCGAGTCGACAATTTCCGCAACAACCAGAACAACCTTCTGCGAACGGGACTCTGGGAAAGTTCTGGGAGCGTTCTGAAAGGCGTCGAGGGCGAAGGAGACGAGAGTGAAGGCGACTCCCCGGTCAGCCTTGCCCCACTCCGACGATAATAACAAAACAAAGCCGTTCACAACTAATAACAAACGTATTTCCGAAGCTGTTGTTATCGGTGCTCGTCCCAGGCCACGATTAGATGTCGTTGCTGATAAACACAGAGGTAGAGCAACACACAACATCGAAATAGAATAACACCGTTGGTGGTTCGAAGCTAAATATAACAATGATGTCATGTTTTAAACATTGACAGTGTCGGACTGCGATCGGTGCGGATGGCCTTTACGCGCTCGCAAACGTTATCGCCGCGGCCATTTTGGCCACTTCCGCCCGCAAAGCCCAATTTCGGCTTTTCTGTTTTCAACTCTTTCCGGTGTCTTTCTTCGCCCCCGAAATGACAGTTGGTTGGTGGGAGGGATTGGCCGTGAATGTCGTAAAACTGTCGGTTAGATTTTCTAAAGATGCGCTGGCGGAGGTGGTTTTAACTTCCGTTTCCCCATCGGAAGTTTTCCGCCATTTTATTCCTTTAGTGTTTCGTATTTGACTTTTCTTTTTTCTCTTTCATTTTACTCTCCTTTTGAGATAAACACTTGGAATTGGTTGCAGAGAAAAGTCATTCAAGGATATCACCTGATTGGTGTTTTAAATATTGTTTTTATCATAATCTTTAGAGAGTATCAAAATGTGCGTTCAATCTGTTTTTATTAATACTTTAACGGAACTCACAAATTGTACGATGGGCGAAACAGCAGTGGTTGAACATTTTGCTATTTTTGTCTGATTGGATTTAAAAAATTTATTTTTCTGTTATAATTTCTGAAGAATCGCGAAGTCATTTTGCTTTTTTGGTAAACTCCTTATTGTATTTAGTTTTTCTTAATTTTTCCTCTTCAGTTTTGTCTGATTGGAATTTTTATTATTTTATTTTATATTTGAACCACGATTTCTTTCTGTCTTTCCCCAATCGATTAGAATCAAATACTGATGCACACTTTGTATTCCCTATTTCCAACCCTTACACGCGATCTTTCCCCTCCCCTCCACCGCCGCCTCTGCGCCGGTCTGTCTTCTATCGATTTCCCCCATCGGCCGTTCTTCGGCTCCCCCCGAAAATCGGCCCACAGTTCAGGTCGCCACGAGTGTTTCCTCGGTCGTTCACCTTCTGGGCCCTTTCGGGGCCCCTTCGGCAGGTGAGTCTCATCGACAGAACTTCCTTTCCAGTCAATGAGAGAGCTCCCTTACTCACAGGCCTCCTGGGTAATCTCCTATCATTGTTATTTTATCAGAGCCTATTCGTTTCTTGTTCTCCGAATGAACTGTAATTAGTTTATCTCGGATAAGCCGTTGGTTCACGAGCCTCCTTTCTTTTTTTTTTCCATTGTACGGGTTTTTGGCGGGCATGTCGTCTCTGATCGAAATATCCCCTCAAAGGGCATTATTCGTCTATAAACGGTGAGATTTCATTGTGTTACTCCATTTGATTGAGAGAATTTGTATGGTGAATGTTGTCTGAGAGCGAATGTTATGAGTATTCTGGTCGAAAGGGTGAATAGTTATGGGGTCGTTTCACTCTGGAGGTGTTGGCAGCCCTCACTCGTGGGAAAGTCTGCCGTATTTAATGGCGACTGTTTTATGGTTTTTCCAGAGAAAATAGAAATGTCTGGGCCGACACAGTGGGGACTTCAAAATCAGTGCCTCCGGAGACCATCGTTCCTCCGTTCAAAGACTGGCAACCGTTTCCGCCCGCACCTGAAGGTTCGTATCGTTGCCACCTCCGCCATTTTCCCCCCCCGAAAGGTTCCCTTTTGCGGACGGGGAGGGGTTTCCCGCCAACATTTGCACTCCCGACCGGTTCCCTTCGCCCCTGGGCGACCTTCGGAGACGTTTCTCCAAGTATTCTCTCGCCCACGCGGGAGTCGAGAGCCAAAGGTTTTGGTCGTTTACCGTGGCGAAAGTGATTAAGCCGTGGCAGTGGACTGCCCACTGCACGGGGGCGATTAAGGTAGGTCCTTCACGTATGCGTTACTGCCGACGCAACGCTCTCAGTCGCCCGATGACTTCTTTTAGAATCATGCGGATGTTAACAGGAGTTTTCTTCCGTCGGGAGTGAAGAGGCGAGTTCGGGAGCGGTGGAAAAGTAAAATGGAACCGGAACGGGTTAGGGGAGGAAAACGGGTGCGGATAACCCGGGCTTGTTTTGGCAATCTGTAGGACGATAGTGGAATGGAGTTATCGTGAGGCTTTCTATTATTCTTTGTCAAGATTCTATCTAATCCGCGATAATTTGGAGGTCCTCTCTTCCGTCCCTGCGTCGTCACAAATCCCTCAGGCCCACCATTTGGTGCACCCTCCGCGGAACTAACTCTGTCCTTCTGTTCCAGTTAGCACAATGCTCGAATTTGCCGGAAACGCTCCGGCCTTTTCGGATTTCTGCAGGATCGTAAGCGAACCGAGAAAGGCGAATAAAGTGTAAGTAACAGTGGGGGCGGTTGTTCAGGGGCGAATCCTATTGTCCTCCTCTCTCCCTCGCATTTCAATCTGTCAACCCTTTTGCGGGACTAATTATATCATTTTTACATTATTCGGTGTGGCGAATTCTGAACTTTCTGATCTGGAATAAATTTAAAAACTGGAGCAGGCCTCTCCATACTTTCACTTTTTGCTTCTACAAACTGTTAAAAATTAATTACACGAAAATATTATTAATATATATTATTATAACTGTAATATAATTGCGTATTTGTATAATGTATAATAATATATTGTGCATTTCCTGAAAAATATACAAAATGATTTATAGGGAGAAAGGGAAGAAATTGTATTTAAAAAAATGACTATAAGTAGTTGTTTTTTTTTACTGTATTTTTATGAAAATTTTTTTTGTAGACCAGTAGAAACATTAGCCTAATCTGGACAAGTAAAAACTTTGTAAAAAAAAAGATGGAGCAAAGCTTTGTATTTTTAAATAAATAAATAAATTTATATTTTTAAATAAATAAATAACATTATTACATTACACTGTACACTGCATAATTAAAATTTACTGTAATATTAACACTTATTGAAATTTAATACTTACTATAAATTACCACTTTTGCTTTTTTTAATTAATATAATATTTATCATATAATAATATTATTATCACGTAATACTATATATTGATTATTTTTATTAAATATTTATTTTATTGATTGTTAACGAGTCGAACTTCTCAGAATTTCTCACATATTGTTATGGTGAGTGTAAATAAATTATGTTAATGAGTTCCACCAACGCGACTTGAAAGTATCTGTATTAGACAAGCGGGCGGCTCAGTGTTAATTATTCTGCGCTTCCAAACGCCCTTAGAACGGCCATAAAAACAAAAATTGGCCAACGCAAAGGCCTTATGTCCCGCTGTCCTCGATCGGGCGGAAGTTGTTCTTCATTATTTTTTATTAAGGGGAGGGGAGGGGGGGGGGAAATATCGTTGGCAGCAGTTCTTTCGGAAGAAGATAAAACGACAACGTTAGGTACAACAAGAGAATGCTTTTCGAGTTTCGCGCTCTTGCCTCTGGCGGTTGCTCGAAAATGAAGTCAACTCTAAACTTAGACTGAGATGAGATCACTGATGGCCAGATCGATTTAGCAGGCGAACACTTTTCGCCCTCCGCGTTGCTTTCGGCCACAGGTTCGCACCCCCTCAACCCCCAAACGCACTTGATTCTCCGAACCTTTCAGGTGCGAAGAGAAGAGGCCCTCGCCGCCACACCCCAGAAATGAAGAAAACCCCTGCAGGAAATTGTCAAGTAGGTGACTCCCCCGACCGGAAGTGACTTTCCCGAGTTTCCTCTCACGGGGACATTACTTTTCAGAAGTTATGACCAAGTATGAAGTGTTCTTGGGAGGCTCGTGCAACCCGACCACCTGGAGGACCGACTTTGCCATTCCCGAACTGGAAAAAATGGGGATCTCGTACTACAATCCAGTAAGTTGTCGAGGGCGGGAAAGGGCGCGGTCAGCGACTACAAAGGGGGGACGCTGTTTCAGCAGCAAGTGGAGGAGTGGGGGCCAGAGCTCATGGAGGTCGAGTACGAGGCGAAGGAGAACGCGACTGTGGTGTTCTTCGTCCTGGACAACCAGACCAGAGGAGTTTCCGCCCTGATAGAGGTCGCCCACCTGGCCGGAAACCGAAGAAAGCTCATTTTGGTCGTCCAGTCGTACACGCAGAAGAAGCAGACGATATGCGACGAGAGGATTTCGGAAGAGTGAGTCGATCGGGGGAAAGAGAGGAGGAAAAACGGGGAACTGGACGCATCGGTTTTCTTCCAGGGAGTACGAGGACCTCAAGACGGGGCAGGAAGTCCTTCGGGATCTGGTCGAGCGGCAGGGAATCCCCGTCTTCGACGACATAAAGGTGGCTTTGGATCGCACCGAGAAGATCGTCAAAGAGAGGGATCTCCAAGCAACCGCCGCCCTGCTCGACGGAGAGAACCCAATGTAAGAATTACGTCACTCGTTTCACCTTCGCCTCAGAAGTGCACCATCGATGACATCATGCGTTTATAATCCTCGCTAATTCGCGACCCAGTTTCGGTAGAAGCTCATGTCTCGTGTTGTTGTTGCAGTGGCCCTCGGGACGTGTTCCGAAATTTGGATGGCGAAAGCTCCGAATGTAGTCTCGATCTCACTTTGTCGGAAGTGGAGGCGTCGACGAGGAACGAGAAACCAGGTAGAAAAGAAGAGAGCAAAAACGTATCAAATGAAAAGTACAGAGTCGCAGGAAATGAATTGTATTTTCCAGAAAAGGATATGAACGGAAGTCTATTGGACGGCGTGAAATTTTCCTCTGAAGATCGTTCTTCGTTGGTGTCGAAGATAAAAAATCACTGCGAAGGTAAACAATTACCCAAACAACGAAATAACATTCTCCCGTAAAAGGAAAACATATATCTATAATCTTTTATCCAAGATATAAACGCATGTTAAATAAAAAGTGAAAGTTTTGAAAATGCTACTAAAAATGAATTGTCTATGGTTGACTTTATTGTTCGTCTATGGTTAGAGAAACGTTCTGTACCGGAAAAGATTAAGCAATTCGAATCTTTTTTATTATTTTTGTTAAAAATCACAAATATAATTATTAAAAAAAAGCTGATTTGTTAATCTTTGCTTATTTGTATGTATTTTTCAATAAAAAGCAGTTTCGGAGATAGAATTTGTAGAGTCTACTCAATTCCAGTGCGAAAATATAAGAAAAAAATGGCGAATGTCCGGTGGGTTTCTTTAACAAAAAATACACTTGTTACAGAATCAGCTTTATCGAGTTCTCCGTCCTTTCCTTCTCTTTCCTACACGGATGTCTACCTGGGTGGAACCATCGAAAACACCTCCTGGCGGGAATCCATCGCCGTCCCAATGCTGAAGTAAGTGATCGATGGAGGCGTTAACCGCCTCAACAACCCCTAATTGTGTTCCTTTTCAGGGAACACTGCCTGACCTTCTTCATCCCCCAGCCGAGCGAAGGGAGGAACCGGTTCACCGAGACGGAAGCAGCCGCCATCGAAAGCTGCCACATTCTGCTGTTCGTCATCACGAGAACCGCGAGGTCGGTGGCGGCCATGGCGATTGTAAGTTCCGGGAAGGGGAGGTGAGTGGAGGTGGAGGAAGAGAGTGATGATTTTTTGGTGATTCAGGCGGGGCACTACATCGGAAGAGGGGCGAATGTGGTGCTGTGCGTGGAGCATCTGCCTCCGAACGCGATGATAGGAGAGGAGAAGCTGTCGGAGAACGCCGTGAAGGACTACAACCGCGGGCGAATATACCTGACGGACATCGCGGAGAGGAGCGGCGTTCCCGTTTTCACGGATATTCCAACGGCTGTGAGATTCGTTACTCAAAAATGTAAAAATAGATAAAATAAGAGGCGAAAGCGGCGCGAACGGGGGCGTTCGGCGGCGCCCCGAAGCCCCAACGCGCTCCTTTATTTAAGAAACGACTCCCGATTAAAATCCGCCTCTGCCGAGAGAGATTATTAATATTTGTACATATAGTGTTAATTCTGTACTTGATTTAAGGGTCAAAGATGGCGGGCGGTCACTTGCCAGGCGGGGAAACTTTGGGGTCGACCTCAAAATGGATCCTCTCACTGAAATCCTGTTTCGTTAAAAATTTTTCTAAAGTTTAAAACTAATTTCTAACAATGAAAATTAACGGAATTCAGTGGAGAGGACGCGATCTACCAATCGTTTAATTTATTCTGTGTAAATAGTATTATATAAATAATTATGATAATAATGATATTAATAATATTGGGTTGTTCGGTTGACATAAACTAATGCTCCTATTTTGTCTTTCGGTCACCAAATATAATTTTTCTAATACATATCAGATTTTTTTATTGTTTAAAAAGCATTTTTACCGTTTCTCCTTTTTTTAGTAAAGTATTGACCGACATTTTTCATGAAAAATATGATTGTACGGCTTAAGAGTGAAAAAAACGAAATGAATTTCCGGACAACCCAATAATTAATGAATGTCGCCTTTGTAAATGCTCGTTCGAATATAAAAAACATTTTGACTGATAAAAAAATACTTTATTGCACATACAAACATCTTTTCTTTCAGTACTCTAAATTGTCCCAATGATTATTTCAGTCTGCACAGTAATTCTTCAACGAGAGTCGAGGCACTATGTTCATCGATCTCAGTTCCTGGAATAGGAGTTTCGTCGCGTAAGGAAGCTTTATCGTCGAGATCCCTTTGCTGGATTTACACCCGTGGCACCACTTCGAATACGCTATCATTCCGCACTCGTTGCACACGTCACACTCAAACGCGTCGCTGGAGATCATCAGCCGCTCCGATATCATCCCCGCCGCCCCGTAAGCGATAAGACAGTCCCTCTCCATCTCCCCCAGGCGAAGACCCCCATCTGCCGCTCGTCCTTCCGTGGGCTGCCTCGTGAGCACCGCCCGCGGTCCCCGAGCCCTCGCGTGTATCTTATCCTGCACCATGTGCTTCAGCCGTTGGTAGAACACCGGCCCGGAGTAGACATACACCTCCATCGGCTCCCCGGTTATCCCCGAGTATAGCAGGTCCTTCCCCTCGTAGTTGAACCCGTGCTCAATGAGTTCTTCCTGCACTTCGGCCACACTCGACCCCCCGAATGCCGTCCCGTAGTGGTGCTTCCCTCCGACGACTCCAGCTTTCCCCGCGAGCAACTCAATCAGTTTCCCGACGGTCATCCGGCTGGGGAATCCATGAGGGTTCATTATCACGTCCGGACAGATCCCGCTCTCGCTGAAGGGCATGTTCTCCTGCTCCACGATGAGCCCCACTACGCCCTTCTGTCCGTGTCTGCTGCTGAACTTGTCCCCGATCTCGGGCACCCTCGTCTGACGCAGCTTTATCTTGATCAGGGAGTCGTCGTCGCTGTTGGTCGATATGAGGACTCTGTCGATGTATGAGGGCTCCAGGCCTTTGTACTCGGACGGGGTGTCCACGAAGTCTTTCTCGCAGAACTGGGGGGTGCTGCCCCCTGCCGACCTGCTCGGGACGGATTTGTTGATGAGGAGCTGTCGACTGAAGATACGCTCGCCGGGGGCGGCAATGCCATCGATGTCGAGTACCGCGTGTTTCCACAGGGGCCTGCGGGTCTCGGCCTCGACCAGGGGCCCCTGTATCCTGTCGGAAGTCCCATCCGCATACCTCTTCAACACGCATTTTGAATTCCTGAAAACCTGACAGCGACCGTAGCCGCGTTCCAGCGAAGCCTTGTTCACGATAAGGGCGTCCTCGATATCGTAGCCAGAGTAGCTCATAACGCAGACGATGGCGTTCTGTCCAGCGGGGAGCTTGTCGTAATTTACCATCTTCATGGGTCGGGTGATGACGATGGGCTTCTGAGTGTAGACCATGTTGTAAAGAAGGGTATCGATGCGGTTCTCCTGGTTGTAGCCGATGGCGCCCATTGCCTGCTTTCCCATGGCACACTGGTAGGTGTTCCTCGGGCTCTGGTTGTTATGGGGGTATGGAATGATAGACGCGCAGACCCCCAAGATCGTGAAGGGCTCTATCTCGAGGTGAGTGTGCTTATTGGTTATGTCCTTCTCGTAGAGCGCGATCAGGCTGTCGTTTTCCTCGTTCACGTCCATGTACTCGACGATCCCCTCCTCCAGGAAATCGGCGAACCTTTTCAGTTTCCGCTCGAGATCGACGAGGTGAGCCGGGGTGACCAGAGAGCGACCATTTTCGACGATAATATACGGCCTGCATAGCCTCCCAGCGTCGGAATACACGTACACGGTGCGATGCAACTCATGTAGGGACACGGACACGAAGGGGTTCAGTTTGCCCGTGCGTCGTACTTTTCGCAGCTTTCTGCAGAGCACCCGGGGTTCGTAGGTGATACCCAGTAGAGACCCGTTGAGGAACACCATGTAAGTGTCGGGCGCGAGTATCTGCTCCGCATTAAGCCTCGCCGGGGAAATGACTCCGCAATAGTGAGCGATGCGTTTGAGGGGTTCCTCGGAACTCTCGGTGGATATATGGCACATGAGGGCGAGGTTTTTAACAAGACCGCATGCCTCTCCTTCGGGGGTGTCCGAGGGGCAGAGCATCCCCCATTGAGTCGCGTGCAGACTGCGGGGCCCTGACACTTTCCGCGTTTTCTCGAAATGGGAGTTGACCCTCGTCATCATTCCAAAGGCGGATATGTAGCTGAGACGCGAGAGGACCTGCGTCACCCCCTGAGTGTGCATGCGAAATCTTTTGATAGTCCAGTTCCCCGTCGAAATGGCTGTCGTGAACCCGTTCGTGATGAAATCCTGCCGAATATGCTTTACAATGTCGAACTGAGCCGCCTTTATCTTGGGGATCATCTTATCCGCGATCATTTTCAGCTCTAAGTTGTACCTCTTGAGGAAGTCCTCGAAGAGAAATGCCAGCATGGCTCCGGCCAGCTCCAGCCTCTTGTTGCCGTAGTGGTCGAGGTCCGTGTAGAACCGACTGTCGTTCTCCGCCTCGAGTATCCTCCGCACCATCAGGCCAAGGTACTGCGCCTTCTCCGACATGCACCTTAAATCCTGCACCTGGACGTGCGCCAAGATCGTGCTGGCCAGGATGTCCCCCGCGTCGTCCACCGCACTCCGCGCCTTTCCACCAGAACCCGGGTAACTCCACTTCAACCTCGTCTTGTTCGCGATGTACCTCAACGCCTGCATCTGCGTGCATATCCCCAATTTGTGGCACTCCTCCATTGAGGGAATGAGCTTTTCGTGGTACTCCTGTTCCACGCCCACTGACATGAAGAACTCGATGTCGCATTCTACCCCCAACCCCTTGAAGATGACCGCCAGTGGGATGTCATCGCTGAACGCGTTATGCCGAAGGTAAAACTTGTCCTTCTTGATGACCACGTTCGTCTTGGACTTTTTCTCGTGGGTGGAGCTCATCACGTGGGCGCAGGGGTTGCCCTTGGAGTCCTTCTCCACTACCAACGAGTTCTTCCGGAGCTGCTCGCGTATGAGGATAACCTTTTCCTGGCCCTTGACTATGAAATAGCCCCCGGGGTCCAAAGGGCACTCATTCAGTTTGGATAATTCGTATTCGTCTTTCCCGAACAGGACGCAGTTGGCACTTTGCAACATGATCGGTATTCTTCCGATGACCAAATCCTTCTTGATGACTCTCTCGTTTCCCCTGGTGTACTCAATGGCGACTGTCATGGGGGCGGAGTAGGTCATGTCCCTGAGACGGCATTCGTGGGGTGTGCTCGGTCTTTTCACGTCCAGGCCTTCCTCAATTTCAGGCTTTCCAACCTCAACATCAAGGTATTTGAGGTAGAAATTGGGATCAACATCCGTCCTGACATATTGGTTAGCCTCAACTATCTTTTTGATCTCCACCTTTATGAAGTAATTGAATGAATCTATGTGCTGCTTGACCAGGCCTTTCACCTTGAGGAACTCTGGCACCAGCTTCCATTTGTTTTGGAGCACATCTCCCTTGGCCGCCCCAGCCTTCTCCCTTTTGGATGGGCTCCTCTCTCCTTCTCTCAGCTTCATTACACCTGCAACCAACAAATTATTTTCTGCTCTCCTTTCCTTTCAATTCAGGCCAACCAATGTGTACTTTACCTGCAAAGCCTCAATGCCTAATGTTACCAGTCACTGGATCAGTCATATTGAATACTTCTAACAGCTCCTTTACCTGAGCTGTAAAAAAATATGTTAATGAAAGTCTTGCTTAAATTGGCACATAAATCAGCATTACCTCAACAAACCAGTTTCCAATTAAACAGTTGCAATTATCAATTAGCTGCTTTTGCACTGTCTCAATAATGAACAGTTGAAAAGGCTTCAATAGTTAACGTTCTCCCGGCACTAAAAGAAACCCCTAACATATTTATCCCCCAATTTCCATCACTCCCAAACATCAACTGCACAAGAAATCACAACGTGCTTTTGTGACTGGTAAAACTGCAAGCACATTTCTTTTGAGATCATAATACCGCGAGACACTACTCAATGAAAATTTGAGCAAAGTTTTTGCGAAGCCGGGTCGTGCTTGAATAACTTTGGCAGCAACAGAAAAGAACTGACAACTACAAGAAATACATGAATAACTCTGAAAAGGATCGCGCCAGAAACACCTTAACAGGTCCGAGAATTGAAAAGAAAACTAACCTATGATTGAATATTTTTCAGTGCATTTTGCTGGTTGCAGATCCTTTATCATTACGGCGAACGTTTTGGTAAACGAAGACCTCATAGAGAAAATAAATAATTATTTAAATTGGAAGGAATTGGCAAATCGAGTTTATTATATAGAGAAAAATTTTATATAAAGACTAAAAAAGTTTTTAAATCAATCTTCACTAAAACTGACTCACAAAAACATTCAAACTTTTTAAAATTTTTTAAAAAAGTTTCATGCCATAGAGTACAAATTTTTAAGCATGGAGCCTTCCAAATTTCGAGATACCGGTAAAGTTCGGTACTTTGTACAGACTTTGTACTTGACCTTTAACTTTGATTTAAAGTTGTGCAAATTTTATGTTTAATTATCAACAAGAACAAAAATTACTATCTATGAAGCTGTATTTAATTTGATGAAATGTTATCCGGGAGATTAGCATTTGTTACGGGTAAGTTCAAATAATTTCCAAGGAAGTGCTCCCTTTTACCTGGATATAAATTAATTACCTGCTGTAAAAATGCTGTCTTTTCAGGTGCGGCAAGTGGAATAGGAAAGGCCACTTGTGTTTTATTGTCGAAGGAAAATGCAAAAGTCATAGCAGTGGACATGAAAAAGGATTTGGTTGAGGAAGTAACAAAAACTTTATCTGGTAAAAATATTAATTCTTTTGATAGAAAAGGAAAACAGTCTATTTACCTCAGAAAATTTTTTATAAAGTAAGATATATTATAGTTTTCCTCTGTTTTAGGGAATGGACATTCTGCTTTTGAAATGGATGTGTCAGTTTCCAAAAGTATTAATAATGTTGTGCCTCAAATTTTAAAAACTTATGAATTTCCTCCATCGATAATTGTGAATTGTGCAGGAATCATTAGAGATGATTTTATTACAAATATGTCTGAAGACCAATTTGAAGAAGTCATAGATGTTAACTTAAAGGTGAATTGAAAATTCTTTCCTAGAGTTGTTATGCCTTAATAAGATCCAGTTGTAAAATGGTTTCTGCCACTCCGCAGACATTTACAGTATTTTCTCATAATTCCAGGGTACTTATTTAGTTATGCAGACATTTGGTAAGCTTATGATTGAGCATGAACTCAAAGGATCAATTATAAATGTGGGAAGCATAATTGGGAAAATTGGCAATATGGGTCAAGCCAATTACTCTGCCAGCAAAGCAGGAGTTGAAGCATTGACCAAAAGTGCTGCCAAAGAGTTTGGGAAGCAAGTAAACTTAATTCAATGATTTCCTTTTATCAGTTATGTTTTTAATGACTGATAACACAATCAACTTGCAAAAAAAGTGTTTTGAAAAAGCCCAAAGCAAAGTTTAATGTATTATAACATAAGGTGTTTGTGTTCCAGGTATGGAATAAGGTGTAATGTTATCCTTCCAGGCTTCATTAAAACTCCAATGGTTGAAACAGTTCCGGAAAAAGTCAAGAATATGTTTGCCAAGCAAATAGCTTTGAATCGATTAGGGGAACCTGAAGGTGAAAGTGACTTCAAGTATTCAGCTTTTTATAATTTTTCCAGTTTCTGATGTATACTTTCTTCTGCAGAAGTGGCTCAAGTAATCAAGTTCTTGGCCTCGGATGACAGCTCTTATGTGAACGGTGCGAGTATTGAAGTGACTGGCGGAGGACTGTAGAGTTTGAGGCACCGCTTAAAATTAAGGAACGAAATGAAAGAGGTATTTTTTTTAATCTAACTGTCTATATAAAATTGCGCAAGAGATGAAACTGCTCAGTTATCATAAACGCACTCATAATTGATATGTGAAGAGAGATGAAAGTTTGGCATTAGGTGGCCGTCGATTCCGGTGACTTTTGAATTTCCGGCTGTCGGACAATCGTGCACGGCTGAACATCCTCAACTGATTTCACATACTTTTTCCAAACAAATGAGTTTTTGTAGCACACAGTCCCGCCTCCACGTTTGAACTGAGCGAGCTGAAAAGTTTAAAATATTTTGTGATTTATCTGCGTGGTTAAAGGGTTAAAGATTTCTAACTACCATTCTGTTTATGTCTCCCACGCAGACAACCGTGGAGTTACTGTTGACGGTGATGGCCCACTTGGAATGGTCCTGGGAGTTCTTGAACTCCAGCGTCGCGTTCTCCGCCTTTATTTTAACGTCTTTCACGTCCATCACGTGGTACTTGCTCTTACAGTTCGAAGGGAGTTCGTTCGGCCCGTTGGACCAAGTCTCCACTTGCAGGTCGGAATTCAGGTCCTCCGCCAGCCAATCGCTGTACAGGTCTTTGTCGAACTCCTTCGCTTTCGCGTACGAAACGAACTCTCGACCTCCGACCGACTTTGAGACTTATTTTGCTGACCCATGGTGCCTTCTTCACGTATTTCTTTTTTGCCGCCTCTGTCAGGTTCAAAAACTGTGACTTGAGAGATTCCGGGATGTTCGAACTGTATATTTTGGGTCTTATATACTGCAGGTTTATCCCCACTCTGTTCATCTGAGACGGAGGCAAACTGATGCAGAGAAAACTCTGCCCGAATCGCGCCGAAGACGACGGGAAGAAGTATTTGTTTTTCGTGGTTGAGTTCCTCGTCCCGAAGAGGTCGTTAATTTTCTTAACGGTTGTCGGCTCGATGGGGAATTTGGGGGCGCTGTGGATCAGCCACATTCCCACTTTTCCGTCCGTGACGACGACGCCTTTCGCGTGCCCGTAAATGAGACTTCCGGAAGTGGTGGGCGGTTCGTCGTTGTAGAATATTTGGAAGAGATTTTTGGATGAGTCTTTGTAGAGTGGGGCCAATGTTTGCCCCAGCATCGACGAGGAGTCGTTGATGGATTTGAATGAAAACTTCCAGTTGGCGGTGGAATTCTTGGACGTTATGTACAGGTAGCCGAGACCTTTGCGGAGCAAGAAATTCTTACTGTTTTTCAACACGGGCGACTTGTAGAGGAGAAACCTGAAATTCGATATCATTCTCTTAAAGCTTCGTTTGTTTTTTTCTCGAGAGAAAATAAGACAGTGCTGACATACCAGTCAACAGATTCTCCCAAATCGTTTTTGCATTCCTGAGCCACCGACGGG
This sequence comes from Brueelia nebulosa, assembly GCA_028293925.1. Taxonomy (NCBI): domain Eukaryota; kingdom Metazoa; phylum Arthropoda; class Insecta; order Psocodea; family Philopteridae; genus Brueelia; species Brueelia nebulosa. Next base: position 265,777 of record JAQIBA010000062.1, on the reverse strand, counting down.
GGGGCTAGGCTCGTTGCCAGAAGAGCGCAAAATATTAATTGCAGCATTCCTTCCGATTAGGAGTTGGAATGAGGTAACGATTTTGTCTGAGAATCAGCGCCTGAAAATGGAAAAAGATTTTCGTTTGAGACTCTTATAACAGGCTTTTACCGGATAAAGATTTGTCAAAGGTCAGCAGAAAGTCTAAAAGTCAAAACCCCCGACTAAAATGTAACGAGGACAATGCATTCTAAAGAGAAATGAACTTTTAACAAAATTAACCGACCAAATGTACAAAGTTATATTCTTCGGAGTTAGTGATTACGTTTATATTACGCCATGGAAATAAAATTATTCTTAATTTAATATAATTTTAATTTTCTGTTTATTGAAAATCGGCAGTTCAAATTTATCTTTGAAAAGTTAATTCGGACTTCACTTTTTAAAAGAAATTTCTTTGCCTTAGAGATTGGCATCGAAATTATCCATTTTATCAAAAGAACTTTTCACGCAAAGCACACACGAAAAACTGCCACTTCAAACAGTAATGAGTAAATAAAGGTTTTATTTCAATTGTGTTGTTAAATTTCTATAAAACAAGAATGACATTGCACAATTTTTTGATTATTTATCTAGCAAGCGCGATTATTTATGTAAAAATGAGTATCAATTTCGTCAGCAAATTTTTTAACGTCCAGAACAGTTTTTGTACCTGACTCAGTCGATCCTTCTAACTCCGAAAAGTGCGTTCACTGTTTGATAATCAATTCAGTCTATAACATTACCTACCCGATTTATAAAAAAAATGAAAATTGTTTTGATTCGACCAATTCGATCATATTTTTTAATGACAGTCAGAATAACACAACTATGACGGGAATAGTTGTACAACAAAAGAGCTTCAAAGCCCGCTCGGTTCGGTTATCGATTGTCCTCTGACCGTCAGCGCTGCCAACTTAAATTTTCAAATAAAACAACGGATGTTTTTTTATAAAAGAATGTTCCTTTCCCTTCACCTTTATCACTAATAAACATTTTAAAGGCGGCAGTTAATGTCAAAGTAAGGCACAAATAGCCGTAAAAAAACTATTCTTAAGAAAACTTTGCTTTGACAGGGTAAAATTTTTAAACTTAATTTAACATCCAAAATCAAGACTTTCTTAAAAATGAAGTATTAAAAAGCACAGCTGCCAATATGGTAGGATGAAAATGAGAAAATTATGGAGCAGACAATTGAATGGGAACTTAAAAAGTAAGGGGGGAAGGGGAGTATAAAATCAATCCAAGGAGAGCAAGTTTAAAAGGCAAAAAAAAATATGCTGGCTTACCTTCAAGGATACTTTACTAAATGAGTTTTCAAATGACTGAGGAGACCATACTTGGTGGAGTATGTATTGCCACAATATTCACAGGAAAAGCGTTTTTCTCCAGAATGAACTCTCATGTGGCGCTTCAGCTTATCCTTTATTGTGAAACCCTTCTGGCAAATTTGGCAGCAATAAGGACGCTCCCCTGTGTGCACCCTTAAGTGCTCCACCAATCTCCCCTTAATTATAAATCCCTTCCCACATACATGACAAATGTGAGGCTTTTCCTGACTGTGGATTCTTTTATGTTTGGCCAAACTGCTGCTGGTCACCACTGCCAATCCACATTCTTCACACACATATTTCTTTTCTCCAGTGTGGAAACGCTTATGGTAATTCATGAGGAGTTCAGTGACAAATCTTTTGCCACAGACATCACAAATGAATGGTCTGTCATTCTCATGTTTGTCCCTCTTATGTAAAATCAATATGGCATTGCTTGTGAATGTTTTTTGGCAAATCTCACAACGAAACTTTCCCGAGTGTAGAATTTTATGGCGCTTGAGAGTCTCCTCAGATATAAAATCTTTCTTGCCACAGGTTTCACACATGAAAGGCTTCTCTCCTGGATGTTTCTCATTGTAATGTTTCCTGAACTTCAATTTGTTAAAGAAGACTTTCCCACAACACTTCATCTCATACCTTGTTCTCATGTTTATTCCATCCAATTTTATTTCAGAATCAGCAGACAGGAATAGCTTTATTGGATGACTCCAGCTCAGTCTCATCATGTAACAGAGATGTGTGGGATTTTAAATCCTTTACAAAATAAAATGAGTCTGGACATGATGAACATTTATACTTTTTTCTCTCACTTGGCTTGCTATTTTCTAAACTTTTACCACTTTCTAAAAATGTTAAACCCAATTTTAATTTATCTTCAATATCACTGCTTTGAGAATTCTCAGGCTCAATACATTCTTCCTTAGGAGTTTCACTTTCCTTCTCAGAAACTGACAGTTTTTCCTTTAATAATAATTGCACCTTTCTTGCCTTCTTCCTAAATAAGTACCATTCATTCACATAATTCAGACATTTCTGGCAAATTTTCTGTGGCAATTTGTCATGTTTTGAAATCTGAAAAATACAATCACATACACTTTACAGTTGCAAACTTATTTCTGTAAAATCATTGTATGTTAAGTGGATAAAATAACAGCGCCACTTTTCTACAATACAACTCATTAAATTTCAAGTGAATTTTTGTATATTTAATACTAATGCCCGACCATAAAAAAAGATTAGCCCACCCAAAGCAGGTAGACACTTTCAGGAACTCAGACACAAAACACGAATTGAGTTACATTAAATAACTGTGGATACTTACGGAAAGAGAAATACACAGGGAGGCCTTCATTGCGAGTGTGATAGCCAAAGCTTCTGTTTCTTCGGAGCTGAACAGCTGATAAAGCTTTTTATTTACACTTAAACATAATCTGCAGTAATGTGCTAAAGTATCTGTGGGAAATGCGGGAACTTCGATAGAACTCATGGCGATTATTAACCAAAAAACATTCTTGATATTATTTGATGCAGAATTTAATTCGTTATTTTCAAAAACGCCCGGGAAATTCTTTATATTTTTCCCTTTGAAAAAACAAATAACTTCAATCAACACTGTGCTTATTTAAATAAATCGGGTTGTCACAGAGGAAATAAACAAAACCATAGACTAGAAGATAATTTCAAAACATTGCAAAAAAAGTGGTTTGCATTTAATCTTAACTTTTTTTATAAAGTAATTTAATAATTGCGGCAAAATCAATGCTTGAACTTGAAAACGATGAACTCCCTAATGAAATTAAACATTTATTGTGAAAGCGACAGTGAAGAAGAATCCGAGGAAACACTTCAAAACAGGTAAGTTTCATGTCAGGAAAAAAATTATTTAACTCACATTAAAAAATTTAAATTTATATCTTACTCTAAATAAAAATATTATTGTCTTTAAATTTTGTAATTACACCAAACAATTAAACTAATTTTACTAAACAGGTTGCCTCTACCAGAGTTCCTGGGCCAATTGCCCACAAAGAAGCCTTCAACACAGCAAGCAAACTTGGATGGAAAAATCAGGAATTTTCCTCATGAACCAGGAAACTGGGCCACTTACATTTACTTGCCACTGGATTCATCTCCTGAACTGATTAATTACCTGGGTGCCTTACAAGAACATTTTAAGCCATTAAATTTAAAAGTTGTGGATGACTTCCATATTAGTCTTACAAGAACAGTCATTTTGAGACATCATTGGATTCCAGATTTCACAAAAAGTGTGCAGAATAGTTTAGGTCAATTTAACCCATTTAAAATTCATCTGTTTGGCTTGAAAGCCTACACCAACGAACAAAAAACCAGAAGCTTTTTGTCTTTAACAGTAGATGAAGGAGAGGAGGACCTGAAGATGGTGGTCAGTCAGTTAGATAATTGTCTCAGGGATTATAGTCTGCAGTCCTTTTATGAGAATCCTTCATTTCATGTCAGTTTACTATGGTGTCCTGGTGAACATTATAATGAAATAAATAAATATATTGATTTGCTTCCATTAAAATTAAAAAACTTTGGTTTTCATCTTTGTGTTTCTCATTGTGTGTGTGCAAGTGGAAATAAAAAATTCAATTTCTGGTTCAGTAGGTGATGAAACATCTTAGTATTATTAATATAAATAACTGTTGTTAATTTTAATTTATTTATTTAAATAATTACCTCAGTGTCATTCAATCATGACCATTAATTGTTTACCTAAGTTTCAAAATGTAACAAAAAAAATACCAAAGTTGCCACAGCTTTTACTTGAATTAGTAATTTTGTAATTAATTAACTAAAGTTCCCAACAAAACTGTTAAGTTTCGTTTTACGGTTGTTTTCTCTATCAAATAAAACAATTTTGTAAAGCAAAAAAAAACAGCTTGAAGCTTTTATACTGCCTATTGTTTGCCCTTAAATCAGTTCCTTTAAAGTTATTATATAACTTAAAAATTGTTTTGTCCTTAAAAGCAGTGAGTAAAATATTAGGTTGACGTATAAACAAGTAGTTAAGAGTTTACTGATTTGAATGACTCGGTCTCTTCCCTTATTGAATTTTTAATAAACCGCCATTGTGTTGAACCATTATAGTCATGTAATTCAATAGATAAATCCCCAGTGAAGCTTTTGGATAAGTTAATTCGAGAGCTGTCATTTTGTTGCACAGAACTCAATTTATTTATAAAAAATTCACGATTTTGGATAACGGTCAAATGGAGAAAGGCCCTCCCGCCAGATTTTAACGTAACAATCAAAATGGCGGAAGACTGCGATTTACGCGCTATTTTGAGAATCCTTCAAGTGTGCGGACTTGAGCCTTATTTAATCGGGAAAGAACGTAAAGATTCGAAATTATCGTTGATTCTTTGCACGTACAATGTAATATTTGCCTCGGCGATAATGCTGAATATGATCTGGGCGGAAAAGGACGAGCGAAATAACGTTGATTATCCGAACAAAAGTTTTCTATTGGGGATTGCTTTCGATGTGGTGGATGTTTTAGGAAATATACATATCTGCTTCGTGAGTCTTAGATCGATGCTGTTCACGAGTGTGGGGATAGACGTATGGTTCAAAATAAAGCGCATAAATGAGAAATTAAAAGATCTGCAGGTTTTCTTCGACGAGAAGAAATTTCAAATGCTTATTTATTCAAAAGCTCGTCGCTTTCGTGACTCTCTCCTTTTTGTTTCTTACAGCAGATATTATTTTATGCAGTAATCTCAATATTTTTTATACCGTCAATTACTGGCTTCTCTGTGGTGTACCACTCATTCACAATATGCTCACGGAAGTCAGTTTCGGTGGGTTTGCTTTAATTTTATACCAACGATTTTGGGTGATTAACGAATTTTTGAAGAGAGCCACCGATGTTAATAAAGAAAAAATATGGCAGCGGAAAGAATTCTTGAGCTGTGGAAAGCCGTTTGAAAGTACGGCCGCGAAAACGCAACAACCCTCAGAACGTTATTTCACAGTATTTAGGAGTAATTTAAAAGAAACCAAAGTCCGTCCTGCAGTAAAATCGGTTGAGAATAAACCGCCATTTTGGATTACGATGAAAAACTATGACTGCTTTGGAAAAAAAATCCACACTGAAATGATTCGATCATTGAAAATCCTTCACTTCGACTTATTTGAGGTTTCAAACGATTTGAACTGCATTTTCGGGTGGAATTTATTTTTTATATTTGCAAATTCATTTTTCGGATGCATAATTAATATGTACTTTGTGATTATATTTCATTTGAAAAGTTATGCATTGGAACAGTACTTCTCCTTTTTGGTTTGGCTGACTGCATATCTCTTCAAAATAATTTACTTGATTATATTTGCCAATAAAACATCCAAGGAGGTAATATTATAATATTTATGAGTGCAAAATTAAAAATTATCACTCATTTATGTTAATTTTTTTTTGTTAGGCACAACGAACGACGGATTTACTTCACGTACTTTTGAGTCAAACTGATTTTAATGATATTCAAATGCAAACCGAGGTAGGATTAGTTGATGTGAAAAAATCTTTAGGTTTTTGTCATGGGTGTATTGTTTGGCTTCTGTATGCATATTTATAAAAATTTTTGAAAATATGTTACTTACAGTTGAGAGCATTTTGCTTGCAGAACAGTCACTGTCAGGTCAAATTTAAGGCCGCTGAATTTTTCACTGTGGATCGTTCGATTCTTTTTCAGGTAATTCCAAAACTGTTAAGAGTAAAAATACCCTAGGGTAGAAAACACAACTGTTTTTTACAGTTATAAGAACTTTTAGTGTTTTTCCTTGATTTCAAGAATTCTCAAAAAACTTAGGCTAAAGGATTTTTAATTAAACCGAATAAAAATTGCGATTAAGCCCGATTTTCTATTGAAAATTAATTGATTGTAAACCGAATTGGTTTTAGTTTGTTGCAGGTGTTTTGAGCAACGTAATTTTTGTCGTTCAATTCGATAAAATCAATTTTCCCATATTATAACGTTTTTTAAACGAACAAATTAAAATGGCGAATTGGTTAAGTGTGTTAAAGGTATGGGGTGAAGAGCATTTGGACTAAACTACAACCGAAATATTTCTGATAAGATAACACAATGTGGAATGTAATGTAGATTAGAGTTCAGTTCTGTTTTCGAATCTACCCACGGTCGTATTCATCAAAAATATAAAATTTACACTTCAAGATGGAATTCTACTCTCGGGAATTCAATAAATGAATAAAACTGCTTCACCGTCTATTTCTGTCATAGATCTTTTAAAATGAGACAAAGTTCCAAAATATATAAGGTTTCATCAATCTGAAGTTCCGCCTGAGAAATTTTATTCACATTCAGGTGTATTTTTTCCAACAGCGCGTGCTCCGGAGGAGTGACCATTTCTTCTATCTGGAAATAACGGTCTGAATGAAGAGAAAAATTTTTAGGGTGAAATTTATCATCCCTTCCTGAAAAAGTTACCTCGGCCACTTGCTCATCGGTGGCGCCTTCCTTCCTCATGTGAAGAACAATGGCATCTATTCTTTGCTTTTTTTCAAGAAGGCATTTGTTATCTGTTTTTTCTTGTTCCCTTAATGTGATCGCATTGTACATACTCTTGTAACATGTCTCTAAGTACATTCTAATTACCTGAAAAAATTATCCGAATTTTAATCGAACACCAGTGATATACAAAAGCCATTTCAGTGTTAACAGTGAGAAATTCACCTGATCAAAGTCAATATAAAACAAATAAAAAGTTTTAACAGGTCCAGCTTTTAAAAGTCCCTTCTTCAGTTCATGCTGCTGAATCCAACCAGACTGAAGTAGAGAATAAGTTAGAAATTTTGCTTCTTTATCAGGCAGCATAGCTTTCTTTTGAATTTCTTCTTGTTCTATAAACTCCTGCTCTCTGATCAACCTAAGAAGCAAAGGTTTTTATCTTTGTCTAATTCAATGAGTCACCAAGCAGGTAGGTGAGGTACCTGAATATTCTGGCTGCATGGGTTCCAAATTTGGCATCAACTCCACTTGCCAAGACACACCATGCCACTTCTATTAGAGCATGCTTAAGGTGAACTTCATATGCATTTGTTATCACATGAGATTTTTTTAAGAATCCACCAAAATCAGTGGCTGAAACAAAAATACCTTTCATGTTTTCTCAAGTTTTTGGTTGAAATCATTTATATAATTATAAAAATTAAAAAGGAGTAAAATTAAAACACATAAGCTCACTCATTATTGTCAAATAATCTTCCAAGTTCTTAACTAAATCAGGATGTGCACCTGATTTTGAGCATAATTCTTTCAGTTCTGATGTTAGAATGGGGTTAGAAACAGGCACCCAAGGGTTTGAAGTCAAATGTACTTGCTGCAGAATATATCTCATTATTTCACCCCCTGTTGAACCACTCCTTCTGGTTGTTGCAAGAACAAGAAGTTCATTCCTGAAATAAAGCAAATTGATTCAATTGTCAGCAGAATCCAAACTTCATTTTGGACATAATCATCAGAGCATTCATGAAAATACAAACTGAGAAAAGTACAAAACCTTATATCCTGATGTAATCTATCAAAATTAACTTCCCAATAAATATTGTCTTCTAAACTTGATGGCAATGAATTTTCTTCTAAAGCTCCATATAGTTTGGCTATATCTATATTTATAGGTTTAAACTGATCACAGTCATCCACAACAAGTTCTGGCACTGCTTTTTTCTGTACTAATTTAGAACTTCTTTTAATGTATCTCTTATTCACCAACATTTCAAAAATATCTCTTATCCTTAAATAAATTAATATAATTATTAAAAAATTGGTTTGGTTTGAAATAATTTTTCTGGGCCCTGCAATAACTCAATGCCTAAATTCTAAAAAAGTAACCTGTCAAATTACTTTAACAATTCTGCTTCTATTATACTGCTAGAGTCTTTAACTATTCTCTTATAAGATTTGAATAAAATACATGCTGCAACTTCACTCCCATGTCTCAGAATTTCTTCTATAATTATTTCTGCTTCATTTCCATACAAAGTTTTCATTATCATTAAATACCTAAAAGCAAAAACAGATATTAGAAATGTTCACATAAAACTTAACAATCACAGAAATTCTTCAATTATATATGAAGCAACACTCATAATCCCGATTAAACAAATAATTTTCAACTCCTTTTTATCCACATACTTGGGATATCTAAGTAATAAAATTAACTTCTTATAGTGCAATCTGTACTCCGCAACATCCGATATTTTAGAAGGATTAAAAGTAACAAATCTGTATTTTATTAGCATACACAATGCCTGTCGAACCTGAAAAAAAAGTAATAGATGAAATACCTAAAGATTTGGGGGCCAAACATAAATAGTATTATCATGTCCCGTAATTTGATATCTACATATGCCGGTTCTTATTAACTAAAAGCTTACTTCGTTCAAAGGTAATTTAGTAGTATTACATATAAGTTTTAGAGGTTTTGGACCACCTCTGAATAAATCCATTCCGACTTTTTCCACTGTGTCACCGAAATACTCTGTCAAGACTAAAGAGCATAGTTTTCCAAGTTGAACGGACATTTTTAACGACTTAACCGGATATTCTTTACAGTGATCAGTTCACATTTTTTTTTGAAAATTTAATCCAGCATAAACTATCAGTAATTTATATCAGACATGGATGAATCCAGTATTGAAATTAGAATAACGGAGCAAAAGGTAATAAAACTCAGCACTCTTTGTATTTTAATGCTTTACTGAATACTGAAGGTTATGTTTGCTTTTGTAAAGCAGTTGAGGTTATATTTAAAGGAATTTAATCTTTTGTAACAAAGAATTAAAAAAATAATTACAAAAGTGAGTATTATTAACCTTTTTCAATAATAAGAAAGTCAAAAGGGATTTATTCAAATCAAGAAATTAAAAATGCAAGAGGAAAAGTTGACAGAGGAGTACTTAGAAAGCAGGCAATAAAAAATAAAAAAAAACGGTTTTTTTCAGGGACGAGGATTATTCGCAATGAAACATTTTAGTAAAGAAGAAATAATTTTTGAAGAAATACCCCTTGTAAGTTGTCAATTCTCCTGGAATGAGGATTATGGCTATTTAGCTTGTGAATTATGCTTAAGGTAGATCATTATTTACTAACTATATATTATTGACAAATTAATATTGACAGATACTTAAATTATATACATCTTAAATCTTGTGAAACATGAGGAAATGAATATTCAAAAAATTGTGACATTTTACCCCATCATTTGTAAGTCTTGTAAAGAAAAAGAATTTTGTTATTTATTTCCTGAAAAAAAAAACAAATATTATGAGTTAATGGGAAGAATTACTTTCTTTCTAATTCTATACTGATAATACTTATTCTAGGCCTTTGGAAACAGCCTCAGAAAATGTAAAGAGGTTGACAATGGATGAAAACATTAGTCTTCCTTATGGTGATTTATGCAACATTGATAAAAGTCTTCACACTTGTTGTCCTTACTGTGGGGTAAGTGAAAAAAAGAAACTTTTTATATAAATTTATATATATTCTCTAAATCTTTAATTAATGATGAGCCCTGTATGATTACTTATTTGCAGGTGAAGTATTGCTCTGCAGAATGCCTGGAAACAGCTTGGAAGAAATATCATAAAACTCTTTGTTTGAATAAACACAATAGAGACAAGACTCATCCACTTGAAATCCTCAGGGAAACTTGGAAGTCAGAATTATAATTATTAATAATTTTGTTTAATAAAAAAAAATTTAACAGAGGCACTCTCTTAAAATTCTAATACAAATGTTATGTCAGAAATAAATTCATTTATGAATTTAAATGTGGGCTAGGAAAAAATCATATTTTTAAAAATTTTGCACAAAGTTCATTTGTAACTCCAAAAAAGAATGTAATTTCTTAAATAATTAATCCAGTGGTTCCTTATTAAAAATTTATAAGAGAGATTTCTGTTAAAACTATGCTTGAAACAGTCTAAAGATTTTTAGTTTAAGAAGGAGAAATTTGTAAAAGAGGGTTTGTGCCTCTATGACAATGAGCCAATCTCATTCCTTCTTGGCTGTCACCTGTAAAAATACACTCACAGACTTTTTTAATTCCAGACAAATGCATTATCCACCAGAAACAACTACCATAATGCTTCTAGTAAAAATTTTTGCCTTGATCCATCAGTCTGAGGACAAGGAATCAGTTAAAAATTCTTTGAAACAGGTATGGAACTTTCAGGATGACTTTTATACTGCTTGTATAAGTTATAAATGTATAATATTGTTGATAATGTAACTGTACAAGCTTTCTCTATAAGCTTGAGTTTTTAAATAAATTTAGTATTATCACAGAAGAACAGCCAAAGTGAGATGTGAAAGTAACGAAAATCTCTTCGACAATTTCCCCCTCAAAGTGCGATTATTTTCAGTTTTGTCACAGCGCCACAAATGAAAATGAAGATATAACTCATAAGATAATGGGATTAAAGTTTGCGGAACAGTTGGGAATTTTGAGAGAAGCCGTTATTTCTGTTGTTCCCACGGAAGACATGTTTGAGGTATCATAAAAAAAACTAAATAAATACGGTTTTAATGATATAATAATTGTGAAATATGCTTTTTTTAGTGGTCTACACCCGAAGGCTTCGTTTCATTAATGGCATTAGTGGGAATGAACGGCCAGGGAATAGGAACAAGTTCTTTTTCTGAATGGGTAAAAAACGTTTCGCAGCTCGAACTTCCCAATGAGGAAAAAAATACGATTAATAATTACATTGATAAAATTTATGAAAACCTCGAAAACGGTGGGTGAACTACACTCAATCAACAAAATGGGCTTTGATTTTATATATCCGCTTGATATTTCAGTCGTTGGAGATTTTCTAAACAATGAGGGCTCGGGTTTGTATAATATCCAGAGCAGTATAAATCATAGCTGTAGGCCAAACGCCGAAATCACATTCCCAAATGCAAATTACCGGTTGGCAGTTAAAGCATCGACGGACATTAACCCGGGAGATGAAATATGTATCAGTTATTTAGATGAATGTATTTTGGGAAGAAATCGTCACAGCAGACAAAAGATTTTGCAGTATGTATTTTTTATTTAAATTAAAATGATTAAAATGTTGTAAATTTTAAAATGTTTTCATTGCTTAGGGAAAATTATCTGTTCACCTGCAAATGTGAGAAATGCTTGGAAGAAATGGATCAGCCTGATGAAACCAGTTCTGAGGAATCTGAAGAAGAAGATATTTAATAAGTGAATCGCGATGAAGCGGTTGGGAAAAAATTACAATCATTACAATATACTTTTTTTTAAAGGATTTTAATGTATACTAAAACCCTGTCAAATATCTTTAAAATTCTATAGAGACCAAGGAAAAAAATGCAGGACACAAATGTTTAATAGAGTTTTTATTAAACTAATATAATTATGCAGCTGGTGTTAAGTCAATAAGCATGTTACTGTTTTCCACAAGTTCCACAATGGAGACTCTTCCCCTTTGTTTGACAAATTTAGCAACAGAATCTAACTCCTCCTGAGAGATGTAAATAAATTTCCCTCTGTCATCAATGACACCAGTCAGCTGTCCTTCAGCCTGAAGACTGCTGATCCTGTTAATGACATCTTGTGTTTTCAATTTAAACTGAGCAGCCATGTCTTCCAAAACTATTACTTTATTGGCCTGGAAAATTTTTTAAAAATTAGCAAATTCATATAAGATATTAAAGTGAATGAAGCAATAATTACTTTTATATGATTGATAAAATCCTGAAGAAGTGTTGGGCTTTCTTCGGGTTCCTCGAAACCTTCTTCCTGAACACTGAAAGCTTCTTTAAGTTTTAAATATTCCTCATGCTCTTGTCTTTCTTTTTCTTCTTTTATTCTTTTTTCCTCTTCTAATCTTTTCTTTTCTTCTTCTTTTTCCTTGAGGTCAGCTTTTTTTCTTTCTTCTTCAAGTAATTCCTGGGCTTTCTTTTTTTCTTGACGTATCCTTTCTTCTGCCTAAAATAAGAATTTCAAAATAAAGAGAATCTTAGCCTGTATGTAATGACAGTTTATCAATACAAACCTCTCTAACAGCCTTTTTTTCTGCCTTAGCTTGTAATTTTGCCAATTTTTTAGCTCCAATTTTACCCTCGGGTAAGTCTTTTAAAACTGGTTCTGGCTCTTCCTCTTCATGGTTTTCTTCAGCAGGTATTCTTTGCCTTACTCTAGCATTTCTGTTGGCAGCTAAGGCTCTTCTCCTCGCGCCTGGTTCTGCACGAGTTTCAACAGGTTCACTTGCAGCTGTTTTGTCCCCTTATTTCGAAATAAAGTTTTTAATCATGCGTTTAAAAATCATCAAATCATGTCCTAAATATTATACTAACCTGAAGCTTGCTTTTTTTTAAATATTGTTATAAAACCAACTGCCAATAGGACAAATAAAGCTGCAAAAACTAAAACCAGTACATCCATATTTCGGTACTTTATTCGCGCAAACTATACTGATTTATCGGTGCATATGTTTCATTGTGAATGATTCTGAAACGAAAATGAAATAAATCAAAACACGGTAAGTGGCTTAATTTAAGAAATTCGATATGGTAACGGATTTTAGCATATTACACATCAATCGAGTGTTGATGTTTAGCTCGATTTGAAAATACATGAGTTTTTGTGATTTGACAATTTCGAAAGTTTTCGAAAATATGCCGCTTACGTATATCTTTTGAAGAGTCAATCTTTAAATATGTTAATTTTTTTAAATATCAGCAGAGAACAACCCACCATTGGCAGTGGCTATATACCTCTAAAGTTTTAATTTTACCTAGGAAAATAGTAATATAGGAAAATAATGTCGACCTTACTTTACATTGAGTGGCAGTTATAAATTTGTTGAACGAATGTAAAGCCACGGTTATGTGTCTGCCATATCAAATTTCTAACCAATGAGAAAGTGCTTCCCACTGGTTCGAGATCTCGATAACTTTTGGCGCGATACAGAAATTTCAAATTCGATATTTTCAACTCCTTAGTGTTGATATGAAAATAAACTGGACTAAGTTGATTATATAAAAATGTAAGAGTAAGAATAAGAACAATACATTTTCTTTAATAATTATTGTGTTTTATCAAAACAAAGTATCTTTTTATTGAACTAAGAATACAGCTTTACTAATCACCAAATTTCCACTGTGAGTTCGGAATTTTATGTAAAAATCCCCTATAAAAAGAATGCCCTGTATGTAACTTGCCATTGTATTTAAAACTACAAATATGTATTGGTTTGTCTTTACAGTTAACTATTAAAAAGCCACGTTTTCTACTGTAAGTGAACTGTCCAGGCTCTGGCTTTGAGTCTGGTCCATCCACTAAAAAGGATTTATTGGCATCATCCAAAGACAAACAGGTGAACTTCACCAAAGCTCCTTTCCAAGTAGATGTTAGCTCATATGTGTCAAACAAACCTCTGTAAAGGTTAAATACTTCTAATGATGTCATCTCACTCCATTTCACTACTGCTACCTCTTTTTTTAATTTAGGAGCTGAAAACCAATGAATTAGCCATTCAAATTTTATCAAAATTTTTCACATATTTTGCTTTGGCTTACCATAGGTTGCCCCTTCTTCTGATTGTGGAAAACTAGTTTTGAGGCAGTCTGGTAAAGTATTAATGACTTCTATGAGGCTTTCAGTGCCCAAATGAGCTAATTTATTCATTAATGAAGGGATTAATTCATTTCTACCTGAAATGCAGATTATTAAATATATTTTACAGAATTTTTAAATGTTTTTAAACTGGAAAAATATGTCAGTTATGTGAGAAATTCTAATTCTTCAGTACAAATGATAATTATAAAGTTTAAAAGTTTTTTGGTATTGTTAAGAGTATTTATTTAAACAAACAGTTTAATATAGTTCTTCTAAAAAATAATAAAATAATACCTATTTGACAAGGCTTCTGCAAAATAATTTCTCCTGCATCCCATTTGTCATGCCTTATTCTAGTTATGGTTATCCCTGTTAAAGCATCACCATTAATTACAGCATGAACAACAGGCATGCCTCCCCTCCATTTTGGAAGCAAACTGCCATGAACATTTAAAATTCCTCTGAAACAAATTAACTATATTTTACCATTACAATGAAATCCATTACAGAAGCAAATAATTTTGAAATGTAGCATTTTTAAGCCAATACCTACTAAATGTTTTTATTATACTTACAATGAAAACTTTAGTATAATGTTTTGTGGAATAAATTTGCCAAAGGAAGCAATCACTCCCAAGTCATATGATCCACATAAATTTGGTGGCCACAAATGAGTTTTTAAATTGTTTGAAACTGCATAATTGTATACTGGATTTACTTCGTTGACAACTACGACTTCTAAAGCCGTGACTAGATCTTTATTCCTAAACATATACAAATTAAAAGCCGGTAAAAACAAACCATTTCAACAGCTAAAACTTGTAGAACAAAAATATATTCTATTCTGTCGAACTGAAATTTTCAAAAAAATTCCAAAAAATTAATTTACAACCCTTTCAAACTAAAGGGTAAAACTTATAGTTTCTACAGAATACCTAACCGAACCTACATTTGTTCGTGAAGACATTTAAGGTGGGCCAGTGAAAACCTATCGCTACCGAAAAATACAATGCTCCATGCTCTTAAATTGGATTTTAAAAATCCTAAAGATAACTTTCTCTGTAAGATTTTCCCCCGAGTAACATAATTCTGGTAAATAATCTTCATCCATGCGAAAAACTTTTACCAGTAAAAAATATACCACAGACCCAAGGAAATTAGACTATCAAACCATAGACTTAGAAAAACTAATTTGAAATTTTTTATTATTTTTATAAAATTGGACTCTGTTTTTACAAGTTCAAGAACAAAATAATAAATATCAAAACACGTAAAAATACAGTGCCTCTATACGACAAAAAATAATTAAATCGTCTAAATGAAATATCTAAAAGTATAATACGGTTAAAACACTTTCAATTATGATAATGGAATGTTTAAAACTATTAACGACATCTTCAAATTGAAATTGAAACTTCTCAGTTTATTCTTAGAAGTTGTCAATCCTGTTTCACACCTTAAACAACTAATGTAAGTTTTCTGTTTAGTTTTTGTTTTAAACTGGCCATTAAACTTTTTTACAATACATTACGTAGTATAAAAATTGTATGATTATACAATGAAATAAAGGAATAAATCTTTGGTCTTCCTTTTTGCGCAAGGTAAGCTACAATAAGTACTTATTAATTGGTTTTGAAACTTTACAACCTAAGGAATTTGAAATGGAAATGATGTAAATAATTACAGCTGAAAGTCAGTGACCGTGGGGAGGACGTGAAGTCATTCAGGCCTGAACAATTCACGATAAATATTTATTATCTTTGTAATAGGGGATATAATGTACAGGAAAACTTAGTGAAATTTAGTGTTCTAGGCGAATAAATTTAACTTATGGTGTCTGCCTTGGTACAGACAAAATGAAAGCAGTGACTCACTCAGTCTCTGACAATAAACCAAACATTAATTCAGTGGTCATATGTTGTCTTTTATGGAAAACTTAACGGTGCTTTAATATAAAAAAAATTGGTTTTTTTTGTGAGTCTGTAAATTCAATTTACAATTTTTTATAATAATTCTACTCTCAGTTTCTAATTTAAAAGAATATTTTTCAAAACTTTATTTGGAATCTTAAACTCCTGAGTTTGGGGGTAATTTGTTTTTGTCTTTTTTAAAATCACTAATTTCAGAAACAGTGAAGTATTATTGATGGCACTCTAAAATTAAATAAACAACTGATTCTCAGTTTCATCTCTGTAGAGGCAGAAACATTAATAAAATTTTTTTTTAAGCTAAAACATCACATAAGGGTACCAATTCATAGCATGATGAATCAGGTTTATAAAACACTGCCAGATGACAGACCCATAACATCATTAAATGTTGTGGAAGATGTTGAAAGATGTCCCAAAGGCTACATCCCCATTTCGAAAACCCACGACCAAGATTCAGATGCTGATTTATGGAAGGAAAGTGGATTTTTTGGGAGGAAATGTACTCGTTACTTATGCATATCCAAGACTGAGGGAATGCATGATTTTGTAGTTCAATCATTACTTATAATCGGAGAGAAGGAGGTGGCACCACAAGGCTACAAAACAATTGGCAGAACATGTGATTCAGGTTTGTTTTTCCACTTAAAATGAAATTTTAATCTTGTTTCGAAATTAAAATTGCTGATTTTTGTTGCAGACCAAAAAGCCTGGAGAAAGAGACAACTGTGTTATAAATTTGGTCACATTTCTGCTTCTCAGGCTGCTGTAACTGATATTATAGTTCTCAGTAGAATGAAAAAAGCTCCAGAAGAATTTACATTATTAGGGTATGTATAAGACAATTGAGATTAGTATAATATTTACGTCAACCTGTGTGTTCTTGATATAATTCTGTAAAATTTAAATCAGTTAAAAAAATAACTGAGCCAAAATTATACAACAGATATTTTGATTTCAGGGACATAAATGGAATGACAGTTTGCTACAAAATGAGCAAGACGATGGCATCCAATAACAGTGCTCTGTATCCACAAGTACCATATCCGTGAGTGCAGTATTAAAAGTTGAAATTTTAATGCAATGTCGATAACAAGCCATTTGATTATTACTTTGTTGTCAGTGTGTTGCCTTCACAACCAAATAGTAATGCTGACAAATCCAAGCATTCAGATAATGGAATACAGGGTTATGGGCCAGATATTTTACGTCCTTTTCGACCTGCTCCAAAACCTCCTGTGTCAGCCTATGCCACAATATCTGGATATAATGGTAATAACATAAACTTTTGCTTTAATTAAACATTTAAAGAATTAGTTCTTCAACTAAAATTAAAGTCAACTTTTCATTTGTTTTTCAGGCTTGGAGGGAGTGCCATTCATTTTAAATCCAAAGTTCAATTTGTCAAATGATGCAAACAAGGTAAGAATGCTCACTGTTTTTATTTATGGTTAAATAAACAAAAGACTCTGATGATTGCTGTTTCATTTGTTTGAAAACTAAGTCTCTTATTGAATTGGGTTTACTTTCAGGGTTTATCAGTACCGAAAATCAAAACCAAATCTCAAATAGACGAAGAATATCGTTACGAATTTAGGACGGAACGTGAGGTTTAATTTTAAATCGGGTGCCCCTCGTAATTTGGGTGTTTGAGTGCTTGATACTGTGCATACAGTATGGCTGATGCAGTGTCACTTGCCATAGGAATGTTGCACTATTTGAAGAAAATCAATTTTTGATTCGAACGTCACTAAGTGATTCATAACTTTTAGTTGTAATATTAGGAGTCTTAGTTTTACATTATTATTATTACTATTATTACCATCATTAATGGCGTAGGGTTTTACAGATAAAGAAGTTGAAGCAGGAAGGAAGGTTATTGTAGAGAGATTGATCATTTTGTGCCAATGAGGGGATCAAATTTAACTGGCAAATTAGCTTTATTTTTTGAAATAAAATTATAAAAGGAGCAAAAGTTACATAATTGACACATTCCATCCTGTACAGCCTTTCAGGTTTGTAGTAGAACAAAAAAAGTTGAAAAATGTCGATTGTTACCATTTGATTATCTATGAAAGCTCTGTATGATAATACCATTAAAAAATAAAATAAAATTACGTATTTTTAAGAGGTTTAAATATGCCCTTCTGTTAAAATAAAGCTAAATACTCAAAATAAAAGGTTTTCAGAATGGTCTGACATTTTGCTAATGAGAATTCACTTTCATTTCTGTCCTAAAAAACTTATTTTAGTAATAATCTGTTAAAGTTACACATTTCAGTAATGTCGGTTTTCTTTTTATTGTTGATTCTAAAAGGGAAATGCTTTTGATGGTCAGTTTTCAGTTATGGAATTTAAAAAATTTAAGAAAAACCACAATAAAAAGAAAGTTTCTGATATCAAGGCCTTTAAACTTTATTCTGCCATTTCTATTATCGAGAATCAGAGTGAATTAAAGCTACCCATCATCAGATTCCTGTATTCTGTATTTTTATTATTTGATAATAACTGGCGCACACTTCAGTCTGTGGTAATTCTTTTACTAAAAAACTAAAAAAACTGGTATTTAAGTAGAATTTAAATCGCTCTTCCAACTGTCATGAGGAAATATCTGCCAAACTATTCAAGAACTTAGCGAAATTTTGTGAGCCCATTTTGCCCCCCAAATTAGATACTGTATATACTGATACATATAATTCACACGGTTGAACGATGAACGGTTTACCGTTGGGTATTCAGCCATTTTGAAAGAGGAAAGGATTACCGAAAGATTCGAATAATGGAGCGAAATTAATCGTGGGTTCATGCCTTGAATTTCATCGTACTGACCTTCAATTCTACTCTGATAATTCTCCCGCGAGTATCAAATGCAACGGTATTTTTTAATGAGTTATTGTCACTGTCATAATCCACGGTGAACGCGTGGCGCATGGACGTCGCGGGGGGGTATTTACTTTTATTAAGTTTAATTCCGTTTTTATCTGATCTGACAGAAATTTATATTCGGGATTAATGGCGTGTACTATTGTAATTTAGTTTTTGGTGCGGTCATAATTGTGTACCTGGCAGAATAACCATAAGCGGAGTAATGTTCTTATAATGTCGGCCATTTTGTGCAATGTTTTGTTTACTTGCTCACTTTAACTGTTTATCCAGTGGTTGAGTGCGTTGAAGGATGGAAAGGATCACTTGAGAGAGAACGGGAAATGACTCACGTGAGATATTTGGAAATGGAAGACATAGCCTACAAAGACTGGAGCGATCATTTGGATTTGGTCGCGAATTCTCGCGCAAGTCCTTGGCTCCCCGCTTACGGCTATCACCCACATTCACCTTTGCAAGAAATTTTTAATACTCAGGCGGAACCTTTTATATCGGGCAAGTTTTTCACTTTTCATTGTTTGCTTCTGGGTTTTTATTTTCGACTCAGTAATGAACCGATATAAATCATCGAGTGTTTAACGGATTCTGAAACGAATTCTGGTTCAGTATCTAAATTGGTATTGTGTGATATTCAGCATAATTGTCTATTTCCAATGCTAATAAGTGCTGTTTTGATGGTTTTACATAAAGGGGTCAGAGTGAAAACGAGAGTAATTTATGTTTTGTGCATATTTAAGTATCTCTCACGTGATGGGCTGAAACGGTTCTCTATAGAAAACTTTAAATGAAAGCTTTTCTGTGCAAGTTTTAGCCGTAAATCATTCACAAAGGTTGAAATTGTCAACTGAATTGAGTCAACGCTGCTTTTGCTTCATCTTAGTCATGAATGTTTAGATCTAGAATCTCAATGACACACCTGAATGTTTGTGCCATATCCACCCACTGATTGTGCATCTGCAGACCAAAACACTGTGTTTTCAGAATAGTCGTTTTTTGTAATGGCGTCCATTTTGCGCACAGGAAATGCAATTACAATTGTACAGAAATTAGCAACAGTGTCATTTACACTTTTCACCGCGATAAAAGAACTAACACTTTCAAAACAAATTCCCATTGGCCTTTAGCAACAGGTTCCTACGCTTGTCAGTTTATCTTTTGATCTGACACCGCCTTTTCCTCATTTCCTCGAAGAATTCGAGAGAAGCACTTCCTGCCCATTTTATTTCCAATATGGCGGCGTTTCCGCAATTCTGCAGGGGATGTAAATCAGTGTTCTAAACCAAAATTTCAGGGTTTTCGCCATCTTCAAGGACATTCATGCTTTTCGGGATAAATAAAGCAATCATTTTCCAATGTTGACCTCAGGAAACCTCATTCACTAAAGAGATAATAATATTGCAGAAGAATTCTGACACTCTCGTAAACACCTGCCAACAGGTTATTCTTTCCATTGTTGATTATGAAAAGTCAGCTTTTTAAAGAAAACTATGTAAAGCTAAAACACAAAAGTTGTCATGTATGTTGAAAAAAATTCTATTAGTTAAATGAAGACGTTCGCCTGGAATAGTTCTAAGCAATTGGGAGAAGTATTAATTAAGGCAATTTATTTTTCACGTTGCAAAAGATCGTCCACGAAAATTTAAAACCGGTCCAATGAAAGCTCGACTTATTGTTTACGACACACTTTGTAGAAAGAAGAATCCGTGTCAGCATTTTATCCAATACAAGAGATTTCGCAAATATTTGGACGCGTTGATGCTGAGCTTCAATTTTTCATTCGGGTTTTAAAACCGATAAGTTAGCAACTGATGCTGACGCTGCTGTCGGCCAAACGTCACCGATAATTAATCAGTTGAGCCGTTCACATGGCGAAAGCTTAGCCGTTAGCAAGGTTTTATGTAAAAATATGAATTCCGTTAAAGAAGAAAGACTGGATGTTGTAACTCATTAAATACCTTTAATGGTTCTTTAATGGCCAATGAATGTTTTGGGCGAATAAAAAAAATATCTAAAGATAATCAAAATCCAGTCGAGGGAGTTTTTTATATTTCTGTTGATTTTGTGCGAGTTTTGGATTGGTTTGCATTTTCAAAACTCTTTATACGGGCTGGTAAAAGCACAGGAAGTTCAAGAGAATTCAAGGGAAATATCTGAAACGGTTCAACAAAAGATAAATTTATAATCGCAGCCGGAGATACAGTCACAAGGGGATAAAATGACCGCAGAAATGAGGATAAAGAATACGAAATCCAAGCGTGACGAGAAGAGAATGCTTATAAAATAGACTCAAAGTGACAAGAAAAATAGACAAATATAAATTGTTTACATTCCGGCCAAAATCCAGCGCCATGACGACATAAGAATTCGACCAGAAAAAAACGGACATAAATGATCGAGCACAGACTCTGCCAACGGTTCCACCCCTCTTTCCACCCCCCTTTTCACTTCGGGAACAACACCTGTTTACAGCAGGTGTCCACAGAGTGATGTTACCGGTAGAATGTGCAGTGCACCCTCAAATACGGGGGAAACCAATTTGAGTGCTGGAAACTTGTTATTGGTAATTCGATGCCGGCCAGGAAGGGCATTGAAAGCCTATCAGCAAATTCTTTGACTTTATTTGAACATTCGGGATTAAGGAAAGTTGAGTCTGTCGAGTTGTGCGACTTTGAAGGGAAAGCCCAATTAGGTGGGGAGAGCGGGGAGCCGAAAGAATCTTTCGCAATAATTGGCATTTGAATTGAAAAGGAACGACCTTGGGTGTATTGCTAGCGAAAGAGTGCTGTGATAACTGACGGTAAAGAAAGGAATTCGGTGAAGGCTGAGGATGAAAGGATGGTTGGTGCAGTAAGGTTTTGTTTTCCTGCACCCGTGTATCCTTGTCTGTGTATTCAATTTGTCGTCGACTTAATTAAAATTAATTTTATCTGCAATTAATATCTGACATTCTTTTTGAGCGAAGTGATAAGGCGGCAAGTGGATCGATTGCAGGCAGAACTCAAGTGCTATTATCGAATGCGAGAAAACGAAGCGTGGTGCCATTTTAGCAATGTAACGGTATCAATAATACGATATTTGAATGTAACGTTGGACGTTGACTGGGTCGGCAGACCGTATAATTTATAACTTAATAATTATAATTTTTATCTCGTACTAACTTAGGAGTGATGGACAATTCATGCCAGTTTCCCCCATGAAAGGCAGAAATGCGTTTCGACCATCACTTTTGCAGTTTTACGTATAGATTTAATCTTCTTGCTCGGCTGGAGGCCGAGACATTTTGCAGGTTTTTTTTTTTATTAATTACAAACTGAGTATAAAAATCGGAACAGAAAAATGAGTACGTTAACGGTTTGAAGAGGTCAAAAGGAAAAACGCCTAATCGAATATCTTAGAAAACAGAGGAAAAAAGAAAAATAGATTCTAGAACATCAAGAATAAACATCAACATTTTTAAATTTTGATTTTCGCTTATTTTTGCTTGAATAAAACATTTTGATTCCTTCGTTTACTAAACGAAGGAAACAAACAAAACGAAGACATTGTATATCAGTAAACTGTAAAATTTTTTAAAATCTCAATCCCCGAATTCATTCCAACATCCCTCTGAGTACCACCATACACTTTAACTCCCTTCTCTTTATGGTACAGTTGATGCAGTTACAATTTGGGTTCAATGAGAAAAGATCATCACTGGCAAAAGTTAGCGTGGAGAAAGAGATTGTTTTGTCTTGAGGTGGAACGATTCCCTCGCTTAGGAAACTATTGTCGAGAAAAGAATTTAAATTTTTCCCAGGAGCACTTTCTATGTAAATCATCTCATCGTTTTCTATTCAAGTTTAAATATTTTCTCTGCATTCACACGGTGACGAATCGTACGAGTATAAAAAAACGTTCGTCGCCGTCTAGACCGACCATAGATTATCTTTCGCACCCCCTTTACGCCCTTTAACTCGAACACAGGTAGCTTTGGGGTTTGCCACATTCTTTTTCATTGTCTTGCGCAGTTTTCGCCCTGAAAGTTGTGAGGTATGATGTGAGAAGAGAAGACGGGGATGCCCTCTGTCGGAAGTGTTTGTTAGTAGAGTGCAGGTGAGTGGGGCGTCGGCGCAGTATAACTCCTTTGCCCATTGGTGGGAGTGAGAGTGTCGGAACATAACTGAGGTGCTCCCTCATTCCTTCTTCGGGAGTGTTATGGCTTGGTTCCATTGCTTTGATTCGCCATTGGATTGAATATGTTGAGATTAATACCGGTTCTCTTTTTTTCTGCAGATAATACTCCGGTGGGGCAGCAGCAGTATCTTGTCCTGGAAACAATAGTCGAAGAAACTTCGGACGATTTGTGCAGCGAGTCAGATAAATCGGGGCCGACGGGATGGAACAGCGATTCGGATACGGACAGCGTCATTCATTTGCCCAAAACATCAGGTTAATATTTTGCCAAAGACAGTCACTCAGTCGGTTCATCAGAGAGCGGCCATATTCCTCCACCCCCCTCTCCCCTTCACAACATGCTCTCTCACTGTTTGTTTTCGTTAGTTCTTCCGTTCTGCTTCTGTTGATAATTATATGCATATTTGACATTCTTTTTTTTTACAAAGAATTATCAGTTAATTTATAGTTGCCTTTGTCTTTTCACAAAAACCTTCATTCAGGAAAAAAGCCAGGTTTTCAAGTTGTTCTTATCTCGGTGATACTCTTTGAATCTATGTTTTATGTTCCACTTTTTTCTCGGTTGGCAATTGAACCAAAGGACATTCCTCTCCAACATGGAGACATTTTTGTTATCTTTTTAATACCTTTGTGTATTTATCTCCTTCGTCAGCCATTTTTATTATGCTGTCAACTTCAAGTTTTCTTTTTTCTGCTTTTTTGTTTTTGATTTCTTACTTTCTATATATTAATTTATATAATCCCCCTCTTTCCTCCTGAGGTGTTCAGACCACCGACATGAAGACACTCCCATACTAATTTTGTTCTCCTTTATTGTTTTCAGAGATTGGGACTACCTGGAGAGACACAGACTCCGCCGAAGAAGTGCCCAAAAAGAGGAGATGTCGAGTGATCGACAAACTCTCCCTCAGCGACGACGAGGAGCCCCTGGAGAATCTGGAGTCCACTTCCGCCTCCTCCAGATCGAGCAGTCTCCTCGCCTTCGAGTCCTTGGAAAAGCACTGCGAAGACGTTTTTGTCACCACCGCCTCCGCCGATCCCTTCGGCTCTCCCGAATCAAAAAACCCCAACCCCCTCACCTTCCTCCAAACCTTCAGGGATATCCCTTATGACCTATCCATCTCCGATGAAGACTTCCCCTTCTGCTCCTCTCCCGACACCCTCCGCAGATCTCCCACCTTCCGTTCCACCCTCCCCTCCAACCTCCGCCTTCGCTCCTACAGGAGTTTCGACAGCCTCAACTTGTTCGAGGACGCCTCCCCGCTCAGCTACACCATCCCGGAGCTTTCCCAAAGCCAAAGTGCTCTCGACCACGAAAAGGCCAAGCAAGAGGATCAGGGCTTCGTCATTAGAGATAAGAAACTGACGGCCACCACTGCCGATTTGTCGACGGTGACTGACTCCTGCGACGTCGGTTTGTACCTGAAGCATCGTAGGCGCTCCGACACCGCCAGCTTTCACTTTAAGGAGCCGAGGCACATCGTGGGAAGGAAGGCGTTGAGTACAGAGGGGCTGGCGGGGAGGTTGGGTGTGCCGAGGAAGTCTTCGGTGGAGAACCTGAGCGAGGACAGTGGGTTCGACGACCATATCGCGGGGAGGGGGAAGTTGAGGGATGAGTGCTCTTCTGCTTCGGAGTCGCCGTCTGCTTGGCCTTGCTCCGACAGCAATGGGAGTTCTGAAGGAGCGGTGCCCATGGAGGGCCGCCACCGGTCCAAGTCACTAAACAAAAACGGCGGTCCTTCAAAAATAAACGATGAGCAGGAGTCGGCGATGGGAGGAAGCTTCGTTGAGAAGCATGACGTTGAGGTTAATTTTAACCCAGGGCAAACTGAAACACACATGTTTAACTGCATCGGAGAGGAGGGGCTATTCAAACAGGGAGAAGCTGAAAAATTAATTGCGACACCAGTTACGTTCGCGTCGGCCGAGCGGAAGGACTCTTCTGAGTCTTATTTCAACGGACACGTTCCACCGACATCGGACTTGATCACCGACCAAAGGATATCCGAGTCGCGCGCGAATGACTTCTTCTGCAAGACGATGAGCACCAGCCTGGAAAAGACTGCGGGCAAACGCCTTCCGGTGTCCAGCACCCCCAACTTGTTGGCCGGCGACGATTACTTCGTTCGGGGCGTTCCCTCCGCCGCCTCCTCGCTCACCCACGTGCCCCTCAAGTGCCACGACGCCGATGAGCTCGACTCGCCCGACGCCCTGCACCTCCTGCACCTCCCCGACTCCCGCCTCATCTCCTCCCTAAACTGCCCCACCGGTTCCATAAAGGGCGTTCACTTCTGCCCCGTCGTATCCGAAGTCAGCTGGCAGGACACCTACACCGACTCCTCCTCCTCGGAGCCCTCCACCGACGAGGCATCCGATGCCTCGCTCCAGAATCCTTGCCACATCCAGCATGAGGACGAAGAACCCCACCAGGTCGAACAGAAGTCCATCCCCCGCTCCACCTCCCCGCCCCGCCACCGAACACTGCCACACGACCAACAACGACCAGTCACGCCTCCTATTCACGTTACGCCCACTTCTTCGAATCACGTGTTCTTCAGTGATCCCGCGCAGGCAAACGCGGACACAAGAACAAGCCTGTCAGTGAGCGAATCGAGAGTGTCGGCGCAGGATTGTGCGAGCGCGGCCGCGCGCGATAGTGATTGTCCTGAGAGTGCGCCGGTAGCCGCTTCCGGGGCGGCGGCCGCCATGAAGAAGTCCAAGAGTCGTTTCGGAGGTTTCTTCGAGAGGTTTTCCTTCCGGCGTCGGAAGGGCTCCGACGGAAGCGCCAAGAAGCAAGACAAGAGGGAGAAAGACGCGGCACGCACGCATGGCCGCACCGACAGCAGTGTCAACAAGGAAGACGTCACCATCATCCCTCTCCGCGGGCCTGAGAACGAGGCGGAAGTCAACGAGATAGTTCGATCAGTGGTGACGCCCCACGTCGTCGCCGCGAAGCCGCCCTTACCTCCCAATCTCCAGCGCATGTCTGGAGGCCCACGCAGACGTTCTCCCCCTTCCGGGACAGTCTCACTCGGCTTGCAGGATGAGGACCACCACGGGAAAGGGATCACGGCCGCGGTTCGCCCCAATGTCCGCGATTCCAGAGAAAATATTCTAGGCGATGCGGAGAAGCCCGTCGGCCTCTTGGAAACCGATTTGGACACTCACGTAACGGTCGAGAGTGCGGCTCGAAGGCCGCTGGCTCAGTGCAACGCCGCCAACACCAGCAAAAAGGCCAGAAGCCTCATGAATTTGGGTTTGACCGAGATGAGCGTCCACAGGGAGCAGGAGGAGAGCCTCCCGTCCGGGTACCTGGACCCCCCCCACGGGGGGAGGGCCCACAGCTCCGTGGCCATCGACGACCGCGCCAAGTCGATGGAATTCCTGCTGGACAAGGAGAACCACGCCGCCATTCTGGTAAGTGGCAATCACTGCTGACCCATTGACCCACAGCCACTCCGAGGAGGGAGTGACAGAGACGTCATCTTTACGACCAGTATGATGGAAAGAGCTCTAAGTGAAATCAATTAACCGGAAAAGGCGGTGTTCGTCCATTGTTCCGCCTCGGTGGCAAATCACTAAAAGTGTACTCGTTTGAATACCTGTGTGCAAGTCCTTGGTGCTTCTATGATTGTCATCTGCGTTTGAACACCGCCTTTGCATTGCCAATATCTCTGGACGGGTGCAAGGTCACTCAAGGTCACGACAGAAACGGGTTGAGTGCTCAGCGTAAGGGTTGAAAAAATTCTCAACGGATTGAATAAGGTCAATGCGTTAATTCAATGAAAATCGATGAGCGAAAGAGTCGAATGTTGTGTTCGCTATAAAATGGCGGGGGGAAATCTGGTTCTTAGTGGCACTCGAAACGCTTCAGAATGACATCATTCGAGCAAACTTTGATCTGGGCTTTGGCTCTCCAGCAAAGTGCCTCTTGGCGCCCCGCAGACACGAGGCCCTCGTGCACCGGAAGTCGTCCGCCCGCGCAAGGGCCCAACGGATTTCCTCCTTTGGCCCACTTAGCATTCAGGAAATGCATTTGGACGGGGCAATGCATTTCGAAACGGCATTCTTTTTGTTGCGCCAAATAAGGGAAATTGTCGTGTTCGTATGAAGGTTAGCAAAAGCGCCTGAGAAAGTATGGCAGGAATGCCGGTTCTGTGTCAGTAGGTCCCGGGGTCATAAAGTTACCTTTGGCCAGCGATAACGGCCAAATTTGCACGGGGCTTTCGCCTTCGATAAGGTTTTTATCAGCGTGGCCTCGTTTATTGTTATTCGCTTTCCTTTTCTGTGTCCTTTGTTCTCCTCCTCCCCTCCACTGCCCTTCCCTAAACCTTTTAGAAAACTCCAAGGGTTCTGCTTCTACCGACTGGAGAAGTTCCTGTTCTTCTACTTCTATAAATTCCTTTTTGATTTTAAATGTCCATTATATAACAGACATTTTTCATTCCTCCCTCCGTTTTAACTGACCCGAACGTAATAAACAATAGTTTCGCGCAGTGCACCAAATTCCGCAGCCGGATGGATTCAATAATAAACTTCAGCAATTTAGGCAACGCAGATTGTGCGTGGCCTTGACTCGAAAGCTCAGTCGCCATTTTTATTATGCGCGTCGGAAACCTTGAAAACCTGTCGACAACAATTTCAATATATTTTATCACCGACAACAAATCAAGTCCCAACGTCAGAAGTTCCTTCGAAAACCGCTGTTGCTGACGCACTCTCGGGGCCTTGTGCGTGTCCCTCTTTGGCCTCTGTTCTCTTTAGCCGTCCGGCAATGGGTCCAATGGGGTCCCTCGAGGAACCCCACAAAACACCAGGGGTGGATAGAATCCCCTCGGCGTGCGCATGCGCCGTGGGCCACTCCAGCGACCTGCCGCAACAATTCCTCCACCGATATCGACCCCTCGGAAACTGTGCTTCGGCGGAAAGTGTGTCGCAGAAAACATTGCCAGGAGGACAGACGAGGAAAGGGGAGGAGTCGGAATTCGATCTAAATAAATTAGGAGAATGAGGGCGCGTTTATTTAGATTTTAGAATTAGAATTCGTTTCCGCTTCATGTAAATATAAACGTGGCGGTGACCCCAACCGAATAAAGAGAGAGACGGTGGGCCCCAGATCGGAAATGGGATGCTTTAGGGGGTTGAACAAGAGGGGAGAGCTAGGTGGATGTTCTCCGTTTGAATGTGGGGTCGACGTGGGAAGGAAGAACGTTGGTAATAATGAAGGGGCGGATGTAAGGGATGATTTGAGTGTCGGATAAATTTTCGGGCGTAGTGAAAATGTTTTTTGGAAAGGAGAAACTGTTCGATTAAGAATCAGTCGGAAATTTTATATTTAGAACGCCATTTCAAGCAGAAAAATTGCAAAACACAAATCAATTCCTCCCGACTTGTAAGATTTTTCGAAACTTTTATTTTTGACTTAAATAAAAAATTTGTCTCCGGAAGTGTTCATCATCTCGATCTATTCTTCGGTGTAGAATTCCAACAGACTCCTTTTCAAATGAGGCTTTTTCCAGGAGCACTTTTCCTCGAGCCTTGCGCACAGCATTCCACCCCCTACCGTCCTCCTCCCCCTCGGGCCCCTCCTCCCTTATTCTCTCTAATGGCGGGCACCATTCGCTTCTTAAACATCTCCCTCTGCACCCCTTTACTCACAATCGTCTTCCCAAACAACAGCCCGATATATGAAGGTTAGGCAATTATGTTTTCATAGAAACATTGGGGCAAATCTAACCTTCATCAGTTAGGGCCAGAAGAGTGTGCGGAGAACACTGCAATCAGTGGCGAATTCAGACAGAAGGAAAGTTTCCCACCAATGAGATCCATTTTCGGAGTTGAGGATTTGAGCTCTCTTTTTGATGAAAGTTTCCTTTGATGTGGTTTCGGGTGCTGAAAGTTTTTCTCTGCCGACAAGAGATGAGGGTTGGTGTTGTTTGATGTTGAGAGAAAAGACGGTTTTAATCCAGGATTCAAATGTAAAAACCATTTCTCTGCATTCTTTTCATTCGAAGGAATCAAAAAATAATCATTGTGAAAACATTATAAGTTTTGACATAATGACAAAACATTGCGGACGAGAAAGTGTGGCTTACGCTCTCATTAATCAGTTTGTTCAGAATGAAATGAACGTGCAGAAGAGTCGTGCCGGATAATGTAAACATTGGGCTAATGAGTTTCGGCGGAATGTGCGGAGATACCCTCGAGTATCACACGAAGGTGAGTTCGTATTCACCCCCCCCCCTCACCGTCCGAAAGCAATTGACGACCCCCCCGTGCAATTGGCAGAGGTGAGGTTCCCCGTACTTGATCTAAATTAGAGAGTCCGTGCTCTAATTAAAAGGTCAGAGCGGAGCAATGGTTGGGTGGACGGGAGGGGGCGGTGGGGGCTGTAAGTAATTGTGGGAACGATGGTGTCGTTAATTGGGAGGGAGGGGAGCGGAGGGGGGGAGGGGCCGGCATGGGCGGCCTCGGCCAGGGTGGAGGACCAGGCCATGGCAGGTCGGCGAGGTCCGAAATGGGCGCCGCCACTGCGTTCTTATCGAAGTGCTAATGGCGGCGAAGCAAATAGATTGTTTAGCGCGGTTGACATTTCCTTAGGAGGGTCCTCGAAAAAGCGCCAATCAGTGCTCGGATTGGCGATCGCCTCATTCGCACTTGCGAACTCGGCAAAATGATGTGCTCGAGCTGGGCATACCTGAAAGTGTTGGTAGTCGCATTCGTCGTCGCGTGCGTTGTTTCATTTCTCTTCTGAATGCTCAAGTTGAGCTTCCAGGATGTGGTGCAAAGGAAAATTCCCAAGTACAGGCTGGCCGAGGGGGAGGCCAAGGTGTACAAGAGGTGTCTCTACAGGGTAAGTCTTTCGGCCGGCAGCAGAGGGCGCTGCGGACTTAAATAAATAAATGATAAAAGGCAAATAGTTGGGATTAGCAAAAGCCAAACCCATCTGCGGTGGAGTTATCTGTTGGAGCGGTTGCGTCGTTCTTTTGGGCCCCGATGGTATAGTGTTTCCGGAGAGAAAAGACGAGCGTATGAAAAGTAAGTGTTTCTCTGTTTGCAGCCTCCCGAAAATGAGCTCCAGAAAGGAGGGACCGGGGAGAGAGTCATGTCGGAGCACCAACTCCGCGTCCAGCGGTCACTTCAGAAGCTGAACATCCCCGACTGGTACAAAACCTCCGCGGTCGCGCAAACCCCGCAGGGATTTCTCCTCAAGAGGGATTCCAGAAGAGAGCACCAAGGATGGCCGGGCCTCGGCTCGAAAACTACTTCTCTGTCCAGCCTCGGATCTTCCAGCGCGAGGAGTCCCACCAGTGAGTGCTTTCACCCCCCGGTCGGTGTCCTCCCTCCTACGGTGCTTTCATTCTGACTATTTCCACAGGTCACGTGCTCAGTCCGAGCCCGACCCCGCATCTTTTCACCAGGTGGAGCACGAGTCGTCTCAACAGCGGCTTCAATTCCTCCTCCACGTCTCCCTCCGGCTCTGCCCGCTCCTCATTCAACTACAGACAGCCCTACCTCGGATGGAGGTCCCAGGAAAAGCTCACCCGGCCGAGAACCCCTGCGGAGCGCCTCGCCGCGGGACTCCTCCCCCTTCAGAAGCACTCCCTACAGTGCAGCACTCAGGTACAGCCGCCCCCGTCTCACCCCTCCCCCGCGCCCCCGCTCACCTCTCTTTTCTTGCAGTCCGTGCTCAACCCCAATCTCTCCGACGTTCAAACCTCCATTAAAGAAGTGACCTCGGCCATTGTGCACTACGTGTCTGGCGTGCAGGAGCACGGGTCCAGGGAAACCGTGAGAAGCCACCACCCCAGCCCGAGCCCCGGGCCCGGGCCCAAGTGGCAGTCGTCGCCCAGGGGCTCCAGCGGGAAGCTCTGCTGGGTGGAGAGTTCTTTCGTGGGGTCCCGGCCCCTCGACCAGCCCGAAACGCCCCTCTCCCTCACAGAGCCTTCCTCCATGAGGTCCGAGTCGAACACCAGCCAACTGTACCTGGACCTGAAGCCCCAGTCGGATGTAAATCACGTGACTTGTCATCCACTCAACGGTGAGTTTTTGTTGACGTGAAGGGGTTAGCGTCGGGGGCGTCGCCGGGGTTCGCGTGCCTTTTCATCCCCGAGAAGGCGACGAGTAACCACCGATGGCGGCCTTCGACTGACCGCAGGCGAAGAGGTTCCAAGTGCCATAATGAGGGAGGAGAGGGCGAGTGCAGGACGCGGAAGGTTTGGGGGGCGGTGCTTCGGTGAGGTACCGGTGAGGGGAGGGGGATCGCAACGAAAGGAACATTAGCAGCAGTTATATGTCTTTTATGTGATTTTATTTAATTTAATAATGTAATTGAGGGTGGACGGGAAGGATAAAATTAAACAATATTTAATTTATTTTTATATGACATAATATTTAAGATGAATTGTTTAGTTTTGAGAAAGTGACGTCAGTTAGAGAAAAAAAAACACCCGGATGGGTTTATTTTTTAATATTTGTATTAATTTATCGTTTTTATGACGTTTTATAAAAAGAACACCAAATGCCTTTTCTTATTTAAATGCACGCGAATCGAAAGGTCGTCGATGTTGTTATCATTATCATTGTCATCATTTTATTATTATTTTTTTATTATTATTGTTTTTAGTTTTATCATTAGAGTAGCGCTTGTGAATCAATGTAATGTAAATAAATATTAGTTTTTTTAGTTTTGTTTTCGTTTATTTTAGTGCTTTCATTGCACGCATGTCGTTGCCTTGTTCTCCACATCAGTCTCCATATTTTCCGCGGATAGCGCATGCACATTCGACAGAAACCACCCCCTCCCCCACATACACAACCCTCCGTCAGTTAGCCGTTCGAGTGCATTTGACAAATTTTGTGAGGATTTAGTGCGATTATTTAACAATTAATCTCCTTAATTGTGAAAACAAATAAAAGCTCAATTTTACAAACAAAGAAACACTGTCGCATCTCCTCCAGTTTTAAACCCGCACCCAAACGGTTAATTAAATCTTTTGTCCAATGAGTGTTCAGCGATTCTCCCGTTGAGGTGCACAGTTTTCGAGGCTGCAGTGCAGTCTTCCATCGTTTCCAGTAAAGGTAAGCAGGATGGAAGTTGCGCCCCCATGTATCTGTTTTAGTTACTTAAGTTTTTGTTTGTACCCCTCATTCCTGATCCATCCTTGTTAGCTTTATTTTATTTATTTTCAATTTTTTTTCAGTTAGGGATGATGTTGAACTGCTTTAAATAGTAATACCACCCTAGATTAGTTTAAACGGCGCGCATGTGGTAAGTGGGTCGAAGAAACTAATTTTACTAACACGCGACCCTCTCACAGAAAACCCTTCTCTCCCTCCCAACAATCGCTTCGTGCCCGAGGAACCCCCACCAAAAGGCTCAACACTCTTGTTTTGTTTTATAGAAGAACCTCCGGGAAAGAGCGAAGAAGAAGGGTTTTCGAAAGCGAGGCACAGCCCCGCGTCGACGACACTAGACGATATCCTGGAGTCCCTTCTGGGTTTGCCCCCCACGTCGCGGTCCCCCAGTCCCGGCCCCCTGTGCGCAGCCGCCTTCAGCCCCTCGCCCGCTCGTCCGCTTCTACCTTTGCCCGACAGACAACACCACAGACTCAGTTGCGGTGACATTCGAGCCGACGTCTCAGGTAGGAGTGCCCTGTAAGTTTCAATTTTTACTTCTTCTTTTCCACCATTTTCGCTCTCCTCTTTGACTGTGTTCGCCCCCCGTTTGACGTCTCCCCCTTCTTCTCGGCTCCACTTACTTTCGACCGTTCTCTCTCCCCCGGGCAACGAAGCTATTCTCCTGCCAAATACTCACCCTAGTCCTTCGTAAAAACATGCTGTTAGATGGGATTAGAAGTGTTGAGAGGGACGCGTCCTCATCCTCGTTGGGGGAGTAAAAGAGGTGAACGCAGCTGAGGAGGAAATGACAGGGGTGTTAAGCATTTCGCCTTATTCATGTTCCAGAGTCAGCTAGCGATCCCGGAAATGCCAGCTTCGCGAAGGAAGTGATGACACAAAGAAGGAAGAGTGAGTGCGGGAGCGAAGTCGCCCTCAACCGACAGGTGTCGTTAGAGCGCAAGCAGAAACGCGACAGCAAAGAAGAAACCAACAGAAAGGACCACTCATCCGACAACGTGGTCAAATGCAGATACTCCAAATGCGGTAAAACCGCCACCGTTCTCGATGCAAAAAAATCCTTCAAGACGTGCCACAATTGCTCCCACGTCTACTGCTCGCGAGAGTGTCGCCGGGCACACTGGGAACGCCACAGACGAACCTGCTTGCACTCTCGCGTGGGCGCTCTCTGCAAGCAGGTCCTCTCCACCATCAAGGACGACCCCAAAGCCCTGCACCACCTTTCGCTCCTGGCGCGAAGAGGCTACCTCACCCACGGCCGAGGAGCCGTCAAGATCTACTTCTCCAGCCCGGAACTGGCGGAAAAGTTCGTCGCAAGGGGGTTCGACGATCTGGGAGAGCCCGCTTACGTCAAATGGTCCGATCTGCTTCCGGCGGAAATGGGCGCGGATCTTTTCGCGGAGTTAATGAAAATCTGCAAGTCGTACAACCCAGACACGCGGCTGGTCCTGTACGTGGCTGTGTGCGTGGTGAGCGAAGTCCCGTCGACGGGGGCGGTGAAATGGGAACGTCAGGTGGTCTCCCGTTGCTGCAAGCTACAGCTGGACAAGTCCCTCGTGCCCCCCAAACAGGACAAAGACCTGCCGCCGCCCCTTCCGCCTCGAAGAAGTTCCTCCGAGTGCACCAACATCACGCGAGAGATGGACAATCCCGAGACTTTAATACTCACCTCTTTGCCGCCCGTCCCGCCAAAAATTTCCGACAAGAAACTCCGGCAAACTACATTCACGAACATCCACAGGGAACTCAAGCAAAGGGGAGTGAGTTTGAGGCGGCAGTTCCCGGAGGTGTACAAGAAGCTGTGCTCGTACGTGGAGGGCACCAACGATCACTTCGCTCCGACAACAATCTACCCCAGGAACGCCGTTTCGGGGAAGACCTTCATGTGCATTATAATGCCGGACTCGGGCCCGGAAAAACTCCAAATGGTGCCGAAAGACAGCAGTCGAGTGCAGACCATAGACGTGAGCATCGACAGGAAATCGAGTTCCGTCGAACGGGAATAGTCAGTGCTGACATTTTGGCAGTTTGAGGGTTCCCTCCTCTGTCAGCTGCCGATTTTATGTTCATATGTAATTACGGAAACGGTGCCATTGGCATTGTGTGATTTATATATAATTATAACGGTGTATGATTGAACGGACCGCGAAAGTCTGTAGTTTTGTTGCAGGACTGAAACTTTATCCTTTGCACTTTTTGCTGGTCACCGCCTTTTCGAAATTTTCATATTTTGACCACGTGAATGACAGAAAAAGTTTTGGGTGTCTCCAAAAGAGTTCCTTCTTTCCTTAATTATTAGTGTAGATAATTCCAAGATGCCAAAGAATGTTTGGGATTCACTCAGCCATTTAAAAAAATGATGACTCCGAAATAAAAATCCGTTACGATTGTTTATTCAATATGGCGTCCGTTAAGAAATCGAACGTTATTCAATGATCAAATTCTAATGGGAATCAGCTTGTCTGCCTTGCTTTGGAATGCATAAATATATGGCTTCTTGCAATTAACTTCTGAGAAAATGTAAAATTGGAGCAGAAGGAATAATTAAAAAATAATTTTAGGAGTAAGAAAAAAAATTATACTTAACAAGCAATTGACCAGTACTCTTTACTCAGTAACAGTTGCTCAAATGAGACAATTTGTGCTCTTCCTGAAGTTACATAAAACTTTCAGACTGATGACAACATTTCTGGTTAAGTTGTGTGCAGAATTTTAAATTTTCTTTCAATCCTGGTGGAATGCTAATGATGAACAGAATTAGACATTCACCTTTCATTTAAGGTAAATTTATACTTCCTTTTCCAATATACAAATACTTTCATTTTGGCAAATGCTCACATTTAATCTCACCTCCTTTTAATGTGAGTAAAGTAAACACATTTTTAAAAATCATGAGAAACTCACATTCAACACATACAAGTGGAAGTAACATCAGTTGTTCTTTTCATTTATTATGGTCATGAGTCTCTTTTGCATTGGAAGGGAGCACAGTTCCAAAGGAGTCTTTTCTTCTTTATTCTTGATGTCAACTGCAGCCCCATGATGGATTAAAAGGCCAGCCACTTCTGCACTGTTTTCCTCACAAGCTAAATGCAATGGAGTGTTCCCGTAAGAGTCTTTAACATTCACATTTAATTCCTTTCCCAGACTGAGAAGTAATGAGACTGTTGCTGAATCTCCTTTGGAAGCAGCTCTATGCAGAGGTGTTGCTCTTCTTTTGTCCATTATGTTCACATCTGCCCCATTTTCAATCAAGACTTGCAAGACCTGAGAGAGAAAAGAATACAACAGATCAGATATAAAATATAAATTGTCACAACTGCATAAAACAGCAATTCAACTGACCTGCTTCCATCCTTTTGAAGCTGCATACTGAACTGCAGAATGCCCTTCATTATTCTTACTGTTCACATCTGCTCCCCTTTTCAGAAGAAGCTCAACCACTGGAAGTTTGTTCGCCGATGAAGCTAAAATTAACGGCGTCATGCCGATCTACATTCAAGTCAACAATAAAACATTAATCACATTTAACGAGAATGGTTAGGAAGTTGATCAACTCACATCGTCTTGTGGGTCCACAGGGGAGCCCTCCTCCAACAAATACTGGACGATTTGGGAATGCCCTCCAAGAGCCGCCCAATGAATTAACAGTCTCTCATTCTGATAAAAATGACAGAAGTTAGAATTGAAACTCAGATTTGGGAACTTTTTTACAAATCCTTACCGTATCTTTTGAGAAAATTACATCCTTATTCTCCTGAACTTTTTCCTTTACCTCCTCGAAAAGCCCTTTGTATGCTAAATCAAACACAGTGTGTTCAAAGCCAATCATTTTTATAACAACTAAAATAAATAAACTATTTCACAAGTATTATATTTTGCAAGTAATGAGTTAGATGCTGACACGTCACTCTTTTCTTCTGACACGACAACATGTTTCGGTTCCATTCGAAAAATGTTAAAGAGTATTGTGGAAGGGAAACTGTCAGCGAAGTTTGTGATTATCGGAGGTCAGCAACGAATAGACATTTACTTCTTAGTAAAAATAATATTTCGTCATTTTTTATTTATTTGTAATATGCGAATAACTAAATTAAAATCTGAAGTCGTTAGTTCATATTTCCAGTTATGATCTAACATTACGGAATTTTTCTTTCCTTGTCTCTGATAATTGTATTATACAACTAAGAATGAGGTGATGAGGTGTAAATTTCTTTTTCAGATACGGAAGAGGCAAGCGGCCACGATTTATTCATAACCTCTTTGAGAAATCATATTGCAGATGATTCAACCGCCAAAATAAACCTTATTTGCTACGAAAATCCCATCGAGTCGTACCTGCCCGCGTCCTCAAATGGAAAAGTCTTCACTTACGACTATTTCACAGATCCCTGTGGATGGACCAATCCTTCAGCTCCAAAATCAGATTTATCATCATTCATTTCAGTTGACTTATCCCAGACAACCTTTTTCATTGACTCCTTAACACATTTTGCCAACTATCATGGTTATTGTGCCATGTACAAAATGCTGTCCCACTTGAAACAAGCTGCCCATAAAATCATCTGCATGGCCCACTGTGACTTATTCAGCTCTGAACAGTTGGAAGAACTTCACTTTTTGGCCACTGCATTCCTCACAGTAAAACAGGGCTCAGACAAAAAGACATCAAAGGAAAGAATGTCTGAAGTGGTTTATAAGAAACCGGGAGGGAAAGTCATGAAACAGTCAGAGACATTTTTCTTAATGGATGAAATGAGGGTGATGAGCAAAGTGAATGGGATCCAAACTCAGGTGCAGTCAGGTGGAAAAAAAGACATGGAAGAGTTGACAACTTTCAAATTGGGGCTTGAGATGAGTGAGAAGGAGAGGAAAGCAAAGGATGAACTGGTTTTGCCTTATGTAAAGTTAGTTGAACATTTGTTTGTAACTTAATGGTGGATTCAGAATAACTTAATGACAGCTATTTAATAAGTAAAAATAATACTAAATTGGATTTATATTTGCAGAAGAAAAATGGGAGAAATAATCTATGAACCTGAGGCTGATGAATTGGAAGAAGATCCAGATGATGATTTGGATATATAATCTATATAAATGGGTTCTAAACAAAAGCACTGAGGAAAGGATTTTAAAGTTTTACTCAATTTGTTGAACTCTACAACTTAAATTTAGTAATCTAAACAGCTGAAGAGACAGATTTTCCCAATATTTATTGTTATTTTTGTATCTTAATATTATATAATAAATCTGTTAAAAGATCTTTATGGGTTTAATGTTTGTATGTTTGAAATATGAAACCATTGTATTGCACAAAAAGATGCAGAGAATTTCTCTTTTGCTTCGGCCATATTGTTGTATGTTTGATTCTTTTTTATGTGAAATAAATTTTTATACTTTAATAGAAAATTTTTCATTTTTAAAATAAAATTATTGAACTTTCTTATGATATAAATAAAAGGAAATATTTGATTTGGAAGAAGATGGAATTGATGGGCAGAAGGTACATAAAAAAAAACTCCCAAAAGAGGCCGATGTTATTTGCTTAACTTTACGCAAGTTTAATCAATGAATTCTAAATACATAATATTTTACAGATTACATGTTATCATCTGCTTTTAAACTCCTCACAAAAAACTTTTTTTTTTTTTAAAAACTCAATTGATGAATCAACACATGAAAAATGGGGTAATCTGGGTATTTAATGAGAGCACCAAAAAAAACCAGAAAATTTCCAAACTAAAGTAAGTGCACAAAGTCTACAACAGTTGTTAAAAAGAATGTCCCAGGCATTTCGATTGGTTCGGAAAGGAAAAGGAAAAGGTTAAAACACCTAAAGAAGATAATGAGTCAGTCTGTAAAAGGTATAACAATATCGCGTCGCAACAGAAACTTTGGATCTAGACTTTACCGGAAAATTTGAAAATTTCCACCTCACATATCACCTTACACCGTCAGGAGCACTAATGAGGTTCGATCGTGTCTTGATAATTGATCCACGACTGCTCTACGATGGTCGCCACGCGCTTCTCGTACTCCCTCTTGTTCTCCTGGTACAGTTGGGCGGCCAGGGAATTCGCTGGCGAGTTTGGGTTCGGCTCGTCGAGGAGGGACTGAAACCAAAGAGAAAAATCAGCCATTTTGTCTTCTGAGATCTCCGAATTCCTTCAAAAGTTCCACTTTGGTTTGATGAGAGTGATGAAGTGAAAATGAGGGGAAAAAGGTGAGGAGACATTTTGAAGCGAAGAAGGAAAATAGCTCAATTGAAAAAACAACCCAAATCAAATAACGACACTAATCATTTTAATCAAATGAAAATAAAGTCACAAATATTTATCCTAAAGTAGAGAAAAAGAAAATCACAACATCATCTCGATCAAATTCTTTACAATTGATAAAAACAGCATTCATGTTCGGCTCTGCTCTGTGTGCGCCTCAATCGAAAAGAAACTTATTGATCAATAAAAAAACAGCTGCGGATGCATGTTAGCTACAGCGGTACAAATTCACCTCGAGTGGCTTCGAAAAACAAATATAAAACAAACTCTGCCGCGCGTTACAGCGATTCGAAACCTAATTTCCGGTCAAACTGTTAAAATTATAATTATTTCTTTTAAAAACAATTTCAGATCAAAGTGTAAAATACATTTACATGCTTCTCTCGTTTACATACTTTTAGCAAAAAACTTTCCTCTGCCTCCACAACTGCGTTCGGCGCCTTCTCTCATCAACACTGCGCTTATTCCCCCTTCATTCCTCCCTCTCAAGAGTCAATCATTCACCAGAAAACCTTAACTCATTCACACGCAAAATATTTAAAGCTTTTGCTTCTCCTCCAGTTATACGGCAATGCTTTTACGAATACTGGACAGACTGAGATTCCACTGTATTCCACTTCCGCCATGACACCTCTGAGCCGACAAAAGCCCCTGGACATGTCCACCGCTTTAACACTAACACCGAACACCCTTAAGAAGATCCCCAATGCCTTCACCCCCGTGAAATAAACGAATGACACTCATTTGTTGACCTTCCTCCCTCTCCTGAACCGGAACTAAACGAAGACAACAGTGGTACCAACTAGGGAAAGTCGAAGGGAAAGTGGATTAGTGCAGTGGCCGTTGCGGCTGCTAAGAGTATGTAAACTGGTATTTGTCGTAAATGAATTTGGTTGCTAATCGACAAAACTCTGTTCTACGCAGGCTTTGACCCTCTTCTCGTATTCCCGCCTGTTTTCTTTGTAAAGCTGTGCTGCCATTGAATTTGCTGGGGAGTTTGGATTTGGATCACTTAAAAGTGACTGCAAAGAAAAAAAACATAACATTAAATCCTTCTTTTTTTTTTCTCTCACTCGCATTTGTTTTGCATTCACTTTCGATTCCCCCGCCATCGAAACTCCCCAACGAACCTCGACGTTAAAATGGCGAGGATTTCGTTAGATGAGACATTTGACTCTTTTTAAACCGTTGCTCACTTATTTTCACTCCATTAAACCAATTTCCGTTTTTAACAATTATGTATTTAAATGGAGGAAGGTCTCACAGTACCTAAAGAAACTTCATTCCCCATTGAGAATCCAAGACTGAACATAAACCAGAAGACAAATAAAAATACTATTTTTCCTCATTAAAGATCAACTGACCTTTTGACCTGTAAGGTCCTGTTAAAGTACTGATGTTAACTGATAGTGAAGAAGGCAGAAGTACAGCCTCAATTATAATGAGTGTTTAAAAACTATTCCATCAGATAATATGATGCAAATTATGTGCAATGATTTGTAATTCTATTTTTCCTCATCCATTTTATGAGTAATTTTTTATTTTTGGCAGTGATTTAACAGATTTCTCAGTAACTCTGTATTATTTTTACCTAAACTTATTTGACAGATGACATTGCCTTTTCTTTTTTAATATTAAAATACTCTCAATCATTGTAAATATAATAAGACTGGGAAATTTTGTTTCAGATTAATCTTTTTTTAGAAATGATAAATACCTCACCACTGGAGTCTTCAAACTAATTGAGTAAGAATTGTTATTTACTCTCCACAGCATATGAATGACCATAGACACCAAAGCAGGGCATGAAATATTATTTAAGACAATTTAAGACAGGAGATGAAATGATAAAAACAATCACCCTCATCAAACACCTGAAAATCTCCTGAAGAGAGCATTAAAGATGATGAAAAGTGAGTATTGTGCAAGAGTAATGATGCCTGAATAATGATTATTCTTTGCTGTTCCACTGTTAACCATTTCCCTCCTCACACTTCACACACTCCCTTTCACTTGCAGTGCTGCCAACATCATGTCCTGCGAGGGAAATGGAATGTCCTTCCGACCAAAGGAAATGTTTTTACTTACTTGAATGGAAGTTAGTATAGCAGAAACATCATAAGTTGGGCTCCATCTATTTTGAAGAATATCTAGACATATTCCACCATCAGCATAAACATTGGGGTGGAACATTTTGGAGACAAACCTAACTGTGGGTGGTTTGTTGGGATATTCCTCTGTAAACTCTATTGTTAATTTAAATGTTCCATCCTCAAAGGGAGTATCATGTGGCCTGAAATAATCAAATAAAACACATCAGGTGAGGTTAGGGCTCATTTAAAATGGTGGGAAAACTTCATTGACACTTACCCAAAAATCACAGCATTCCAAATCATAATATTGTTATCTGTAGGAGCACCACTGACACCAGTAGGTGGATCTTCTTGAAGTCTAATTGAGGAAAGCAAAAAATAAACATAATTACAGTTTGTTGTAGCAATAAATGAAGGAGAGTAAAAGTTCCAGTGTAGGAATAAATGAATCAGATTTGCTTGTGCACTTTAATGCAAATGGGTTTCCTACTTCCTGAATTTCACCAATAATGATATAATGAATTTATTTTATACTGTTATGAAAGATTTTCTTATGAGTGAAGTCTTTTGTAATTAAATCACAGATTCTGTTACAAACACATATTTCAACATGTTGCTGATATGCAGAATGACTAACCACAGCAATATTTTGTTTTCCACATATAATGCAACATTTCCAAATTGAAAAATTTTAAGTTTGTAAAAAAAAATGTTTTTAAAATGTGATCAGATTTGGACAAATTCTCTGCATTAAAGGGGCCTGAATAATCATTAGTTCTTGCAAAGTTCCCTGAATCTGCATTCAATTAACATTTTAACAAAGAGTTGATGAAATAAGTAATTGCACAATTAATGACAAGAAATAAAGTCAATAAGATTGGGAATATTACAAGGGTTAACGCAACAATTTACGGAGAAACGATTTCTGGTAAAGCCTAAGACATACGTCAATCGATGACATGGGCAAAGTCAACCTAAGATCTCAATGCAGGACCATTTCCTCGAGTAAAAATGCCCATTCGAGAATAATAGGTAAAATAAAAACGCAATATCAAAAAATGCAAAAAAACAAAACGGACTAAACTTGAAAAATGAGTAATATCCTACTTTAAAATGACCTCATATTTATGGATGCGAAATGCCTCAAGCTACCTTGGAATCTTTTGTGTGAAAATAATCCATCGGCTCATTTCTTACCTTTTAAAATCTCTCATCAAACGCCTACGTGCCGGAGTAGACATTTTCCTAAGGGTTTCAAACTTCAAAGTTCACAAAAACCCAGTACAAATTTAATTGTTTTCATAAATTTCAACATATAAAAATACTTTTTTGTATATTTTTTCTTCTTTAATTTCTGCTTTCTAATTCAATGCTGCCAATTTCAGACTGAGCTGCGAAAGTCACAAAATCCCTGAAAGCACTTTGTTTTTGTTGGTTCCATAGAGTATAAAAGTATCCCACACATAGAGTATGAGTGATTATTCTATGGATTCATGTCTAATCCATGGTTCGATCATGGCTGGAGGCTTGTCTTATCAAATCTCAGGTTTATTAACAATAATAGTTCTCCTTTTGTATATTGAAAAATAGTAAAAGATGAAAGAAAGTATAATTTCAAAATTACTATAATTACAAGAAGTTTTTTTGAGGGTAGAGAAATTTTTTCTTTAGCGATATTCTGAGTTCAGTCAGTTTGAACTTTTCTGGAGAAACTACATAAAATTACAAAAGAAAAAATTTATAGGGATTCGGTAGTAATTATGAATGGGCAGAGTTTTTATTACAATTTTAAAAACATTTAATAAGAGTTCTCAAGATTTTTAAATGAAGGCAAATTTACGTTAAATTTTATAATGAAGTGGCCGTACTGTCAAAAAAATGGAAAAACGCGCGAAAACATTTTGAAATAGAAGAATCTCAATCTCGGATGAATTCAACAATCGAAAAGCTCTTTTTCTCGGGATGTGACGTTTGGTATTCGCCAAAATGAAATGATCCGTCTGTGGGAAAATAATTTTCCAAATAATCATTTTTGAGACAATATTTCCTTTTAAAAAACCTAGAAATTTTAAATGCGAGAAAATCGTACAAAAGTTATTGAGTATTTTTATTAGAATTTGAAAAAAACGCTCGGTCGCAATGGCGTCGTCGTCTGCTCTGTTTACATCCTTAAAAAGTGGTTTCAAAGACATCAAAATGTTTGAGTTCAGTTAGTGATTTTTCAATAAGATGGCCAAGCTCATTAAAATTTTAACTGTCACATCGCGTGGCCAATTATCCACCTTGCATTTTAATAAGTAAAACTAGTTTCGAAGAAATGAGTTTGGGGAAAATCATCGAGAAAATTCATTTTAAATGCAGA
The DNA here is from genome assembly GCA_028293925.1 of Brueelia nebulosa. NCBI lineage: Eukaryota > Metazoa > Arthropoda > Insecta > Psocodea > Philopteridae > Brueelia > Brueelia nebulosa. Next base: position 222,946 of record JAQIBA010000062.1, on the reverse strand, counting down.
AATTCTGCTTATCCTCGAAGTTCCGTAATTCGTTTTGCTGTGCCCGACGACAAAACGTCATGGAATGTCGAGTGGTTGGGATATGAGCCGGTTCTCTTCACCTCACCAACTGTTAAAAACAAACCTTGGGCGGATCCAGACATTGGCGAGCCTTCGTTCCACCCATTATGGAACGCTTTGGACGGTCACGTGAACAGGAAAAGTCACGAAGGCACTTACAAAGTGGTTAACGGATTTCCGCTGAACCCCATCGGCAGGACCGGACTGACCGGAAGAGGAGTTTTGGGCAGATGGGGCCCAAATCACGCCGCTGACCCCGTACTGACGCGGTGGAAAAGAAGGGAAGACCATTCATTAGAGTGCAACAAAAGCACAGGCAAGCCAATTTTACAGTTTGTTGGCATTGAGAGAAAAGACTGCAAAGAATGGGCAATACCTGGGGGGATGGTGGATCCAGGGGAGTCTGTGACAGCCACATTGAAAAGGGAGTTCCTGGAAGAAGCTCTCAACATTTTATCAAGTGATGAAGAGAAAAGAAAGGAGAAAGAAAAATTAGTGGAGGAGTTCTTCACAAATGGGGTTGTGCTTCACAAAGGTTATGTTGATGATCCCAGAAACACTGACAATGCCTGGATGGAAACAGTTGCAACTAATTTTCATGATGATGATGGAAAATATTTGGATGAAATACATTTGGAAGCTGGGGATGATGCTTCTAAGGTCAAGTGGATTGACATCAGCTCTGATTTGAATCTCTATGCCAGTCATTTGAATTTCATATTTAAAGTGGCTCAAATAAGAAATTGTCACTGGTGAATACAGTCATTTACTGGCCTTAAGTGGGTAAATAAGAGTCACAAACTGTAGTGGACAGATTTCTTTAAGTAACAAAAGTACTTTTTTCTTGTCCATTCCAGTTTTATATGGGCCAGCATTAATTTCAAACATGGCCTCAAAACAATCTGAATTGCTTTTGTTCAGGTCATAATTAGGTGCCTTTAAATCATATTTATCTTTTCTAAAAACCCAAAAATTGCCCAATGTTATAATTTATTGATAACATGAATGGGCACTTGACCATTATCTAATCACTGCCATCACATATGGCATTTTTGTGCAATGTTCATTACAAAAAATCAATTGCAAAATTTAGGGAATTGTGAAGCAAAATGAATGCTGATTTTCATTCATATTTAATATTAATTTATGATTCATCTGAAAGTCACCTCCTTATGACAGAGTCATCATCTGCTACCTCATTAATCTCACCAGCCTAATTAACAAAGTGCTATGAGTACTGCTATCTGCTGAATTTTATTATCTTTGCCTATGGTAACAGTAACATTGGGGTAAAAATGTACTATGGCAAATATTGTTTTTTTTGTCTGTAATGGACACTTAGAGGAATGCCAAAAGTTGTATAAAATTCACCAAATAGTAATCTGGTCAAGATATTTTCGTTGTACCAATATTTAGTCAGGAACCTTATTAAACCAACAATAATAAAAAAAGTTTTTTTTAACATTTATTAAAATACTGTATGATATAGAACTTCCTACATATGAATTTGATCACGAATAGAAACGGTTAATTTAATTCAAATATATATTAATGGAGAATATTGTAAAAGTTAAAGTAAAAATAAATTGCAAAGTGAGAAAATTAATGTTTTTCTTTCGGATAACTAAACTGGAAACCCACAAAACCGTTTAATGAGTTTCTATTCCCTCCTCATTGGTCCAAAGAGGCCGTTTCATTTATTGAAACTTGCCGTTAGTCGGCCATTTTGCTGTTGCTGTGCCATAGAGGACATTCCGGAACGCGAAAGCGAAACAATTGCCTATAGAGCAATGTGAGCTGTCTATGGTACAAAGTTTTATGCGGAAAATGATTCTCAATAGGAATTTGTTAAAAATAGCGAAAAATGAGAGTAGAATTGTCAAGAGATTTTTTTGTGAGGCCACACCCCCGAGAACCAGGATACCACTTGCGGTAGGAATTTTTTAATTAAAAACAATTTCTGCAGTGCCTTTCATTTGTGTGGCTTTTCTTTTCCAGACGAAAGTGGTGCACGGTGTGTTGATGAGTATCTTTCCTTGGATTTTCCCCGCTTGGGTTATAGTCCACCTTCCGGAGTATCAGTCGGAAAAGAAATAAAGGCATTTTAACTCCGTAGTCTTTTGTATTCTTTTCGACACCCAAAATAAATCAAAGAGGGGAGTTCCAATATGGTTCCTCGACAAACGGTTGAACCTCCTTCAGAAACTAACGGTAGTGATCTGATTATTTTGGGAAATTCCAGTGAATGAGTCTAAGCAGAAGGTGGAAATGGGGATAAAAACTGCTTCTCGTAGTCTTTGATCCACTTCCGGAAGATATTTTGATAGATTAGGCGACTTTTTGTCACGGATCCAGGGTCTGCGGGGTCACTTGCTCTCAGATCCAGGTGATGGGCCCCTTCTGAGATTAAAATGACCTTCACAGACTCAGAGGGAGCTTTCAGAACCCCTCCACCAGCCCATGGGTCTAACAACCCATTGCTGAAACCATGTGTCCAATCAGTTTACTATTTCCAAACCTTCCAAGATGGCGGCCACATCTCACCTGAAAATTATATTCGATGCTGCGCTGATTCGTTTACCTCCGTAGATTGCTTCGGCCAGGTGGGGTTGTGGGGTAGTTTTCCAGACTCGAATGCACCTCTCAGCGAATTTCTGAAGATTCCATTCCTGAGGCTCGAACATGTCGGTTTTCCCAGTTGAACACATCGGCATCACCATTTCCGTGCAGGACTGCAACAAAACAGTAATTCGGCTTATCTTTATACCACATAATTCACACAAATGTCAGCACCTGATAATCCCAGCTCTTGTCACCCAAAGTAGGAGTCGCAGAATTCGCCCAGTTCAGACATTTTGCTTTCCCGGTGTGATTGAAGAACACAGAAATACCGGCGAAGAGCATTTGCAGTAAAGGCTTTTCTGCGGCGGTGGAATTGCTGAGGGGTTTGCAGAACTCTCGAATGGGGTAACCGGGGACATCAGCGATGAAATTAGTGGGGTAGGGGTAGTTAATCATTGCGAGAGTTCCGTAAACATCGACCAGCCAGTCCTTAAGTGATCGAACATCGGTTTGGGTTTTCAAAGGCTGACAGAGCTTCCATTCATTCGACAGCCATTTGAGTCCCTCTTCTGGAAGAGTAAAACCTCTGTCACGTGAAACAGCAGAAAAGGATGGAAAAAAAGGACAAACCTTTCGATGTGACGTTGTTTATAGCAGCCCACGACTTTCGAATGCTTTCAGAGCAGGATTTACCCTCTGCTGAGAAATCCGAGGTGACAATTCTGGCAAAAACATCACAGGGAGTAATCCCGGGGAATTGATAAATAGGGGCAGAAGCGGCGAGAGCCCTGAAATTAAGAGCAGCAGGTAAAGGTGTCCATTCGAGCTTTTCAAAGGAAACCTACCCCGTCACGATATGGGGGTACTTCATCCTAATATACGCGGATAACATCCCTCCGTAGGAACCCCCGAATGCAATCACTGGGTTTTTATAACCCTTCGTCCCGTTACTCCAGATAAAAGTAATGAGATCGACATAATCCGCGAGAGCTTGCTGCGACGTTAGATACCCCAAATGCTTCGGATCCTGAAATGGAGTTCATTAAGTCACAGATGCAACATTCCGAAAGCATACAACATGACGAACCGATAACGACTCGTTGCCGAACGGCATTGACTTCCCGTAGTAACGATGTTCTGCGAAGACGAGAAGAGCTTTGAAAGACGGCGCTATCTCCCACATAAATCCCTGAAAACGGGGGATGTTAGAACCTTTCTCTTTTTTGAAAGAAAAACCACCCTTACCGTGTTGTTTGCAAACAATTCGATATCGCCTTCGTTACCGGTGTAAAAAAAAATCGGTCCTTTCTCCCGATCCCAATAGGAATCATTCACCAAATACCTCATCTCGTATGTTTCATTCTTTGCGAAACTAAAATGGTCCACCTGCAACAACCCCGAGTGTACTTCCACCCCCGCGTTATCCACCCTTCCCCACTTACCAGCACTCTCAAAGTCTTCGTCTGGTACTCATACCCAAAACTCCCCGCGATGAGGACGAGAAAAAATCCACCAAAAGCCCACATTCCGGTGGTCAGTTTAAGACTGAGGCGTTGCAAATGGCGGCGGGCAAAGGTCGCCTTACTGTCATCGCCAGTGGCGTTGCCTCGGGGTCAAAGGGTCTTCATAAAGGTCACTCGAACCTTTGTCGAGCCTGAAGGATCATAGACAGAAAAAAGTACACTGGCGTTGTATCTAATAGTTTATTATGTGACATAGTTTGAAGAAGAGATTTTCAGGGGCGGAACTAATTTACTCCTGTATCAGAACAGTACCAAAATGAGTATTAAATCCGACCCTGAATAACATATTAAGGACCGCAAATATCAATTTTTGTGTTTTACATACTATCATCATAATTCCTACAGTTTTATTTTTATACTATTAAGTTTCTATTATTTGAAAAAATAGTTTTTTGTAAAGAATTACATCAACTCTTAAAATTCACACGAAAATGTAAAATAAAATTTTTTTTATAAAATGAGTGTTACATCTAATGTTGTTAATAAGGGAAATAAACGGTCCTCAATGTGTCCACTTTTAGAATGAACTCAGTTCAGATATTATTCTAAAATTCTAAATCGGATACGAGAAAAATATGTTTATTTTCTACATAAATACACCGGAAGAAGTGATAACTCTATTTCACTAACGTCAGCTTTTTAAGAGTATTTTACGTGATTGAGTGTTCTTCCTTGTCAAAGGTGCGCCTCAAAGTGTTATTTCATGTTTGTGGAAAGGGTGAGGCCGCATCGGGGCGTTGCCTCACTTAGGAAACCGATTCCTTTTCATTAAATGAGGAGGATCGAAAGGGAAATGGAAAGCCACAACAAAGGATCGCGAGGGGGAGACTTCGTATGCTGCGGTCGGGAAAGGTTCCAACACGTCTTCCATGTTCAGGGGTTGCCCAGTTAGTCTCTCACGAAAACAAACTCGTTGTAGTGGTTCCAGCGGTTCTCCTCGAGGTCCACCCCGGGCTTCAAGTCGGCGGTGGGGCCCCCGGCCGTCCCCGAGCCGCAGCTCCCGCACATCTTGAACCCCTGCTCCTGCAGCATGTCGAAGGCCTGCTCGATGAAGGAGTGCTTGAGGAAGAACCTCGACGTGTAGCGGTCTGTCACCCCGTGGTCGGGGTCTCTGCTCTCGTTGAGGGTTTCCCCGAAGACGTCACGGCAGAGCGTCACGCGACCGCAGACCAGAATGCGGGACAGTTTCCGGAACTTCACGTCGGCGAGTCCGTCCCTCCCGAAGGCGAAGCTGCCCCTGTAGCCCACCGTGATGAAGCCCGTCTGGCGCTCCTTCCCGGGGGCCCTCCCCTCGATGGCCTCCGCCATGGCGGGGAGGTTGAAGTACACCGCCTCCTGCAGCAGGCGCCCCTTCTCCCGGAAGCTCTCGGGCAGCACGAGCGACTCGTTCCGCAGGAAGTCGAGCACGTAGCGGAAGAGCACCCCGTCCCTGTCGAGGAAGTACTTCCCCTTGGCGTCCCTCGGGGGCGGGTCCCTCCCCGAGAACATCTCCGCGAGGCGAGACTGGGGCTCCTTCCGCAGCGTGGAGAGGGACGTCGTGTAGAAGACGCCCCCGACGTTGAGTTCCACGACGGCTGGGAACGTGTCCTCCATGTCCTCACCACCCCCTCCCGTCTCTCACCCTCACTGCAACGACCGACATCCACTCTTACGTGCAAGCTATCGCATTCCCAACTCGAGAGAAACCGATGCTGTCTTTCCTCGAATCGCTCTCGACGGAATCAGCACATAGTTTGTTCGGGGCGATCGATAGGGGATGAAACGACGGCGCTTGCCCCCTCGGCTGCATTCCGCGCCCCGCCACCCCTCCGTCCCACTTAACACCGTTCCACCCTTTCCTCGTCGGGGTCGACTCATCCCCAAGTGCATCTTCACCACCACAAGTGGCATCCACTGCTCGAGGGCGCGAGATGAAATTGCACTCTACATTTTCTACTAAAAAAGGGCTCTGCCCCCCTCTCCCCCATAAAATTGCTTTTGACTCACTTTGCTGGCAAAGTTTTTTACATATTTTTTGCTGTATTATATCTTTTTTATACACTTCTCTTTTAAAATAATCTCTTTTTTAAATTCCCCTCAATTAAAAACTTAAATCCTTTGGAAAAAAATTTATTACGTCAGTGTAATTTAAAACGTGTCTTTTTTTTCCACTTTTTAAGAAGTTTATGACGTTGTCACAAAGGGAATATGCTGGAAAGGCTGATCCTCTTTGGTGACTTCATTTTGTTCTTTTTTGCGGAATATTCCCCTGAATATGATTGGTTTGTGTCCGGCGATTTTGGGCGTCTAAATCCACATCGCTTTGGCCGTCCCTTTGGTCGTCCCTTCGTCGGTGTCTTCGCTCTCCGTTTCGTCTTCTTTGCTCTCCTTCGTCTTGAACTGAAATGAAAGCCAAGATGGACTCTCTGGTCATTCATCAGTGCCAGTCATCTCCACAAGTGGCCGAATCGCGGAGTATCGGATTCCAATTGTTTTCTCTCGCATTAGGTGAGATGAGATTCGGTCAGAATGTGGGAGAGAACCCATTATGAGATCCCTTACCTTAATTCGCAGAGGCTCGATTTCCAATTCCCTGAACTCCCAGAACAGCGTGCAGATGTACGCGCAGAAGGAGAAGACGAGGAGCCACTCGGAGGAGGTGCTCAGGATGTGGAGGGTGAAACCCCCGTCATTCGGCCTCCATTTCAGGATGTCTTTCCCTGCACAACAAACACTCAACTATTAGACAAATTACAAGAAACTACCGAAAATGGAGAACATAGGATTTGGAACTGAAAAAGTCTCCCAAAAGGGGAGAGAGAAAAAGAGAGAAAGAGATAGAGAAATAGAGGTAGAGAGAGAGAGAAAAAGAGAGAGAGAAAAAAAGAGAGAGAAAAATAGAGAAAAAAGAGAGATAGAGAGAGAGGGAGAGACAGAGAGTGAAAAAGAGGGAGAAAAGTGAGAGATAGAGATAGATAGATAAATAGAGAGAGAGAGAGAGAGAAAGAGAGAGAAAAAGTGAGAGAGAGAGACAGAAAAAAAAAGAGAGAAAAGAGCGATAAAGATAGAGAAAAATAGGGAAAAAAAGAGAGAGAGAGAGAGAGATGCAGAGAGACAGAGAGAGAAAAAGAGGGAGAAAAGAGAGGGAGAGAGACAGAGAATAAAAGAGAGAAAAAGAGCGATAGAAATAGAGAAAAATGGAGAAAAAAAAAGAGAGAGAGAGAGAGAGAGAAACAGGGAGAAAAGTGGGAGAGAGAGAAAAAGAGGGAGTAAAAAGAGAGAGAGAGAAAAAGAAAGGGAAAAAGAGAGAGAGACAGACAGACAGAATAAAAGAGAGAGAGAGACAGACAGACAGAAAAAAGAGAGAGAGAGAGAAAGAATCTAGAAAAATGATAGAGTTGTTTATAAAGAGAAGAAAAAATATAAATTTAGTTTGTTCATCAATAGATGATATTTACCACCTCAGTTAAATATTTCTCAAACTATTTCGTTCTAAATTTTGTAAAAACATATTGTCATTTTTTATTTCAATATGTCTGACAAATCTTATTTATGTTGTTTTTTCAAAACATAGTTGCATCATTTATGTTTTGTAATTGTATTCCCCCCAAGCAAAGGTGCACAAACAATTACCTTTAAAATACTTTATGGCCGCCGCGCCAAGTCCCAATGTCCCCACCACAAACAAAACGTTGCACAAAGTCAGCACCAGTCTCAGCCACAGCATACACTTCGCCTGCGGACGCATCCTCCGGGTGAACTCGGTCTGAAAAAGCAATAAACGCTCATGGCGGAGTTCCACACCCAAATCTACAATTTCCAATCACCTGCAAAAAGAAGTATGCGATGCCCGAGAAGAAGCACATCATGGCCCCGATGATGTGCGTCGCGAACTCGTTCAGTTCCTGAAAATTGGCCACCATATGCAGCCCCAAAGCGGAAACTACCCCGAAGAAGCTCGCCGCCCTGTTCCACCCAGGGGTGATCCCCACAGACGGATTCAGCTTCGCCCACTCCGACACCTCACGGTATCTTATGTAAATGATCGCGCACACTGCAACAGAAACCCATTTTTCAGCTTTCTTCCTCTCCCTCTTCCTCCCCCTCTCGGATGACTCACACAGAAAAGACACGGCACTCAGCAGGAGGCCGAAGATGCAGCTCTCCGGGGGTTTCGTCCCCGTGTCGCTGATGTAAGGCAAGAACGCCGCGACGTCGCCTCGTCCGACCGCGATCCCATACCTGCAACATCAACAACCACAGCATGTGTCGCACTCTCGCCCCTCGCCCCCCGCACTCACGTGAGTAGAATGGAAACCGGCGTGAGTACGCAGAGTATAATCGGCAACCACCGCACCGTCCCGCACAGGTAGCTCATTTTCATTCGGGGAGTGACACGCTTTCGCAAGTGTTATCACCGGTTTGAGAAGCGGAGAAGGACTCGGGAATCTTATCTCGGGAAGGTGCTTATCTTTGACGTCGCCTTCCCGGAAACCCTCCCGCCCTCGTTCCGCGAACCGCTCGCTGAGTCATATTGGGGGCCCCCGGGGAGGGCCCTCACTGGCCCTCCTCGAGAGAGCTCAAAACGAGTTCCAAATCCCTGGCGAGAAGTCGGGCGCTTCTGGCGGCGCTGGCGAGGCTGGAGGCGTACGCGAGATTTCGGGGTGAAGAGGTGCTCAGGGGAGGTCTCTCGGGGGTGAGGTTGCAAGGGCATTGGCGAGGGAGTGGTGTGAGGGGGCGAGAGCAGTCGCAGACGTCCGTTTTGGGGCAATGGGGCGTGTTGGTGGTCGAGGAATGGGTTCGGAGTGAGTCAGACTGGGCGCAGCAGGGGCGGAAGTATTTGATCAACTCTCTGTGCTTATCATCGGAATTGACGTAGAGGTTTATCAGATCGCAGCATGCGTGTGAGGTCTGCGGTCTGGGTTGGTATTCGGCCTGGAAGGGGCATCGATCCGTGCAAGACCTGCCTGGAAGGGACCTCAAAGAACTCGAGCAAGTCGGTGTCTCTGTTGAAAGATGAGGACAGCCTTCGTCGGATTCGTCACCTGTGATGGAGGAGAGGTCGAGGGAGAAGGGGGAGATAGAAGAGGCGTCGCCCCGTGGAAGGGAAATGGGGGTGTTTTCTGGGGGAACAGCCACAGACAGCGACTCACACTTTTCCTCTGACGACGTGGTGAGCTCGAGTCTTTCCGCCAGGTACACGATTCTGTCGACGGGGAATGAAAATTCCTTCTGTCTCTTTTTCTCCCGCAGGAAAGTATAGGCTTTGCACTCTCTGACGGTGTTGGGTCGTTGGGGGTGAATAGAAGCGGAAGCGCCGTGAACGGAGAGGTTTAATAGGGTGAGTTCTCTCTCGATTTCTTGCCCCGGGTTTTTGCCCAATTGGCCATTTCTCTTGGCCGAATTTGGAAACATTTGACGGTTTGGTGAGCCTGAAAATAAATTGCATCTGAACGACTCATTCACAGAATTAGGCCGAACTGAAATTTATAGAAAAAAGAGAAAACCACAAAGCGTTCAGCCTTAGAAATATCTGATAGGCAACTTGCAGACATTTCGCGTAAAGGAATTGCCTATACTAAGATTTTCAGGTGAAGAGATTATTATTTACGCTTCAACTCTCATTTCGTATTCTCAGAAATCTATTTCTTGGAAATCTAGTTTTAGATATTTATTTTTAGAACTCCATTGGCCTGAGTAAGCCAAGCTTGCAAACTGAGTCCGAAAGTGTTTTATTAATACGTTGCTTTCGGGGAATCCCAACGAATTATACTTACGGTTAGTAAATGAGGAAAAAGTATGCGGCACTTGAGTTAATCTAATAAAATCTATGACTTAAAGTTCTCACAGATAAAATACTTTCTGACGATCTTCAAAGGATTCCGCATTAAATAAATTGTCAACCAATTTACTTTATTGAGTTCGTTACAAACTTCCTTCTGACAACCACTTACACAAACACACCATCCAGAAATACTAATACTAATATTATGCGTATTATACGAAGCACAGTTAGCAAATGTTTCCATTCATCTAATGAACCGGTGCCGTTGAGCCACTGCTCGCACCTTTCGCCACCCCCGGCGCCCTCAACCGTGTAAAACCGAGGGTTCCACCCCCGAGTCCTCACTCGACGAGGAGGAAACCTTGCCCTCGTGTCAACACCGAACTGGCACCGTTTCCCCTGTCCATCTCCCTCCTTCCGGCCGGCCTCCACTCGAGCCGTCCTCTCGGCCCTCCACCCCTTGCGGCGCCCTCAGAGCCCGCAAACCACCCTCTTCGGCTCATTCGACGTTATGCTCTACCCGCTAAATGATTACCCGAGAACCCAAATACTGACAGTGCGTTAGAGGAGGAGCAGAGTGTTCTGGTCCCAACATTCCGAACACCTAAGGCACTTCGTCTCCCCGAGTCTCTGAGAGGACGAGATATGAAGGGTGCAATGCGGTGTGGTTCATCCGCGGAGTGTTGAATCAATGTCGGTGTTTCGGCCGGTCGAGTCAGTCGTCGTCGTCGTCGTCGCTGTTGGTGTATTTGGGCTGGTTCTTCCGTCGCCTGGAACTTCCTCTCACTTCCGGTTTGGGAGTGGACTTCCCACCTGAGAAGAGAGAGAGAGAGAGGGTGAGAGATGAACAACGGGGCGGATTGGGAGTGTCGGATGGAGACGGACCTTTCTCCTCGTCGCTCTCTCCGATTCCACCGCCATCTTGTTCTATCCTTTGACGAGCGTTTGTGAAGACGGACTGCAGAACGATGGAGTCCTCGTGAATGAGGGAAGCTTCCTCGTTGTAAGTCTGCGCGTTCTTGCACATTTGGGTGAAATCACGCTCCAACTCGTCGAAATCCCCATACTGCAAAGCATAACGCATCAGTATGACTTTTCAACCCTTTCACTCACCTCAGTTTCTTCTCACCTTTCCTTCGTCGATTCGAGAGAATATCTTCTTTATGTCCATCGGCTTTTTAATTATGTCGTAGTAATCCGGAAGTCTGCTCTTCGAGGGCAGTTTCATGAAAGGCTCGCTCAAAACGCGACCGTCACTGCAAAGATTCGACATTAGTTTTCCCCCACTGAGTGTATTTCAAACCTCTTTCACGTCCAATTACCTGTCCGTATATTTCACGACGATGTTCATCAGGTTCTTCATTTGTTTCTTCAATTTGCTCTCTGTGTTCTGCGATGAGGAGCTCTTCTTCTTCTTCGAAGACGAGGGAACGACTTCGTCGTCGTCGTCTTCCGCCTTTCTCTTGCGTTTCGATTTCTTCTTCTTAGACTTCTTCTCCTCTTCCTCCTCCTCGTCTTCATCGTCGAACGCCCCCTCTTCGTCGATCGCCTGCAACAATTCCACCCTGCACTCACCGCCTCCCTTCTCCTCCCTTTCCCCCTCACCCCGATTACCTTCAGCCATTCTTTCTCCGTCAAGCTGTCGGAGTAATCCACCTCCTTCCTCTTCCGAGTCCCTCTCTCCAGGAACTTCTCTTCCTCGTCCTCCCACACGTCCACCTCCTCATCATCCTTCGCCTGAAAGTTACAATCGCGTGTGAACCCTCTCTTTGTCTTCCACTCAACCACCCACTCAACCATCCACTCACCAGCCACTCCGGAAGTTCCGACTCCTCGATGAGGCGACTCTTGCGAGCCGTGCCCAGTTTGGCGTCTTCTCTTCTCCTCTCGAGGTCCATCTTCTGGAAGAGGTCGAACTCCATCTCGTTTCTGGCGATCATCTGGTTGACCGTCTCGTCATCGGGGACTTCGTTCTCCTCCTCGTCGTCGGCGTCATCCTGGTGTAGGATGCTCTGCAGGAACTGCTGTCGTTCGCTCCCCGTCGACTTCTGGTCGAACATCCCCGCCTGGATGACCTTCTCGTCCATGTTGAGCTTGTAGCGCGCCGCCGCCAGAATGCGCTCCTCGACGGAGTTTACGGTAAGCAGACGCAGCACTCGCACCTCGTTCTGCTGTCCTATTCTGTGGGCTCTGTCCTGGGCTTGGAGATCCTGCGGAGGAGAAGATGTTAGTGCATCTGAGACGCAGCGTTGGGGGTTGGTTTTGTACCTGGTGGGGATTCCAGTCCGAGTCGAATATGATGACGGTGTCAGCGGCCTGGAGATTGAGTCCCAGTCCACCTGCCCTCGTGCTGAGCAGGAAGAGGAAGTACTCGGAGTCAATGCTGTTGAATTTCCTGAGGAGTTCTCCTCTGTCCTCCGATTTGGTAGCTCCGTCCAATCGAAGGTAACTGAAGTTCCTCCAGGCTGCAAAAAGACAGGAGTTAGCACTTCGTTCTCTGTCTTTCTCTCTCCCCTTTCATACTTACTCAAGTAGTCCTCCATGATAGTCATCAACTGTGTCATCTGACAGAAGAGTAGCACTCTGTGGTTGGTGGCCTTCAGTTTGGGAAGAATTCTGTCGAGAAGCTCGAACTTTCCCGAAGCTCGATACAAATCCGGGCTGAACACGAAACAACACAATTACTTCCTTCCCCTTTTTCCCCATAGACTCTCCTACTCACCCGGATATGACTCCATTGGCCGCCCCCACGTGGTCGCAGTACTTCTCCTCGATCTGCTGGAACAGGAAGGGGTGGTTGCACAGCTTCCTCAGCTGGACGATCGTGTTCATGAGCGCCTTCGCCCCTCCCTTTCCTTTCGCTCCCTTCTCCGATCCGTCCGTCAGCAGCACCCCTTTGCTCTGCATGTGTCTGTAGAGAACTCTTTGCAGGCCGGACATGTCGCACTTGATGATGTACTCCACCTTATCGGGCAGCTGCGACTCCACTTCTTTTTTCAGTCTCCTCAACAAAAATGGCCTGAGGACTTTGTGAAGACGCCGAATTATAAGAATAGTTTCTTCTTCGTTCAATTCCACCTGATCAACAAAGATTTTTTTTACAGTCATATTCGGGAGGAGGGGGTTGAAAGAAAACGGTTACTGCACCTTCTCCCCCGTGGTCGCGAACGGGGCGTTGAACCACTGCTCGAAAGTGCTCACTGATTTGAATATAGAGGGGAGCAAGAAGTTGAGGAGAGCCCACAGCTCCGGGAGCTTGTTCTGGAGCGGAGTCCCCGTGAGGAGGAGTCGGTGGGGAGCCACATAGTGAGTGTTGAGCACCTGAGTCAGCTTGCAGTGGTGGTTCTTCATCCTGTGCCCCTCGTCGATGATCATGAATCTCCAGTGAAGCTGAAACCGAAGAATACCTTCTGCACTGCTCTTCCGAGACACGCACGACTCATGCCCGACTCATTCTTACCTTCGCGAGAACGCCCTTGTCTTTTATTATGTACTCGTAGGTCGTCAACAGAACGTTAAACTTCTTCGACCTCATCTGGTTCTGAATGGAGCGTCTCAAATGAGGGCTTCCCTTGTAGGCAATCACCACGACCGAGGGCGCCCACTTTTCGAACTCGAGCACCCAATTGGACAGTGTACTGCAAGACAAGTCGTGCTGTCAACGGAGCCCCACAGAGATTGGCTTTCCTGCAGGATACTCACGACAGCGGGACTATTATGAGGAAGGGCCCCATCACTTTCTTCTTCTCCATCAGGTAGGTGATGAGCCCGATGGTTTGAATTGTCTTCCCCAGCCCCATCTCGTCTGCCAAAATCCCGTTCAGGTTGTTGTTGAACAGCGACACGAGCCACTCCAATCCCTTGATCTGATACTCTTTCAGTTTCCCGTTCACCATGATTGACGCCTGTTCCACCACCACCTCGTTTATGGTGTGAGCGATGCTGAAATCACAGTCAAATTCAGTGACCACTCTCCGATTTCGAAGAAGCGGTGTAGGTTTTACCTGTAGTAGGTCTGTTCGTCCGTTTTGTACTCGTCGTCCTCCACTTTGGCTTTCTTTATGACGGCCTTGGCGTCGATGTCGTCATCGTTCTGCTTCGAAGTGCCCTGCTTGGAGGACTCGCCGTCCCTTTCCTCGTCTTCGTTGTCGTCGTCGTCACCGTCCGAGTCGTCGTCGACCATCTCCCATCCGGGGTGGTTCTCCAACCAGGCGTCCACCTCGCTTGCCAGAGGGGCGTCCTCCCCCGTGAGCGTCTTCCCCGTGGCGGTCTCCATGACGGAAACGCGAAGGTCGGAGCTTTGGGAGGACTCGTCCAAGTCCATGCCCTCGCCGCCCTCAGTCTTTCTCTTCTTCTTCTTTGGCTGAAACCGGATAAAAGTCGTTCTCAAGAGTCCCCTCTAGCTGCCTTTAAGGATCACTCACTTTCTTCCTTTTCTTTTCCTCCTGCTGTTTCCTCTTCTGCTCGGCCTTGTGCTGTTTGACCATTTCCGTGAGATTGCTGATGTACTCGTCCGTCTGGGAGAGGAGAAAAGCGAGGCGCTTGTCTTTCTTCTGATCGATGAGTTTCCTGTAGCCTTCCTCGTCTTCCGCCATGAGACGCCTCATTCGCTCTTTTTCTATTCTCTCCTGCTCCTTCTTCTGCTCTTTCTCCGCGTTCGCGTGATAGCTGAGCACCGCCTTGTTCAACCGTGCGGTCTTGGCGAGATTGTTGCGGTGGTACTCCTTAAAGTCCTTGGAGTGCTGCAGAACGGCCGCGAGGTATTCCTGTCGACAAAATTCTTATTGTCAACACCTTCCCTCCAACAACTACAGCAGAAGACAACGATCGATGGTTACCTGATGTTTCTGCCGGCGTTTTCTCTCCGCCTCGAATTTCTGCTGCTTCTCGAGCTTTTCCGTCGCCCTCGCTTCCCTCAACCCTTGACGTTTAGTCCTCTTGTACGCCTTCACATTGATCGCTGTTTCCAATGTCGAGTCTCGACGAGTGTAAGCTATCACCTGTCGATTGTACTACTTTTTACAAACTGAGAGGAGACGAATGCTAATATTAGGTTCAAAAGCGGGGAGTGGAAAGAATACACCTCAAAAATTCAAAGATGTACAAGAAATACAGGATGTAGAAACTTTTATGATATAGTTGAAGAAATATAACACCAACTAAAGATTATTAGTATAAACTCTTCGCCCACTCTTTGTTCAGTCAGTCTGAAGCATCGCATGACAGTGCGACGCGATCCTCAACGGATACCATAACGTCTGAAACTGTAGTCGTCTGCTGCCACAAGGCCAAATAAAATCATACCTCGCTTTTCAACTGCCTTTGAAAATTTAGAAGTCGCAAAGCCCGAAGTTCGATTTCCGTTTTCAGCCTCAGATCTTCTCCCATTGTGGTGGGCAAACTGTTCAGAACCTCTATCCTTTTGGCTATTCGCGCCGCCATTCTGTGTCAACACCAAACATTATTACAATATATTTGGGCAACTGCTGAAGGCACTACAAATTGGTCTGCTTTTCTTTTAACTATAAAAAATTACAACAGACCACAAATCGCACCTGTTTTCCCTTTCATGCAGTATTGCAATTGGATCAATGCCAATTGGCTTTGGAATTGTTGTCACTTTGCACTGTTTGCCAGGAGGCTGATTGCTCTGCTGCACTGGAGGAGTGGTGCCAATCCTAACAACTCCAGCAGTCAGAGTGCCAGCTGGAGGAGGGAGGACACTTCCAGAGCCTGCAATCAAAGGGTTGATTAACACTGGTAGAAAGAGTGCTTGTTAATTTTGAGTTCTTAAGCTCACCAGGTTCTTGGGGCCCCAGAGGCCTTATGGAGGACCCAGGTGGGCCAGGCAACACTGTCTGGTGATTGGGAAGAAATCCACCAGGGCTTGCATTTTGCTGATTTCCTGAACCATGGAAAAGTACTTAATTAGTAACTTCTGCTTTACAAATGAATGATTTTGAGTTGTAATTACCGAGAGCCATTTTTCCTTGTACAGCCAAGACAATCTGCTGACTTAAAGGCTGATTTCTTGCCAGCATTCTATAGGCCATTATTTGACCTCTGAGTTGCATTAACTGGTTTGGAGTTAACTGTGTTTTACCTGCCCCCTGTGGAGGAATATTCTGTTGCATAGGGGCTCCAGGCTGAGAAGTGTTTGGAGGGACAGGTAAAGAATTTGGTCCTCCCTGGAAAACAAACCCAATCATAAACAAGAATAATAATGCAATGAAGAGAATTTTTAGTAAAAGAATCTACCTGGACAGGTGGTGGTTGCAGAGGAGATCCAGGATGCTGCTGAGGACAGTCAGCAGGAGGAATATTGTTCTGTCCCACTGGAGGTGCTGAAGATCCATTTAGCTGAACTGTTCCACTGGGGAACTGGGAGTTGTTGTTTGCATTGTGGGGCATCATGGAGTTTGGGCAAGGAGGCTGGTTATTTGAGAGGGCCGGTCCGGGATGTTGGGGAGAGCCCATCGGAGACGGAGCTCGGTTGGAGGGCATTGGGGAAGGAGATTGCTGAGGAACCATGGGGGAAGGAACTTGAGGAGGGGGCATGGGAGAAGGTGGATGAGGCGAAGGACTCGCCATATTTTGTTCTTCTTCTGCCAGATTAGTAAAGTTTATTTGAACACTCTTGAAAAAAATTACTTTATCACGACGCTTAAAAACTGGGTTTCAAATTAACACCGCGCTACAAATTCGGGATCATTATAGCATTCTGAACAATCGTCACTACACCTCCTACAACGAAGTACAGACCAAAATTAAAAAATTACACTCTTATAAATAAAAACACATGCAAATAAAATCTACGCCTTCCATAAACCTCTATTCCGGAGTGACATTCTTCACAGCTACGATGCGGCGTTGCCAACTTGCTTACGTCATTGCCGATGTGGCATTAGATATTCTTGGATTAGCTATTTGGCCACCGTCAATTTAATGTCTTTTTAATTTTATTATGTTGCCAGTTTTCACGCTTATTTCCAAGCTGGCATACGAATGATGCCTTATTTATTTTACTTTAATTATTATATTTTTTACTTTATTTTATTTAATACCCTTTAATTATTAAACTTATAATTATTAAATTTTACTTATTATACTTTAATTTTGTTTACAGTAATATTTCATTCTTAACTGCCCTTATTTGCTCTTATTTTTTAATAAAATCATCAAAGAAATTTATAAACTCTCATTTACGATAAAAAATGTGTAATTATAATTGTAATTAATGAATTATTAAAGAGCGCTAAGTTTAAAATTACCGTGGAAAATGCAATTCCGTTTAATGTTGAAAACATAGTTGCCAAAAAGACTGTGGCCAAATAGCTTCATCTTATCACAGTATTAATGCTATAACTGGACAATTTGAAATTATAATTTGTAGGCCGAAAACTAATTTCATGTAATTTAAACATTACCCTGAATTTAAAAATTCACTTTGACGTTAGAAAGCGAATTTTTATCTTAATCAAAATACCTCAAAATTAATTTTAATTTACAATTGCTCTCTCCAAAGTTAGATTTAAGCCAAGAAAGAAAAGTTTTCTGACTGTTTCTCCGGAATTGTCAAGTTCAAGATTGCTTGACTCGTAAAAATCATCTTTCCGTTTACCTACAGTTTACACTCTATGAAAGTGGGCCATACATCCGTGTGGTTGATAGTTCAAAGATCGGCTTTGAAGTTATCGTAATTGCTTTTTGGTGCTCGATTAGTTATTTGTGGAGCTATGGACAATTCCGATCTTTCCCAGGTAATTATTTTTGAGCGTCCTAAATGTTTCTAAAGCCTCTTATCCAATAAGTATTTGAAGTGCGGTCGGTTTTTCGCCGGGTGATACTGATAAATTTTTTGTAAATTAATTTTAAATTTCAGGAGCATCCTCGAAATTTAATACCTGAACTGTCTAAACAGTTTTATAATCTTGGTTGGGTCACAGGTACTGGCGGTGGAATTAGTATTAAGCACAAGTAAGGGATTTCGTTTTGACATTATTCCTTAAATTTACTTATTTAGTATTAGTTTTTGAATAAATTATCACTCATCAATGCAGAAGATTTTTTTTACAGTATGTAAAAATATAAGTGAACTTACAGGGGGAAAATCTACATATCACCATCAGGAGTTCAAAAGGAAAGGCTCAAGCCTGATGACTTATTTGTACAAGACATTGATGGAAAAGATTTAGAGTTGCCTCCCCCTGAAAAGAAACTCAAGAAAAGTCAGTGCACACCTTTATTTATGTGTGCTTACACAGGTACACAAAATCCATATTTATAACAAGAACTCTCTTCAAATCCTTACATCAAAAATGCTTAAAATGGCAATAGTCAACTGAAAAGATTCTAATTTGATCTTCTAGGAGCTTGATTAACATTGATTCATTTTAGAGAGAGATGCAGGAGCTGTCATTCATACCCATTCTAAGTCAGCTGTTTTGGCAACACTTTTGTACCCTGGAAAAGAATTCAGGATTAGACATCAGGAAATGATTAAAGGAATCTGGAATCATGCTTTAAAGAGAAACCACAAATATGATGAAGAACTCATTGTGCCAATAATAGAGAATACCTGTTGGGAAGAGGATCTCAGGGATAGTTTGTTGGAAAGTCTTCACAATTACCCGCACACTTGTGCAGTTCTTGTGCGCAGACATGGGATTTATGTTTGGGGAGAAACTTGGCAAAAAGCAAAGACAATGTGAGCACCTTCTCATTTTCTACTGCAGCTTTTTATTCCTCTTTTAGTGCAGAATCATAATTGTGGTTGGTTTTAGGTGTGAATGCTATGATTACTTGTTGGATGTGGCAGTGAAAATGAAGGGATTGGGGTTGGATCCACTGTGCACTCCTGAGGAGTATGAATTAAGACATCAAAGTGAATCCTCAAATGGGAACCAAGGCAAGTTGTGATGAAATATAAATGTTTGAAGTCAAGAGTAGTTTCCTTTGCACCTTTCCATGTCTGTCATGGGTTGATTATACATCAATATGCATTTTCTTTGAGAATATGCAGTCAAAGACTTATGTGATACCATAATCGACAATTCGAATAATGGTCGCACAAAAACCAGTGATGTCTACCAAAGGAACATTTGAGAGGAATTGTTGCAAAGCACAAAAGGAAATATCAAATTGATAGCAATTAATTAAAAATAATTTACTTGGATACCAGACGGTTAACAAGTTGAGCTTTTAATCTGACAGGAAAGAATCGCCACTGGAAATCGAACATCTTCGCCTTTTTGAGTTGTTGATAGAATTGAAGTTTTTGGGCCTTTTGTGAGATTTGACTATTTTCTGTTTGGCCTTCTTACTTTTGCTGAGGCTTTTATTATCTAATACTGACGGAGAGTTCGGAATTGAGTTTCTTTTCTTGTTCATCTGCGCCGGTGATTTTGAACAATTTAAGCCCCTGTTGACAAAATCAATTTCTTATAAACTACCAATCTACTTAGTTATATTTAAAATACACTTAATTGTAATCATTCAAAATTGTATATAATGTATACTATATCATTTTTATCCTAATTACAATTATATAATTAATTTATTCAATGACTTACTTTGATGGGCTTTTCATGGCGCTTTCGTCCAATTCGCAGTTGGCCCTCGTCGGCCTCAGTCGCTGTATGACGACGCAGTCGGTCGCCAGCGGTTGAGGACTCGATCTGGAGATGTCGAGGTTGCCCTCGTTGGTGAGCTGCAGGCAGGCGAAGAAGTACTTGGGGACGTCCCTCCTGCTCTGCCTCCTGACGAGGTCCTTGAAGGCGATGGTGGGTTTGCCCCCTTCGAGGGATGGCGGGAAGGCGTTCATTATTTTCCCCGCGAGGGAGTTCATATTGAGGGCTCCTCTTTTCTGTGACGATTCTATCTTGTCGGCGATCATCTCGTGCCATTTGGATATTTTCATTCCCAGTTCTTTGTTTTTGGCAAACTGAAAACGAAAGAACTGTTATCCCTGAAAAAAGCGGGGCAATCGCGACGCCAACACTTACGCTCGTCTTTGCCGCGTAGTGATCCTTTAGTTCTTCGATGACCAATTTCTGGTACTCCATTTCGGAGTTGGCCAAAAGCTCGTCTTCTTGGTGCTCCGCCTCATTACCTGCAATTGAATCTCTTTCAGTATGTCTGAACACATAATAAGGGCGCGGTGACATCACCCGATGTGAATTTACCTCTAATAATACTGCATTTGAGTGTGGTTTCCGTTACGGGGAAAGGCAACTCGAACTCATTGTCAGGACGGGGATCATCCACGCAGTTCTCGTTGTCTTCCTCCGGGGGTTCCAACCTCAGGTTCTCCTCCATCAATTCATCCTCCTCTGTAAACAGTCCAACAGTGGTCATTTCGCGCAGATTTTGGTTTCGGTGTCGACCGATGAGAAAACTTACCCAATTCTGACGTTCTCTTCATGAGGCGATTCTCGAAGCCGTCGAATCCGAGAAAATTTCTCAGCTCTGAAACGACCATTTTCAACGTTAATTACCTGAGCTCATTAAGCGTTACGCTTTACTTACCTTCGGTGCTTTCTGTCGGATTGTACGCCTCGTTTATGTTTTCTGAAACGATTAGTTCGCATATTAGTAACCCCTGAATGTTCCCAAGAAAAAGTCACAGATAAATTTCAGCACTCACTGTAAGCGTTCGCTTTTCCTAACTGTTCTATGAGTTTCATTTCAATTTTGAAAACGCTTATCAGATCTTCATCTGGAAGGATTCCGAACTGCGGTTCGGCGACGCTCGGCTGAACATGTGGCGTGAAATACGAATCGAGACTCTCCAATCTCTTCTCCTCCACACATCGCTTCCCCTTCTTCTTATGACCCTGGAATACAAACGTGTGCTTTTATGGAAGGCTGTGTTAAGTCACTACATCAATTGCACCGCCTTGCGAGTTTTTGTACCTTTTTCTCGGCGCACAATTGACAGGGCAGTTTGTTCGTCTTTCCCGCTCTCATTTTCTTACTCGGGATCACATCTTGGAATTTGGACGCATTCCAGAAGACTTCATCGACGTCGACCATGCATTCCTCAGACAGACGATCCCTGAAAAAAAGACACCCGTCATTTTGGCTGCCACACCGACGCCCGGACAAATGCAAAAGACTCACAAAACATTCGGGAACTTAGCCACGTCCGATTCTCTTGAAATGTTGAGCTCATCGTTATCTTCCGAAGAAGGCACTTTTTCTCCTGCATTTGCTTCTTTCAAATTTTCCCTCAATTCCACCCCCAGTTCTGTGTTATTGTTTTTCTCGTTCTTTAGACTTTCACTTTCCCCTATTGGCTCTTCGAATTCCATCTCTTCCAATCCCCGACTATAATCACAGTCTATTGCTTCTTCGTTCTGCGGCGCATCCTTCGCTTCCTCTGCAAACCACACATTTACTAAGTCAACTAACTGCCCCTCAAACTCACACATACATTTCAAGGCGAATATTCATCCGAAATACCTGTACTTTTTGTACTTTCCGTTAATGGGGTATATATTTCCTTAACTAGCAAACCACTCTCTAATAGTACCCAATCTCTTAACCTGAAACAATATTGATTATACTGATTAGAATATTACTATAATAAATGAAAACATTAAATATATAAAATAAATGTATAATTTAAAGTGAATAATATTAATATTATAAATAATTATCTATATATTTATGTAAAGGCATAATACAGGAATATCATGATATCATATAACTCATTAATAACTAATTTTCCCAAAGAAGTTAGCCTTACCTAATAACATCTTTATCATCTGTACATTTATTAAGGCAAACATCTATTCTCTTCTTCTTTGTTTTATTTTTAATGAACATGTTAGGAACCTTTTCGCAGAGTTTTAATTTACTTTCATTCCTATTGCTGCTCTCATTCATATTTTTCCCTAAAAATAGTATTTAAGATTTTTTGACTCTTTTATAAATATAAGAAGAATGGAATTGTTAGTGTTAAGTCCTAAAGAAACTGCCTGCAGTTGGGCATTAGCACTTTTCCAAGGATGTTTCCAATGAAATTTCACTTTCTGCCAATACTTTATCTCTTTACCTAGAAGTCCACTGATACTGTCTATTTCTAGAAAGTCATCCACTGAAAATAAAGCTTCACCCAGTTTCTTTCTTCTTCTGGAATGTGGCAATTTTCTTCTGCCTTCTTCATCATCACAGGCTCCGTCCACATCCAATTCATCCCCATCTTCACACTCTGATTTTTTCTTAGATTGTCCAAGGCTGAAAAAATAATTGATACATTCTGTCATTATCAGAGAAAACCAAAATAAGACCAAACAGTGATCACACTGTGAAAGACCTGAATTGTTGAATGTCAAATTACACCAAATAAATAGGAAAATAATATAATAATGATTTCTCAACTCACCTTTTATTTTTTAAAGACTCCATAACATGTTCTAAATTAACCCATAATTTATCCACTTTTGTACCATATACTTTTGCTGAGGCTTCAATAATTAAGCCAGCTTTTGTAAAATTAATAATAAAAGTCTCATCATCTAAGTCGGATCGTGACAGAAGATCCATGTAACGCTGTAGAAACTGAAAATGAAATTATTTATTTTATTATAAACTTCCCACTTTAATTGTGTGTGTTAAGTTTTGGAAAAAGGGCAAATTGATCATTTGAAATACATACAGTTGAGAGTTCCTTTTCATTTTGGGAGCCATTTTTAACGAGATCTTGTATATCCTTATAAAAATTTTCTTCTTCCAAGCTGAACTGACTGGGAAGAGTCATTTTATTAAATCCTGTAAAGATTAAAATTAAAATTATAAACTCTCTATGGCTACAGCTAATGTAAGCATGGATGATTGGGTGAGCTTTTCACCAATTAAAATGGCAACATTAAAATGGTACCTTAATTTATCACTGGCTGATAAAGCTCATGTTTTTGGAGTTCTAGGCATCAAAATTTCACACTTTCTTCTTTAGAAAATAAGAAAGCCTCAGAAATCTTGTTTATTTAGAATTAAAATTTCAGACTTTAATTAATTTTTTGAAAATGTTTTCTTGTAGAGCAACAATACCAATCTGTACAGAATATTATCCATAGATCAAATCGGATTTAGCTTTATGAAAGCAACACCAAGCAGGTCTGCTTCAAAACTAATATACACAAAAGTTAATTGTTCGGACGTTCTTTGGTTACCAGTGATGGATGTAAGTGAAATTAGTTCACATTCTCAACAATTTTTTCCAGATATAATTATGGCATTTACAATTATACAAACAGTATTGCAATTTTAACCGAATGATTCCATTTATCTTTCATCGGGATTTATAAAAAATGGTATCAAATGAATTCACCTACTGATCTTAATTTTGGTTATGACAATCATTCGATGTTTTTTAACTGTATAGTATAAAATTGGTCAAGAATGAGTTTAAGGTTTCAAAATATTCATTTAAATTCCGATGCATCTTAAATTGAGCGTCCTTAATAAGTGTAAATTAATTAAGCATTAGGCAATGGCATGCAGGAGAATGAAAATTAAATATCTATTAAAAAAAGGCGGACAAAGATGTTTACAAATGCAATAAACAATCTATGTAACGGTTTCGCAAAGCTAAATTGATTGTTCCTTTTAAAAATCATAAAATTACTGAATAATTGCCTGAATATTGCAACGAAGTTTTTCAATCCAGTCCTATTGCGATTGCTTCAAAGCATGATTTGAATCGGGTACTTTTACAAATTACATAAAAACGAATTCACACACGCCAAAATTGTTCCCAGATTTATTGAAATGATACCAACTTGAAATTCTTTTTAGGTTGCTGCAAAGCCTTCCGGATTCGATTATTTACTCTATGACCAAGCCCGGGTCCGAGATCGTTATTTTTATCCTACTTCAATCTATAATTTCGCTCATCTCGCCGGATAAATTAAATAATATGGTTTCTAAAATGAAAATGCCATAAGATTTTTCTATTTCGTAAGAATAATAATAGTTCATTCAAAACGAATTTTTTGAATGAAACTTGAAGAAAAAAAGCGCCATTGTTTTGCTCAGAAACCGTTAGAGTAACAGTTTATGATGCTTGAATTTTTTTTAAATTAGGGATATTTCTTTACTAATATTTTGGGGAATATAAATTTGAAAGTCAAATTTGGAGACGTAAAAAAATGAAAAATTGGAAAACCTGACTCAACTCCCGATAAACCAATTTTTGAAATTCCGTTTTTCTTTCCAAAATGGGCGTATTTTAACAATGTTTCGGTTAATAAAGGATTTAAAAAGGTCGTTTGGGAAAAAATAACGTATCGAAATGAAAATCATCCAAAAAGGAAAACAGTGCTTAACAAATACAACAAACTTTATTAAAAAGCCAGGAAATAACATTTCTTAAAATAAACACAGATACCGATAATAAAACATTGAATTTGGAAGAACATGTAGCAGTCGTACAAATAATTTAATTTAGATTTGAGAGGAATCAAACTAAAAAAAAAACAAGATTGGCTACAAAGGTTCAGAGAAAGTATGTCTTCTCATGAAGGCCCACAGATTAGTAAACCAATCCAGGAATGTGCTCTGGATGTTTCACTAAATTCTGGAATGCAATGTTTCCCTTTCTATTCGTTTACAACTGTATTCCTTTAAAATAAAGCATTTGCTTTCCTTCACTGTAATGAGCCCGCATCATTTTGAATACTTAAAAAAAATTTTGTATTTCACTAAAATAAGAACAACAAAATCCGACATAATTTTCTGCAGTGTTGCAATGATATTTTTTCAAACAAATCTACGCTTTACAAAATAAAAAAAAAATGCATTCTCTCTGGCTTATAAATCAATTATTATTAAAGCTTTCTTTCTGAATTATAAAAAAATCTAATTGTATTCATATAAACTTCATGATTCGGTATTTCTTCAATTACATTTCTTAAATCCTTTTTCCTTCGGCCATTGGTCACTTTCAGTATATACAATATATATACATTTTTTGTTCCTCAACTGCCGTTTTTAGGCCATGGAAATCCTGAAACAGTTTAACGGCTCTTTCAGTTATGTCATTCGTTGCTTTTAAACAATAAACTTTCTTTTTGGCCTCCACATACAGTATGCAGAGTGCTGCATTCCCATCCCATAAAGATACGTCTTCTTCAAGAAAACTGGAGTCAATTTTTAAACGACAAAATAACTCATTGCTCTTTTGGGATACAAAATCGCTCAAATATTTTACTAAAGCAAGAAAAATATAATTATAGTAAGCATAAAATAATATAAGGGATGAAGTACCAGCTAGCATACAGAGTGTCAGACATCTCTTCTTTCGATGGGACATACTGTATCTCTTTCCGGAATCACCAAAGTTTTCTTTTTTCAGGTTTTTTCTAAAGTATCAAATTTTTTCTAAAATATCAAATAAATTATCTAAATTTTTCTTAAACTCATTCACTTGGCGCTTATTAAAGAGCTTAAAGAGCATGGCGGGGTCTTCTTGGAGGCCTCGCCCACACATTAAACGTAAAAATTTAATTTCAAAAATAAAAATGCAACACGTAAAAATGTACAAACAGAAAAATTATTTTAACATTAAACAATATTTATCTTTTTTGAATCATAATTGCGTATGTGTCGGAGTTACATCTAATGAAAATTGTATCAATACAATGACGGAATATTACTCTTGTACGTAATCAAAGACTAGCATTTGATTTACAACCGCCCGAACTGATTATTTCGAATAACTGATTGTACTTAAATACATTCGTCTCGTAACTTCCCTCTAACTGCAACACTACACTTCGGGGTGATACAGGCACGGTAAACTAGTTGTTTTAATCATACATTTTGTCAAGTGAAAAAGGTCCTTTTATTAATTATTCACTAATTGGTTTTTTAATTACAAACTGATTGGTTTTAATAGCGTTGAGATGAGCGTTTAATATATAAAAAAAAATTCAATAAAATTACTCTGTAAAAGCTTTTCTCTTACTATATGAACTTCTAAAACTTACGCAAAATTATCGTTTGGTCCTTGTTATTCGTAAAATAAAACAATAAAAAGGAAAAAAATGTCTTCTATATTTTCAAAACAATATTTCAATTCATTGAAATCCTACTATTATCTGTGAAAATATTATTCGTTTTCTAAAAAGTGCACTTTTTCATACTCTTCTAATGTGTGTAATTAAAGGTCACATTTTGTTTCACATCTTCTTCGCCAGTGATTTGCATACCCCCAAAAAATCGTCAAAAACCTCTTTGGACCCTTCGATACATCACATCCAAATAAAAAACGTTTGGATAGCCCACAATTGGAGGTGC
The DNA here is from genome assembly GCA_028293925.1 of Brueelia nebulosa. Classification (NCBI taxonomy): domain Eukaryota; kingdom Metazoa; phylum Arthropoda; class Insecta; order Psocodea; family Philopteridae; genus Brueelia; species Brueelia nebulosa. Next base: position 196,735 of record JAQIBA010000062.1, on the reverse strand, counting down.
TAAGAGGTAAAAACCTTTCCTCCGTGAGAGTCCAAAGCGAGGATGGCCTCTTTACCCTGCCTGCATGACCCTTAGAGGGAAAGCTTCCAAGGCAAAACCTCCCCTAATTCCCGCATCCCCATAAATAGCTAAAAATAACAACAACCTAAATCCAATGACATAAAAGGATAAACAAAGAAAACATTCACGAGGATAAACCCTTTTATAAAATTCAGTCAAAATTTATTTAAAAGGACTTTTCGTCAAAGTCCACCGCATTTTATCACAGACTTTCATCGGTTTTAGTTCGTTAGACATCGCAGTTATGGCCATAAAGTTTTCTCAATGAAATGATTATACTTTCAATTTTTACCACTTTATTCTCTCATTTAGTACGTTTAAAAGTTATGGCACGAAAAATGTTCGCGTCTAGGGCGCCTGCAATTTCTTGTACCCTTGACAAACCCTTTTCTGTTTTCCTGAATACAAATACCCTTCAAAAATCCTTTTTTACTTGCATTACCTGTCCCTTCGGATGGCGCCCCATAAAAATTCCATTTATATTGTCCAATCTATCCACTGGCCATGCGGTGCTTCCTACTGGTCTTACTGTTGAGGCGACGCTTTGCCACTCGGGGGTTTCCCGATTTCCCGATCAGCACTCACTTTGGAAGCTAAGGAACTTGTCCACATTTTACTATATGCAGTCTTTCGAAATGTCAGTCAATGAAACATCAACCAATCGACTCCATATTTCATCAAACTGCTGCATTCACACAAATAAGCGCGACAATACTACTTCCTTTTTTCTCATTTCATCCTTTCCTGAAAAAGAACCACAGCACAGCGAACTGAACAGCCGACAGCACCGCTATTATGCACATGATTTCCACGCTCAGAATCCCAATTCGTTTCGACTTCCGCTCTGTCTCTCTCTGCATCTTTCCCAGCGTTTCCACGCTCTGCTGCAGCTTCAACAACCTCTCACTGTTCACTTTCAGCACCTGTTCGATCCCCCTTATGGTCTCCAAAGACCTGCAAATGATCGGTTCCAATCAACTGTTCCTTTTGTCCTCCCCCCTCGCACCCACTGCTCACCTATTTTCTATTTTATGCCTGAAACCGGCCGAGGTGTTCCCCCACTGACTGGAATCGCTATGCATTTCCCCATCCTGAGAGGAACTTATGCTTTCCTGCCGTTTCGTTTTCGTCGTCATCCGCCTCTTCGAGGACTTGAGAACCGAGAGCGACGATCGCGATTCGGGTTGCAGGAGAGGTTGCACCTGACGGGTATTGAATCCACGTTGAGAACACTTCGTTTGATACAGAGGGAGAAGGTGAGAGATACTTACAGCTGTAGGCTCGACACTGACGATGCTCGAGGTTCTGATCATGGGCGTTCGATGCCTTGTTTTTGTGGAAATGACGTAGTTGTATTCGTACTGTAGGAGATCGTTCCGGGGATCCCACGGCCTCAGGTCGCAGTGTTTGTACACCCAAGCACCGCTCACAAGATTCTGCAGAATGTTCATTCATCAATAATTATGTTATATTTATATAAGAAATTTCTCTTCCATTTTTGCGGCTTTCAATTCCAAGTGTTTTCATACCTGTTCGAAATACCTGGGCGTCCACTCGACTCCTGTATCTTTTCTCGATTTTGCTGCCGCTCTCTGTGCATTTTCCAGAGCAGTTTTTTCTTCAGTCGCTGCAGCCTATAATTCAAAATCAACAATACAATCTTACGGGAAAACCTTCCTAACCGCTCTACGCTTACCTGATCATCAGACAAGATGGCCGCAGAAACCTTCTCCCATAATCTTTCCGATTCAAATTCACCCTGCGATGCAACAGGTACGGTGTACCTCTTCAAACGAGTACTTCGGGCGGCTGGAGTTGGATTCCACAGCACCTGCTCCTCCTGCAAACAACAGACTTTTGCTCTCGTCCTCCGTTCCCGACCTCACCACCCACAACTCACCCCCGTCCTCTTGTCTTTGATATTGGTCAGTCCATCCCAGTATCCATCGATCGTGGCCAGTGTCTCCTTCCCGAGCTTCAGCTTCCCCGATATTCCGTTTATCTGATCCGAGCCTCCGATCAAAGGCTGAAACAAATCTCTTGCATTAAATTTTCATCCATTCTAACGGCTGCAGTCCGAGCTCACCTTCAGCTTGAACTCCAACTCTGTCTTGTAACCGGTTTTTTCGCACTCGATGGAGACTTTTCCCCCGAGTTCCATACTTAAGGTTCCCAAGAGGATGCCCTTGCATAGAGCGTAAGGAACCGTTACCGTGTATTCCTCCCCTCGAGGAAGAAGCGTGAGAATGCCGACGCCCTCGAGTATCGCCGAAGTGGAATTACCTGAGAGAAAAAAACGTTTTGAGAGCGAAGGGGAGAAAGAAGAAAAAGAAGACAATCTCACTTACCGTAGAACTTTGATTTGGCCAAAATGGAGCCGCTGATACTGAATCCGTCTTGCCGGTTGGTCACATAGAAAGCAGACACTGGCGGATGATGAGACACCTGCAAACAGTTTCGTATTACAAACCAAAAGATAAACGTGGCAGGAGAATTCCACCAATACCTGTTCGGCGATATAAAACGTGCGGGAGCCGTTGGGATGTTTCCAATAACACCTGTATGTCTCTCCTAAGATAGGGTTATAGGGCTTCTTCAATCCTTTTGGTTTTTTATAGAATCCCGAGAGGTACCATTGAACAACCGTTTTCATTCTCGTGAAGGCATCGTCTTCCAGAGCAGCCCTGAATGAAGAAAGTTCCTCAGTGCAATCTTCTACTTTGGGCATTGGGGTATAATGTCCCCAGGTTAATAACTACTCTTCCTTGAGTCAACCCACCTGGATAGGATATCAGCATGATAATAGGAATCGGCGAGTTTGTCTAAGAAGGAGCGAGGCTCGAGTATGAAAGTTGGTAATACGACCTTGGAAAGGTCCATGCCGGGGCGAACTTGTTTGACGAGATACCAAATGAGAGATTTGTTTTCCTCCGCCAGCTCCTCGACCTGTTCTCCCTGCTGAAAATATAATTCCCGCTAGAGTCACAAGATTTGAAATAAAAACATCAGCATAAGTGATGTTTATTTAATGAGAGAATATCCTTAAGTCCACTTACAGAGCATCCTAAATCCTCCTCTTCCTTCAAAACGTATTCTGTTTCCGGGGGATCTTCACTTTCGAGCGGTGCCGTTTGTTCGAATCTTGCTGACGTTTCGGACTCCGTCTCCGATACAGACAGTTGTTCGGTTCCGCTGTTGTGCTCGCCGGCTCCCGCATCCGAATCTGAATTCAAAATGTCCAAATATTGACATAACGCCTGCGGGCAACGGAATGCAAATGCCCACTCACCGAAATGCTTTTCAAAATCAGCTTCGCTCCACTGGGTGTCATGATTAGCGGTGAGATCTTGCTCGGAGGTCTGTACATGACTCGGACGACTGAAGGACCGCACCAGGAGCGAGGAACACCTGATGGAAAGCTCCAATGCATCCAACCAGCATTTGCCAGCGGCCTGGGAAGGAGCTCTAAATATTAAATACGAGGTGGGCAACGGTAAAACGACTGCACCTGTCAAACATTAAACTCATTTAGACCTACAATATCAATCAATTCTGGTCTAAAATATGTCAAACTTAATACCTATCGTTCCCTTGTCTGGTCCTCGGGGAGCCCAAATGGACTGTTCCATCGGATGAAACAATTTAAAGCAAAAACCGTCCTTTTTTGAAGGTCTCTCGATTATCGAACAAGCATTCAACAGTACCGTCCCCACCCAGTGATTACTCTAAAAATGCACGACAAATTAGCTGATTCAACTCCGTTGTCCTTTCTACTAAGCCACAATCCGCACCTTGATTTTCGGACTTTTGTATAGCAGGAGAAGACCTGGTTTGAGTATGCACCACAACTTTGTCCAGCTCTTGAGCGTTCCTCTCACTTTCAACCAATCTGCGAGGACGATCACAGATGGATCCTTCAGAGAATTCAGCAGTTCATCCGCCACTCTTTTCTTCTCTTGTCTGTAATTCTTCCTCTGAGCTTTGTACGATTCTTTCCGGGTTAGTTTCGAAGGCTGAGTCGGCAACTGAAAGACAACAAACGGTCAGTGTGCTCAACCAAAACACAATTGCTTCCCAGGAAATTACCTTATCTGCAGGGACAACCACATCAGACAGCTTCATTGATTCCATAGCACTGCTGGGTGTCAAAATGCCTGGAGCTATTGAAAAAAAAATGAAATATCATCATTAACAATTTACATTCATCGGTTGAAGGGGCAACCAAACGACCAAGCACAGCATTTACACTTAATTCAACCAAAATTTCCAAATTTCACATCTAAGCTAGAAGCAAAGTTTGTCAGCAGCAGGCTTCTCCAATAAAAACTTACATGGTGTACCAGAAGCAAGGTTAATAGACTCATTGGATGGAAGTTTTGGTAGAAAAAATTGAAGGCTTCTTCGTTGTGGTTTCTTTTCTAAATATGATTGAATGTAAAATAATAAAAATGTTACTTTCTTGTTTTTATTGTATCATAATATAATAAAATCTTTTAGTTACTTTTGAAGTGTTTAACTGCATTTATTTATATGTTTTTTTTATGCTTACATGTTGTCTTACATAAGTTTATCCCTGAGAATTAAGCATTCTAACAAAATTTAAACTGTCAAAAATAACTGCCTTATATAATGTTTATATGTTCCAATCTTTTACACTATCCTTATTAAAGTCAACTGTTTCTTTATCTTGGGAAAACTCTGTAACTGCAAAAAGCTGACTCAAGTTACTGGAATGTTTGAAAAAATTGCTGTAATGTTTGATAATTATTAAAATGGTTCCATATCAAGGCCAAAGAAAACAATTTGAGCAGTACTTTTCCCTGAGTTTGATAAAAAAAGAAAACACTCCTGTTGTAATATAATAATTAACAAATTATCAACCCAATTTTTGTATTAAAATTGTGTTAAACTTGAAAATTAATTGAATTGGAAAACAGGAAAACCACAGTTCAAATAAACTTATAAATCATATTTAATTTAGGGCATATCCTTGAACACTGCCAATGTTACTGAAGAGTTGGTTACCTTTTAAAAGGAGTAATTATTTAATGAACAGTTACAAAATTACCTGGAGTTCTGTTTAGTGGTGTTGTCTTATTGCTGACATCATATGATGTGCTGGTGGAGTCATTCTGAGTTTTTTTAGGTTCAGAATTAGAGGACTGGACTGAAGAATTCATACTGCCATTAATAACACTGCAAAAATACAGTTGCTTAAATGTCTTGAAAGCCATTAAAAACTCAACTTCCCAACATTAAACCTACCAAACTTGAGAAGCCTAGTTTTTCACTGATCAGGTAGGATACTTCATCCCTTTTAACAGTACTGCAAACAAGCAAATGCAGAAGTTAAAAATCAAAAATTATTTAAAACTTTCAGTGACCCTGAGTTTTACAAAGGTTTTTGTTTGACTAATTAACAAAGGTAAATGAGAGGTCATATTCTTTTATTTGCCACAGTTGGGTAATAGTACATTTCAATTTATTGTACAAATTATAAATTCTTTAATTTATTTGGGAATTCCGATAAGTGTCTTTAAGTAAAGGGTAATCCTTAAAAAAAGGGGGAAAAATTAAACCAATCGGTTGATATTCATCAATGATTTAAAAAAAAACTATACAGTTGAACATTGTCGGTCTTATATGAGCAATCCGGGTAGATATTTCCGATATTATTATTTATCCTGCAAATTTAATTTCAGCTCAAGCGCTACATATAAACAAGTCAACGTTTCGGTGCTTATTCCATTAGAAATAGAGTGATCGGAAGATCGATAACACCATGTCTACTTTGACAGAGTGTCTTAACTTAAAAAGAATTATCAAGCAACTACTGACTGCTTATACTTAAGCAATTAATTTGAAAAAATCGTAGAGTTTAAAATGCACGCACCCTAACGACGACCATTTCGTGGGAATTACTTATCAATAGAATTGTGTGCTGTTCGAAGTGTTAAAAATGGTAGCTAACGACACGTGTCTTCATTCATGCGTCAATTTCGTGACTTTAGAAAATACTCGACAGTTTATTAATAAATAAATGTTTGAGAATATTCCTAAAATGGGGGAAAATTCACGCAGATCATTCAACTTTAGCAAAATAATTTATTATAAAAGATTTTATAATTTTTTTGATACAGTAAAAATGATACGATTTTACTTCTTTGCAAATTCGTGGCACGAATTTAACTTGGCGACAACGAAGTGCAAATAAACTCCCCGTTACCTATTCATCATTGACAAATATTTCGAAATACAGTGTATTTTTGCAGAATGAGTGAAAGTAAAGAAATAGATACGAAACCAGAAGAAGAATTCAAGACATCGGAAGCGGTTAGGGATGCGGGAAAAATGCCGGGTGATAATGAAGAAACAAATGAAGACGAAAATGCGATTGTTATTGATGTCGAGAGTGTGGAATTAGATTTAAATCACCATAAAATAATGAAAATACAAGATTTTGAGCCTCTCACCAAGTTGAAAAAACTTTGTTTGAGATGGAACCTTATTAAAAAAATAGAAAATTTGTCAACTTTAACGACACTAACTGAGTTAGAATTATATGATAATCAAATCACCGAAATAGAAAATTTGGAAGCATTAACTAATCTTCAGTAAGTATGAAAGAAAATAATTTCTTTCGAAATAACAGCCCAAAAATTTTCATCTCACATTATTTTACTTAATATTACTTTCAGGATGCTGGATTTGTCATACAACAGAATAAAACAAATCAAGGGTCTGGATACCCTTACAAATCTAGTCTCACTCTACTTGGTTTCCAATAAAATTCAGCATATTGAGAATTTGTCCAACCTGACCAAGCTGACTCATTTGGAGCTTGGTGACAATAAAATAAGGAAAATTGAAAATTTGGAAAATTTAACAAACCTCACTGAACTACACTTGGGAAAGAACAAAATCACTAAGTTGGAAAATTTGGAAACTCTTACCTCACTGAAAATACTTGGAGTCATGAGCAACAGACTAACAAAAATGGAAGGTCTTGAAAAGTTGACCAATTTGGAGGAACTCTACATATCAGAGAATGCCATTGAGGTCATTGAGGGTTTGCTAAATTGCACCAAACTAACCACTTTGGATTTGGCCATGAATCTAATCAAGGTCATAGAAAATATTTTGCATTTAACAGAGCTTAGAGAATTGTGGTTGAATTCCAACTTCATTGAAGATTGGGCTTGTGTTGAGAAATTGAATGTGCTTACTAAATTGGAAACCATTTATTTAGAACATAATCCATTGGCCAAAGATACTGCCTACAGAAGGAAACTCAAGCTGTTTCTCCCCTGCCTCCTGCAGATTGATGCAACTCTATGCAGATAGTCACTCTCTCCTCTTTTCACTCATCTTTTTGCTCTGCCTTTCAAGGAGGAGTCTTTTGCAACATTCAGTGCCATTCCTCACTGGACTGAACAGCTTTATAAGCCTAAGATGAAATCGGAGGTTCAAACTCAGTTAGAAGCAAAGTTCAACTCCTGCACCTAAAAGGATTCATCAGATTTCAAATGATTATTATATTTAATGAAGCTTTTGTAATGTGCAGTATTTATAATATGTGAAAAGGTCCAGGAACAGCATTGGGTTTGTCTGGAGAGAGCTTAATAAAGTTGCAGAATAGATGTCTGATGGCACAAGAAGCTTCTGTGGCAACAACCAAACTGGAATATTTCAGTTATTTTTGAAGAATGGTTAATCATGAAGAATTCAAAGATTTTAGCACTGCAGGTGCTATTTTTTGGGTAGAATAAGTACGGGAAAACGTTTATTTCACGTGCCTTTGCTTTGCCAGCTTTGGAAGTTCAGTACGGAATAAACGATTTTTGGTTGGAGAACCCAGACATTTCCGAGTGACGTTCTGCTGCCACGAGAATTTTTTGTATCTCCAACTTCCGGTCGACCGGACGTTTCTCAGCTTTCATACTTATCTGTACTCCGATGCACTAGAGTCACATAATTCGCTTTTGTTAAAATTGTGTGTCCCAAAGCAAACCATTAACGAAGTTGTGTTTGTTCTGTGCGAACACCGTTAAAAATTTATTGCAATAAAGCATAATTTCAAGAGTATAAATATTTTATTTTCATTTAATTTTCTACAAATTAAGACAAAATTCTTATTTCCTTTCCTTTTCAATTAACCCATTTGTCCTTTAAGGTCAACTGTCCGTCTTGACCTTCGAGATCCTGTAGCACTGACAGTGCTTGTGGTGTTAACTGATGGTGAAGAAGGCGGAGATATCGTATTAAGTTGCCTGTTTTGCTCATTTATTTATTTCATAAACTTATGTATTGTTCATCACTTAATAATTATGCGTTTATCGTTTGTTACTGAAAGCCAATCGCTTTGGACTGACTGACATTAGGTAAAGTATTGACCGTTTTCAGTTATCATTACTTTCTTAACGACTTTTTTCTGATATCAAATTTAATTGTATTAGATAATATGACAACAGTCGTGAACCAAGTTAAAGAAATGAGTGTAATTTTGAAGGTGAACATAAAAAAGGGTTGTTTGAAAGGCATCCGCCCTGAAAGGTTGTCTTTACCTTTGACTAAACGCAAATGCAAGTCATTTCAATATAAATATTAGATTACTTTTTTAGTTTAGTGCGTCCAGGACTAAGAAGTCAGCGTCTGAAAGATGTTTCATCGGAACGCGAAAGCTCTCTTTGAGGATGAATCAAATTTATATACAAAGTCACTTCCACGAAAATTCTTTCATTTTCTGTCCTTTCTGTCTCCGGCAAATATTGCCTTATTGACAATCAGATCTCCCCTCCGAGAATATTCCTAATTATAAACCTCAAACTATTTGTTGACCTTTGCTTTAATCAATTTCTCCCGGAGGATCGCCCTTCGCTGTTATTAGTCCAACATCCCCTCCGCATACCTTAGATACACATCTCCACCCCTTTCACATCTCCATCCCCCACGTCCCAAATTCTCCCTCTTCCGACAATCCTTACTTTCCAGGCTTCAACCCTTAGCATTCGTCGCCCGAACAGTTCCGTTCTTAGGGAAGACTTGGCCAAAGGTTGGTTCCAAAAGAGACAGAAGGGTTGAGGGGGCGGAGATGCCTAAGAGGGTGAATCATGTTTAGTTAAAACTGGGGGGAAAATAAATACGAAGGTTAGTGGGGGAGGGATGGAGGGTTGATAGTGACTTGGGGAGAGGGTAGAAAAGGCGAAACGGAGCGGCAGAGCTTCACTTTGCTGTCGCGTGTGATGGTGAGAGGATCACTCGTCTCAGGTGAGAGTAATTTTTTTAATTCGCCCTCTCATTTTTCGTAGTCGTACAGTGATAATCAAATATATTTGTAAGTTATTTTTTGGAAATATAGATTATTTCGAGTTCATGAATTTTTGAAAAAAATCTGATGACAGAGAGCAGTTGGCACTTTAGGAAGTGTCTTCAAGAAATGGAGAGTTCGGAGCACTAAATTAAACCCCTTTAGTTTAGTTTCTTGTAATTTATGTAATATGTTGTGGTGTTGAGGAAAACGAACAGTTCAACTGCTTCACTTATGCGTGATTTCCCTTTCCTATCAAACATCGCCCACAGAAAATGGCTCCATCCGCCCCTTTTGATGGTCACCTGCGGTCAGACCCAAATTACCTTACTTCGAAAATGGTTTTAATTTTCTCACACCAAAACTGACACCAACAGACGAAAACTAATTAAAAGTGAAGCTTTTCCCTTCAGCTTTTCGCTTTTTATTAGATTAATTATAGAAAGGAGTTTATATTAATTGAAAGTGAGTCTTACGTAGGCGTTTGTTCCTTAGGCCAAATTTACTTTGACTTCCTCCTCTGCAGTTCCTCCAGGAAAATCTTACCCGCAGACTCTCTTTCTCATAATATTTCTCCTTACAGGATGGTTCCGATCAAAGATATTGTGAGCTTTGCCCTACTTCCGCTCCTCCTGCTCGTCACCCTCTCCACGGGGGATGACACCGGCCAAGAACTTTACGAAAGGTAAGACACGCATTTCCCTTTGTTCAGCCCTTCACTCACCCCTTGTATCCCGCTCTTCAGGTCGTACGCTCCACTCCCTTTCGACAGAAGACTGGAGTACCTACTTGAAACCAAACGCTCCATCTCTGGGATGAAGAACTTCATAGACGAACTTCAGACCACGTTGGAGTAAGTACTGCTTGGCTTTGGCCATCTGCTCCCACTTCTCAATGTGGTTTTCCCGCAGGAAAAGAATGGGCTGCGCTCTGGATGGAGGTCTGTCGGCGTCGTGCAATCATAAGGACGCAGTCGAGGCCGGGGCACATCACAGGTTCCTCGCGAGCTCTTTCGCCCCTGGGCGACGAAGGCGTAGGTCTATCAACCCCTCTCCTAAGGATCACTTCAAGAATTAGAACTTCCATCCCTTTCCCTTTGCCTCCGCACATCCTTATTTTCAATACTATTATTGTAAAGTGGATACATCGGCATTAAAATTTACAATTTATATGTTTGTAATTTTTTTCACGTTTTTTTAAGTCTCCCTATTTCATCTTTTGCTTCAGGAGGTTCTATTTTGTTTTCATTTCGAGATGCAAAAGAATAGCTTCTGTTATAGCTTCTTTTCTTCTTTTTTGTAATCAGTTTTTAACATCTTTCTTTTGTCCCCTCACAGATTATCTCATCTGCAGATTCAACGTCTTTTGCCTGAACTTATTCCCATTGCTTCGGTGAGTGTTACCTCCCCACTCCTTTGCTGACCCGTTCAGCACTGGTGAGGTGTCTCCGGTAATAGAGGGTAAATGCATGTGCATCTCTTTCCCCATTCATCCATTGTCGTGTGGGACGGAGTCGACTATTCAATTCGCAGCCCCCAAACCAATTGGTTCGCCATGACAGAAATGGCGAAGGCGGTTGTGTCATTATGTCATCAGAGAGCAAATGAGCCCCACTTACACCCATTCCGTTTCCTTTTCCCCTCTTCTGCCTCTCCTCTCCTGCATAAGGACCCTTAATTGGAAAATGCCGGAGAAACTACAACTGAAAAGGGTCTTCTGCTGGCACTCTGCAATTGTGCGAAATAAATGAAGATTCTCGTTGAGAGTATAGCCCAGAAGAGAGGTGAGGTTCGAAATTGGGGTTCCGTCGGGGGGTTGATAAAAAAATGTAAAGGAAACCCAATGGGGTGCCACGCCCTCGTAAATTAGACAGAAGCGCACTGATTAGGGAAATATTACAAAAAGATAACCCGAGGGCGTTGTCTTCTTTTTCGGACGCGAAAATTACTCCCATCATATGCACAAATTAATTTGTCGAAATTAACAAGCTGGCAAACGACCTAATTACTCTACTACAACTGACTTGCATAAAGAGTTCAATTAGAATATGCAATTTAAAACAAGTAAAGCCACCCACCATCGACCTTGAATCCAATGGGACTTTTGCCATTTGCAGGATCCTCTCTTCCTCCCGAAAAAAACAGACTTCTCCTGAAAAAGTGAACATGGCCTGCGGAAGGCCTGAGAAAGGAATCCCGATGTGAGGAGTCGTAGGAAGCGGTTGGTAACGAAATGAGGAAGTCGGCCCACGAGAAGGCGGGAAGGCAGATGGCGGAGTCGTGGCAGGAGTTTCTGAGTTTACGACGACGGTCATCCCTTGTTTCGTTTCAGTTCGTCTGTTTCCTCTGGCGAGAGTGGCCGTTCCTCGTTAACTCCACCGATTGTTACTCACTGCGAGAACTTTTCATAAAACAATCGGCAGGTGATCAATGAGAGATTCGTTGCACTCTAATGTTGTATTTTATGTGTAGTTTTCGTCGTGGAACCATTACTTGAATGTCCCGTCTGAACTGAAGAGAAAAAGGAAAAGTGTTTTTGTAAGTACGAAACGTTTCGGCGAAAGGACTTTTCATTTATTTCAGGCTCAAATCAGTGAAAGCACTCATTCTGTCGGTAATTATGTTCCGAGCAAAAAGGCGGTTAATTCAATACTGAAACCGCCAATGCGAAGGAGCAACAAACGCGCAGTTTGCTGTGTTTGGCCATCGCGGATTTGTCCACTGGAAATGACGGTTGATTCCCGGTTGAAGTGGTCGGAAGGGTAACGCGTCGTTTGGTCCTGCATTTTGCCCGGGCAAAATGTGTGTAGTTTGGAGGAGAACCAGCGGTGGCGGGAAGGAGAGGGGAAAAAGACGAAGAAGAGAGGCGTTTTCCAATAAACTAGAACTGAGTTCAGGTTCGAGGTCGTTGAGCACAACAACTTTTGATTTTAGGCATTCGATTGTTCGGCTTGAGCGCTCGGGGGCCGGAGGCTTCGTGGCGTTTACGAGTGTCACATTGACAGGGATAGCCGTGGCAACCGTTTCGTTGCGGTGGCAATACCTTTCCCCTTTGTTTACGGGAAACGGGAAACGGGAAAACGAAGAGGCCTATATGATGGTTGGGTGGGCATGGGCGGGAGCGAATATTGCTGCTGCCTGGCAACTTGTGCGACACAATGGACATGACCACATTCCCTGCCGCAGGACACCGATGACTCACTCCGGTGCTCACGAGATTTAAATTCAGTGCTTTCCTTTGACCGTGATTAAGTGGTCCATTATCGAGTTTGTTTAAATTGGTTCCTTCTCACTCCCACGCCCAACTGGCCGCCCTCAAAGGGAAGCCATTCCTCATAATGAAATTTTGTTCTCTTCGGTCCTTCTGAATCAGCCTCGGTTTTCCTTTCAGTGGAATTTAATGAGGACAGCCAGAGATGGAGTCTTGGATGGGGACGCCCTGGATTGTCTTCTCTCTTCTTTTGCTCTTCTCCCAAAGAAGTAAGTCGAAGCGCCTTCCGAAAGGCGTTTCTTTGAGAGCTAATCCTCGTGTATGTTCTTCCAGACGTGGATGCCGTTAGTTGTTACATCTGCAGTTGGAGTCCTCAGGACAAAGAAGTAGAGCCCGACCGATGCACGACGGGGAACTTCGACGAGAGAAGAGTTCGCTACATAAACTGCCACGTCGGGTGCGAGATTGTGAAAATACTCGACAGCAATGGTAAGTCCGAAGATGAAACCTTTTCTCGCTCTTTCTCGACACTTGTGACTCTTCCAGGCGGCCTGCTCATGTTCTACAGAAACTGTCTCATGTCTTCGCCCACCAAGTTCGACTACGAGCGAAGCCACAAGAAGTCGACCATCATGACGGAAGAAGAAATGTTTGCATGCGATTCGGACCTTTGCAACGCATCCTCCATCGCCGGCAGCAGCCTTGCCCTGGCTTTGGTCCCTTTCTTATCTAGTCATTTGCTCCGACTCCTCTGACCGGTGACTCTGAAAGACTTGCCGCCATCACGTGTCCAAAAGTATTCAGGCACTGCCGTATATGGACGATCGCTCTTTGGATCTTTCACTCTGCTTTGTATGTGTGTGTGCAGTTACCTTGCTGACAGCCGCGATCGATGTGTGTCTTTGCCGTGATCGAACTTAGTTACCGATTAACCTCACCCAAGGAGGAACTTCGAAGGCCCTAAACGCCGGAAACACGGAGTTACCACAGCGAAAACTTTGTCTTTCATTCCTTCTGCCCGCATTCTATCGACCCCCAGCCAACTAAAAGACTAAAAAACCACAAAAGTCTACGCAACATTATTTTCTACGCGTCTTCATTTAATGAAAAACAGTGCATTCTGCGAGCGTTTATCTTCTGTCGATCGAATTGGTGACTAAAGTAATTAAAAATTTAATTGAGATCAAAAATAAACAGTGTTCACGCGGAGGGCGCTAAAATAAAACTTTTGTAATTGACTGTACTTGGCGCCTTACTCTTGGGAAATCGCCAGTATTTGAAAAATTATTTAAATAAATAAATAAGAAACAAATTATGACATTTTATACTTTGTTATCTTTGTTGAATTTTAGGTGCTTTCGTTATTAATTTTTTCAAATGCATTCACTTTTTTCTGTGGATTTACAAGACGTAAATTAATTTTATTAATTGAATTAACTTTTCTCTATAAATTCTCTCATAATTAGGATGAAAATACGTTAAAACTAAACTACTTGCTCGGCTTTACCGCCAAGAAATTGCCTATTTGAGACAAATTAATTTTCAATGGCAGATGACAAATCACACGATTTTGAAACGTCTTTGTCATTACAAGTGTTAAATACAATACAGTAGGTACCTGGATTATCCGGGGACTAAAACAGTCATTATTTTAACGTCCAGTAGGTTTACTTTCAAATATTCAGTGGCGCAATTATTTAAAAAGTGGCCGAAATAGTCGCCGATAAAAATTGGCCTTTAACATTTCTATGACATTACGTCCTTTTTGATTAATCCCTGATTTTGAATAAACGGACATCGGATCCTGATGATCAGTCCATAAAATCTAAGTTCTACGTATTGGTTTCATTGAGTCAGTCATCATATTTTACAACTTTTTCGGCCGGAAGGCCGAGAAAAGTTTTAAAAGTAAAAATTAATCCACTTTCTAACACTAAATATCAGTAAAAGGAAAAGTAAACATTCGCTGCAACGGTTGGCATCACTGAAATTCAAACGTTACATTTTCCGCTCTGTGACGAGAAATACATTTAAATGATAACACTATCGGTTTCGCGATGGTTGCTCAAATCTTTTCATTTTTTTAAATTTTTAAATGACAAATAATTTTTTAAATGAGGATTAACCCTGAATCCGAAGGTCTGATGAGTTATGCTATAATTTTTCATGACAGACGGCTTAAACCGTCTGATCATACTCCCATTTTTAGACAACGTACAACCGTTGGAACCTAATCAGGAAAGAAAAATGTAAATATTTCAACAATTATAATTTTCGCAACATATGTAAATTAAGTAACACGAAACAACTTTTATCTTTGTCTTAACCATCTAAACCGTTATTGTTACAAAAGCCTTGCGTTAAAAATATAGAGTTCCCAAAATGGAGACACAGAAAAGGGTCTAGAGTTTGTTAGTTTATGAATAAATTGTTATCGGATAGTGCTGATAAAATCACTTTATTCGCTGATATTTTAAAAATAATGTAAAATCAAAGAGCAAGATCAGACTGAACCTCAAAAATCAACGGGATTCTATCCCGAAGTACAAATACGGGAGAGTCGAAATAGGTGGCGGCCACACAACCCACCCCTAGCCAAACCACGCCTATACCACATATCACTCCCCCCTTAACTTTCACCCCAACATTCCACTTCATCTAACCAATCCATCCTTCTACTTTAACTGGGGTCCGCTACTTTCCCTGCGAACAGCGGTACCTTGTTGGTCCTGTCCAACACGAAAAAGATAAACGGGTGGTCGGCCCTAAATGTAAGTTTGTCACTCGTTGTGGGGCTGCTGAAGGAGACGAAGAGACTTCCTGTGGCGGCGTAGGCTGTGCCTCCCGTCTCGTCGATCTCTATCCCGGCCTCGTGGATGATCTTCGACAATTTGATGTTGGCCGCCTCGGCGATGCCTTCCAAGTTGGCGCCTTCCGTGAAAACGTCCTTCAGTCCGAGCTGCAACGGAGTCCAAAGGATTACTTCTCTCCCCTCCCGCCGAGCCCGTCAACTCTGACCCCGTTTATCTGGTCCAAGTCAGCGACCTTTGAGGCATTCACCTCTCGATTGCTCGGACCAGAAGGACCTCACCTCTTGAAGGGGTTTCGACAGCAGAGCCTTTTCTTTGAGTTTGAACTTGGGCAGTTGGAGATTGACGAGTCTCGTATTTTCGTCGTTTATGATTCCGAGTAGAAGATCTCCTGTGAGTTTGTCGAGGAGGGCATCCAAGGCGTGCTTTTCGGTGGGAAGGAGGAAGAGCATGGAGAACTGCTCATCCTGAAAGATACGACATTAATGGGGTTCAAAGGGTGAGCAGGTGAGGGGAAAGTACCTTGAAGGGCAAGTCGACCCAGAGAAGGTTGCCTTCTGGATGTTCCCCTGCGAGGAATCTTTCTTTCTGAGTCATGAAGGGGACCGTGACGGAGTTGTTGGGGCTTGGCTCGAAGGCTTCCTCTCTGGTGTCGATCTTCCGGAAGGGCAGATCCCAGAGACCTTTGAAGTAAATGGCGTTAAGCAGGATAAGGAGCGTATCGGGGCCCAACTCCGCTGCAAGAGAAAGGAGTATTAGTCTCACGAAAGGGGGAAATAAAGAAATGGACAAGACGCACAAGATGCCACCAGGTTCTTTATGTTGTCGTGGGTTATCTCCTGAACCCATCTGTTCATAACGGCCGCAGCAGCCTCGGTTGAAGGCTCTACAAAGCTGAGCTGTTCCACAGAGGCCCCGAAATTCTCTCGGATAGTCTCATTGAAAGCTTCTGCGATGACAAATCCAGGTCTCACGTAGGCGCGATTTCCCCATTCCAGAGTGACATTCCTCTTCACCCTCTGAAAAAAAAACAGTCAGTGGATATCTATGGAAGCAGAAATAAACTTTGGCTTACCTGAAGAGACTTGAGCATGCGGTTTTGACCCAACTTGGATTGGTCAGCAGTCAAATGGAGAACCGTTTCCAGTTCTTTGAGGGTGTTTTCCCGAGCTCCCTGCTGCAGCAAAGCCAATAGAGTTCCCACACTGCTGGGAGAAGCTATCAAGTTCCCCGATGATGCCTTGGACTGACTCTTTAACAAAAACCCGTTCTTCACTATCAGTATTTAAATTAATCATTACTGCTGCTGATTTGCTGGAAGTCTGTTAATTTTTTGGAAGGGAATGATGTCTAACCTGAGTAGTGTTAGTTCTACATTTATAATTTTCTAACGAAAACTAATAATTTTAATGAATAATTTAATAAATTATTACGCCTTTTTCTTAGTTTGTTAGATATTTTTGTTCCTACAAAACAGAAAAACGGAGCTCACCTTAAGAAGTTCTACGGCAAAGTCGCAAGAAGCTTTCGAGAAAAGATTGTCTGCTCCTTCATCACTCCTGACTCCCCTAGGAACAGTCAGCAGCGGTAGAAGGCATACGCAAATCCACCCTGCAACAAACATAACCACTCACAACACCCTCCTCCAGTCGGCACCAGACAAACCATGACGCACATAACTTACTCATCATCACACCAATTCACAGCACCTAATGAAAAACAAGGGCCGAGCAGCCCAAGTCGAATGATCTCAGCGGCGACGACTCGGTCAAAGGTCACAATAGTCTGTGCTCATTGGTCGTCTGAGAAATAGACCTGCACGTGCAGAGAGTAAGCCAAGGAGGACACAAATGGCCGCTGACCGACAGAGAAAACTTTACGGAGAGTCCCACGACCACGACTGAGCCGAACACCTCGGCCACTAACTCGAGTTTTATTGCGCGTTTCAGGTGCAGACGAAGGCGGCGGTGGGGCGGACAGGGCGGGGTACCGAATGGCGGCCATGGGTGGGAGGCAGCGTCACCTCTTTCTCTGTTTTCTGTGCTGTGTCGCGGCTCCCCCTCCCGAGTTCAAATGATAAACGCTTTCAACAAAAACAATAAAAACTCCAGAAACGATTGACTGAGTGATTCGTTGAAATGAAACAAATGCGGTCGGGAGAGATGAGATTTTAAATGATCAGAAGGCCAAGCCGGCTTCTTCGTAAGTGAGAAAGATTTTCTCCAAAGAACACATATAGGCGGCCAGCCTTAAATTCAGGCATAGTTTGTGCCTATTAGCTTTCTTCATGATATTGAGGGCGGCTGTTTCCATGGTCTGTGCCAACCCCGAGTGCACGATGTCTTTCTCGGACGCCCCCGCTATCCTCTTCCTGAAAGAGTCACTGGGGCAGATCTTGAGATCATCTCCCATCTTAGGCCTCAGCGATTTCTCGACGGAATCTACGAATATAGAAGAAGTTAGAACAACCTAGGGGCTGCAGCAGAGGGCGAACTCGACTCACCTAACAGGTGGTAGTTGGAGTCCCTCTCGTACTTGAAAGTAAGCTTTCCGTAGGAGACATGGTTGAGGTTCTTGAGCCACTCAAAATAAGAGACGGTGACACCACCGGCGTTGACATAGAGGTCCGGGATTATGAGAACCTTCTTCTTCATGAGAATGTTGTCCGCCCCCGGCGTGAGGGGCCCGTTGGCCCCTTCAGCTATGATCTTGGCCTGGATGTCGTTGGCGTTCTTCGTGGTGACGACTTTCTCTTTAGCCGCAGGTATAAGGATGTCGCACTTCTCTGTGAGAAGGTCTCCATCGAAAGGCTTCGCGCCCGGGAAACCTTTTATGCTTTTGGTCTGAAGTTTATACTTATCCAGGGCCTGAGACGAATTCCCCCTCTTAAGACTCTCTCTTGAGAAGACACAACCGCCCAAACTATATTTACTCACCACGACATCGATCCCTTCTGCATTGTATATACTGCAGTCGTGCTCTATAACTCCTATGCATTTGGCTCCCACCCTCGAACAATACCTGGCGGAATGGAAACCAACGTTACCGAAACCCTGGAAAGAGCCAGACGGATGAGGCAGGAGGAAGGATTGGGGCGAAAGGGGAATAAGGGAAAGGCTTCGACCTGGACAATGAACGTCTTTCCCTGCCAGCCTGTGCTCAATCCTATGAGGTCCATCCACTCGGCCTCGTGGATGAAGTTGTCTATAGAGTGGAACAGCCCCCTCCCTGTCGCTGACACCCTCCCGTGAATCCCGCCTTGGTTGATGGGCTTCCCCGTCACGCATGCTTGCGCGTTTATGTCCTTATAGCCGAGAGTCTTCGAGTAGGTGTCCGCTATCCAGGACATTTCCCTGCTGCTGGTGTTCACGTCTGGCGCAGGTACATCGATTCCCGGCCCTAAGCACAAATTTCCTACATTTCCATCCGAACAAACCACTTCCACACCACTCACCTATGAATCCCTTCTTCGCCAACTCCAGGCAAAACCTTCGAGTTATCATCTCCAACTCCCTCACAGTGTAGTTTTTGGGGTCTATTTGAACTGCAGCCTTCGCACCCCCGAAAGGTACATTCACGCATGCACACTTGTATGTCATCAGTGCCGCCAGGGCCATTGCATTCCCGGCGGTCGCGTCCTTGGAGAACCTTATCCCTGGAGAAACGGGAATGAAATGAGGGGTTGCCTGAAAGAAGGGAGGGTTTCTCGGGGGTCACTTGCCTCCTTTGACGGGTTCCCTGTGGTTGTTGTGGTGCGCTCTGTAGGCTTTGATCATTTCGTACTCGCCGTTCTCTTTCCGTATGGGGAAAGCGATTTCCAGGACGGCGTTGCAGTGCGACATGACACCTATGATCCCCTTGACTCGTTTCTCGGCCTCCTTAACGCACATACGTTCGTTGCTCCTCAGCATCTCCAAGAAGTAAGGTTCCGACCGCTTGACGGCCGAATGGAAATTATACTCTATCATTTCGAAGAAAGAAGGGTTTTCCATCGTGGGAATATCCTGCAATGAGAAACCTGCTTTCACTTAAAGCACTCCCACTCCCCCACAACGGTCACCGAAGTCCCCCTACTTTCAGTCTCTCTGGGATCTCGTGGGGTTTCTCGATCACGACCTTCTCCTCTGGGGGGCACGTTACCCGCGAGCAGAACCGCCTCCCCAACCGAACAACTCCGACCCAATACGCGTTCCTCTTCAGCATTACGACACCACCTTCTCTTTGTTTTGCAAAACAAACACGCGTTCCCGCCTCAAGTTTCCTTTGTTCCTTTTTTTCTTTTTTTTTCTTCCGCGTTCGAAAATGGTCAAGTGAAGTTTCCACCCCCTCCCCCCTCCTTCCCCCCCCCCTTCTCACCCCTTTTCTCACAGGGATTTCCCCCGATTTCTCTCCGCCTTTCCCATTGCACTCATTAGGCATTTACGCACTTAACCGGAAGTGAGAATCGCCCGAAGGGACCTCTCGTTAAGGCCCGTTTGCACCGCTCGCGGGTGGCGCCCCTTTTGCTCATTTCTCCTCGTGCGACGGTTACCCCGCCAGCCCCTCCCTCTGCCCCCCTCTCGGACAAAGTCCAGCATTCGATGGCCCCTCACCTGTTGCCGAATGCAAATCAAGTAGAGCACCTTGAAATGACTCCGGTCTCCTTGAACGGCGGGGAAAATGGCGCCCGCAGGCATGACAGTGCAATTGGGCCTTACGATCCCCATACGTTGCAAACGAGTTCTCGCAACGTAATTTTCACGAAATTATTTATATTCTTGGCAAGGCCTTGAAAACCATTTCACAATCCGGTGACCTAACAACGTCTTCATGATGTGATTTTTCGTCTAGATTTCTTCCTCGGTTGTATGTGACGCGATCGATTCTGTCTCTTTCGCCGGCGGATTCCGAAGGCTTAAATGATTTTCCATCAAAATGAGATCAGGTTCGTTTCAGTTGATTTTTTAATTGGGTCGCGGCTGCGGCCGCCATCTTTTCCACGTCCCAGCAGACCGTTTGAAAGAAAAAGCTTCTTCGTTTGTACCGTTTGAAATGATCAAAAACTGTTGTCAGCGCCTTCCTGAGTCTTCAGCTTACCATTGTTGGTGAATTGATTGTTCAAATTAAATGAGGGAAGGGTGGGAGACATCCCCCAACGGTTCAGAAGGAAAGCTAGGGAAGACACTGTTTTGACACTCAGACCGGAAAACGCAAAGTTGCCTTGCAAGTTATCTGAAGAGCCGGGAAATCCCGAGTAAAAGTCTGTATCTGAGAGAAGGGGAGTTACATCCCTTAAAAGGGAGATGACAAAAGCAGGGGTTTATTCCCATCCAACTTTTGAACATCGGCGATTTGTATTTTGAATAAAATAAATGTTGCAGTTGCTTATTTTGTGCTGGCGCTAATGCTGGTGGGATTGAGGGGAGCAGAGGAAGAGGAAACTGCTACAGAAGAATTGCGAAAAGAGTTCGCGAAAGCCTCTTGTGACTTCGCTTTAGATATTCTAAAGGTGATGTTTGTTTGAGTGATAGAACCAGGGATTTTCCCGTACGGTATTACTCATCGATTTTTCTTGCAGAATGCGACGAAAGCACCCGATGAAAACTTACTGTTTTCCCCCAGCAGCATCAGTGTTATACTGGCGATTCTTCAACAGGGAGCGAAGGAAAACACGGCAGAACAACTGGAAAATGTTCTCCATCTCTCCGCTGAAGATTCACTGACCGGTTACAGCAAAGTGATGGAATCCTTGAAGGTAAGAGATAGTAAAGAAGTGAAACTGTAGAAAACTTAATATCATCGTCTGGAATTCCAGAGAGAAAAGACAAATGTGACGCTGGAATGGGCCAACAAAGCGTTTGTGGTGCCAGGATTCGACCTGGAGGACGACTTCCTCAGAACCATTGAGGACAGTTTCAACGCCACATTCGAAGAGCTCGACTTCAAAACGTCTAGTCCCGACAGTGCAGCCACCATCATCAATGACTGGGTCAGGGAAGCCACCCACGACAACATCCAGAACCTGGTGGACGCTTGTGAGTGGATTCCTTCTTTATCTCTGACCAGAGATTCCTTCATCCAAAGCTGACGTCTCTTTTTCCAGCTCTGTTATCCCC
Organism: Brueelia nebulosa; assembly: GCA_028293925.1. Lineage (NCBI taxonomy): Eukaryota > Metazoa > Arthropoda > Insecta > Psocodea > Philopteridae > Brueelia > Brueelia nebulosa. The sequence goes on along the minus strand of JAQIBA010000062.1, from coordinate 175,253 downwards.
GGACGTCGTCATGATCATGGTGAACGCCGTGTATTTCAAAAGTATATGGGACTCCCCTTTCCATAAGTACAAAACCAGGAATGATACATTCCAAGCTAGTCCTGAGCTCAAGATGCGAGTTCCGTTTATGAAGCAAGCCGGAAGATTCGCCGCTGGAGAAGACCCCGAGCTGGGCATCAAATGGGTGGAACTACCCTTTAAGGTACAACAAACTCCTCCTCAACTCCCGACGACCGAACTAACCAATATCAATTTTAACAGGATGAAAACTTCTCCATGATATTTATTCTTCCGATGAAGAAGCACGGGCTGAGTCAAGTGATTGAAAATCTCTCCGGATCCACACTACTCCAGGCGATGAGCACCAACAGCACCAGACAGGTGAAACTCACCATTCCAAAGTTCAGGCTGACGAAGAAAATCTCTCTAGTGGACACACTCAAAGAGGTACGCGGACATGCAAAAGGGTGTTGAGGGTGGTGAATGACTGAGGGGTCTTGGTTGCAGCTCGGACTCACCGACGTCTTCACAAAGGAGTCTAACCTGAAAGGAATCTCCAGCAGTGAGGAGCCTCTCACTCTGTCCCACCTCATCCACCAGGCGGATGTGGAGATCGACGAGGACGGAAGCACCGCCGCCGCGGCCACTTACGAAATCGCTCAGACTCTCAGCTTCGAGTGGTTCACTGATGAGATTCAGTTCAGGGCCGATCACCCCTTTCTGTTCTTCATCGTGGACAAATCCAACCAAGTGCCCATATTCGCGGGGAAGATCGTCAATCCCGACCCCTCCCTCCCCAAGATATGATCCTTTTTGAGGGATGACTCCTCACATTCTAGTCAGCTCGTCTTCCCCTTCAGAATCAACTCCACAGCTTTACAAACAAATACTGCTTTTAATTAACAAATAATCACATATTGACATTTCGTTCTTTATTCTCTCCTAACGGGGTGGTAACTTTGGGGTGGAATAGACAAACGTCCTTTGTGAGTTAGAAAAATTAGCCTAATTGGGGATCTGAAGCGGAGTCTCCACTTTGCCAGCCAAGAGAACAAGCTGAGTGTCTTTCTGCAGGACGAAGAACAAGAAAGGCTGGTCAAGATAAACTTTCCTCGCGTCTCGCTTCGACCGGGAGTGGATTTCTGTAAAAAAAGGGAAAGAATCATTAAGCGAAACGAACGGGCGAATCGGAAAGATGGCGTGGGGACTCACCCAAAGGAGCAGAAACCCCTGAAACAGAGTTCAAAGCAACGAAAGAAGTGGAGAAGAAAGCATTCTGGTGGATGCCCTTGAGGGTGATTGTGGCTCCGGCATCAGCGGCCACCTTGGCGAAGTCGGACCTTTTGGGGTCGAAAGCCCTTTGAATGCCGCTCCGGAGCAGCATGGAGGTGAGGTTGAGCTTTTTGCTGATGAGGGCCATCTGAGGAATGAAGACCTCGAGTTCTTGCTTGGGAGCTGACTGCACCAGCAGGGGAAGGGTGTAGCCTGTCATCTTCCGCAGCACCGGCTCCATATCCTCCATCTTGTTTGGGATCATCACCAAGAGGTTCACCAACTTTGACTGAAAATCATTTTCAATATAAATCGATTATTATAAACCGACGACTTTATCCTCTTTATTACCTGTAGAGGCAGGAGAACGACTTGGCAATTTTGCCACTGAGTGGTCCTGAAGACGCCCACTTGGGGTATCATGGGCACCGCCACGGTCGTCCCGTTTCTCCTCCTGAAGGGCCGCAAAGACTGGTGCGAGAGGAACGTATACACCGCCAGCTTTTCATAGTCCTTCCAGTGACTCATCACTCCTGCTATGCTACTCAGTTCCAGAACCCTTTCCCTGCCCCCGAGGCTTTCGCTCACGTTCGCGCAGTAATACTTTTCCAGAATGCCTTTGAACCCGGCTTCGAGTTTGAAAGAGCTCGCGAAAGATGCTGCATTGAAAGACCCGGCTGCCTCGGGCTCACCTGAGTATTTCTGCAAAGTGAAACGCGTCCTGACCAATTACCACCTTTAAATTCCCTCACATAACAAACCTGTTGTTTACCAGAAACAAATCGCAGTAGGCTTTGAACCCTTTTCTGAGAGTTGGAACGTCCTGATCAGAAATGTTGAGTGCTCTCAGAACTTCTTCTTTGGTTTTATCATTACTCGCTTCCATAATCATCGCGAGTGAGGACAGAACCCCGAAAGGACTTGTGATGACATTTTCATTCTGCATGGAAGCCTCTTTGAAGATGCCTTGAATTAAGTTGTTGCTCAACTTCGTTACTAAATCCACCCCGGCGTGAGTGTCTTCCCCCGAAGTCCCCACCACCAAAACCAGGGCGCAAATTCCGCCTGCAACACCAATCATTCTTCCTTACCTTTCTCCATTCCCGGCTTCCTCCTCTTCTCCCCCCTGGGAGAAAAAGAGAAATGTTTCGTCCCACCCAAGGAGAAGTGCCAATACTAAACCAATTCTCGATGGCCCTGAGCCACTGTCCTATTTATTTGAAAAACCAAGCGGTAGTTGCGAAAATAAAGTGAAAATATAAAATGCCGGAAGAAATGCTTAAAATAGGTATGAGTTCTTCTGGATTCGAACGCCATCAAAAAAGGCACTGTTATACTCGGATTAAATAATATCATTTCCTTTGCTTTCGTTTTTAGATCACTTGCGATTTCACTCGACCATGAGAAAATTGAGGAGGAACACTCACCTAATATGTCGAAGTAAATGCCCATTGCATCTGTGCTCGACGGTCCGAAGTTAGCAGGACACTGAAATATTACCTAACAATACTCGTTCGTTCTACACGTTGACATTAGTATTGAGTAACAATTTGGCGGGTCACTTCCTTCTTTTTTCTCCCGATTGTTCCTGACGCTTTCTCGTTGATTTCAAGTACTCTTTTTATTGGCAGACTTTTGTCTTGACTTGGTCTGAGTGGCGGTTAAAATCCAAAGGAGGTCAAGTGCATGATGTTCTCCTGGAATTCCCAATTAGAGAATTTCAAAGTAAACCACAATTTAATTACGAAATGAAGGAAGGAGAGATTATTTTCTGGCGCCAAATGTCAAATTACTTCCCGCAGTACAACCGAGTAATTAAAATTTATAATTGCCATGATTATCAGCTTTTACTTTCAACATGTATTCAAACATGTATTCAATATTTTCTTATTGCAAATTTTTTTAATGAAATTTTTACAATTTTCGGTTGTCCGCCTCCAATTATAATGTATCGGAATTATAAAATTAATTTGAATTTTAACTGCATCGATAAATTATATTTCAATTAGATGATCACTCAAATTATTTTCATACCAAGCCTGAAATAATTTGAATTATTAACTAAATCTAATAATTTTTAAATTTCTTTTTGACGGCATGACACACTATGGAAAGTCCTCTGACATGGAAAAGTGTTTCTTTCTCTATGACATTTCGCCTAACGGTCATTTTTGAATTGAAACGGATTTAAAAAATGTGTGGGAGGTTGGCTTGGTGAGTGAAGAATTTCCTGAATAAAAAAAGATTTGGAAAAGGCTTAATGTCAACATTATATTCTTTGCTTTGACCCTTTATAATTTTTAAAGCTTTTAAAATTGGACATAACCTTTGGCAAGCGCTTTTTCTTTCTTATCAGTTCATTTGATTTGGTTTTAGTGGCTTAAAACCCCAAGAAGTCTGTAATTCCTGCTGCTACAAAGAACCAGGAGGCGACGATTACACTGTACCTCAATGGATGAATTGTCATAACTCAGGCAAAGCTTACAAACCGTCATACAACATTTGCCCAACGGATGTGGCTCCCGTTCTACTCTCAGGCACCCATTTCAACTCGAGCTCAAGAGTGATAGCGCCCATGGTCTTCGGGGTGATAGCACAGTGGTCTAAAGTTAGTTTTTCCAAAAGGTCCAAAAAATTTTTCAACAACACAAGTCTAAAATTAAATCTTCATTAAAATTTCAGATGGGTGACGGTTCGAAATATAAAACCATAAACTGCAGAGTAGAAACAATTGAGACATCAAAACTTTATGGAAGTTTACTACGAAAGGGTCAGAGATGTGTTGTGATTTGTAATGGGTATTATGAGTGGCAAAATCAGCCTCATGGCAAATCACCTTATTTCATTCATGCTGAGCAACCAGAAGGGGTTGAGGTTGATAATCCCAGTTCTTGGAATTTGCAGACTAAGTCAGAAAGATGTTTGAAGCCTCTTAAACTTGCAGCTTTATTTGAAATCAATTCCTCTAATGTGGTAAGTTGTGGTTGTCTGAAGACAAACTCCAAAAGAGTTATGAATATTTATTTCTACAGGCGGGAGAAAAAACCCTCAGCTTCACAGTGATCACAAAAGAAGCCAGTGCTGACACAAGTTGGCTTCATGGAAGAATGCCTGCTGTTTTAGAAGCAGACCAGCAAGTGGATGCTTGGTTAAATTTTCAGGAAATTGATGCTCAACATGCACTTCAATACATCTTTCAAAATGTCAGTATAGTCTGTGTTCCTGTGTCCAACACAGTTAATTCTGTAACTAACAAAGACATTTCATGCATCAAGAGAAAACAAAAGTATGTCCCACACTCAGATTCCAAATGATTCTGTCAAAAAAATCTTTTACTTTGATATGATTTCTTTTTAGGAGCTCTACTCAAGATGACAAGAAACAAAATACCAGTTCAAATCTGCTTGAAAATTGGCTTCAAAAGGGACAAAAAAGAAAAAGTGATGGCAGTACAAGTTCTATAGAAAAGATAAGGAAGGAATAACCAGTGTTTGCAAATGTTGAAAAATTCAAAGTTGTTTCACTTGCTGGAGTAAGACACAACAGCAAGTATCAGTAAGTCACTTTTGGTTGTATTTATGTTGTTTTAGTTTTATAATTTTAGATTTTATTATTTTTATAATTTAATAAAAAAAATTACAGTGAATTCTTTACTTTTTCGAACCTCGAATAAAAATGTTTCAGAACATCCATTTTCCACTTTATTGGGGTTATTACTGAGAAAAGATTGATCAAAGTCCTTCGTGCGGTCATCCGGGAAGAAATTTTAATTTACAAAAAGCTCAAAGGGAAAAAATATAATAGGCTAATGGCAGTTTGGAGGATTCGCCGCAGTCGCAAGCGAGCACTGTACAAGTGGACACTTTTCCAACGGTCGACTTTTATCGAATACGGGTGGAGGTTTTTTGTAGGTAGAAAACTGTAGTCAGGAATTAGAGGTTTTGAGTTTTTTATTACAATGATCTTAATTTGGGTGGCGTGGATGATGGCGATGCCTTCTCTCATTAGATCCCAAGAAACCGTTACAAAAGACTCGCATTTGAACCTCACATTGGCACTTGCAAAACATTTCAGTGTAGCTTTCTGTGCGATCGGAATGCCAAACGATCAGTCCCACTTAAGGCTCATCTCGACCGGAATGCATCCGTCTAAAGGAAAATTACTCACCAGTTTTTTGAACTTTAATGAGGTTTCCAAAATCACGAGCGGCGAACACTACTTAAAACTGGAAGGCAAAACCATGGTTATTCTGCAGGTGGGAAAATCCTCTCTCGAATATCTTACCCGAGTAAGTGTCCAGCGAATTTCATGTGGAAAGAGTCATTTGACTCACTCAACATAACGACACCGGTTGCAGGTTTCTGCCAACGGAAGTTTAAGTGGGGTCGTCTGGATTGTATTTTCCGAGTTTCCCTTTCGTTCAGAATCATTTCGGGGCATTTACGTGCCATTCGACTGCGAGTTTATCTATGTGCGCGAGAGTAACTATTCTTTTTCCCTAACGGAAATATATCAGATCGAAAGGGGAGCGGAAATGGAGACGTATGATTTGGGTTCGTGGACAGAAGAAAACGGCCTCGTCATCGCCGATGTTCACTTCTACGCCAGGAGAAACAATCTGAAGGGACACAAGCTTAAAGCTATCATAAACAACGTAGGTGGCTCTTGCCTCTTTAGATTTAACCCCCCAAAGGTGTTCAAATACAATGAGGGTTGAGAAAAAAAATGTTACGCCTTTAAAAAATAAAAAAGTACGAGAGTTGAAACCCTAAAATGGGGGTGAAATTTCATCCGAACCGTTGGAGGATCAATGGTGCTTACAGGAGGGGAACTTCGTTTGAAATTTATGTTTCAGAAACCTCCCTACGTGTCCATTGAAAGAGACAGCGATGGTAAATACAGGTTCAGAGGTTATTTGTACGAAATCTGGAACGAGTTGGAGTTCAGGCTTAATTTCAGGTGAGAAGCCATTTATGTCGTAGAGGGATGGGGATGGCGCTTTCAAAGGAAATTATTCTGATTGCACAAAGGGAGCTCATTAAGAGTTTCATGACAATCATTTTAATGAATAAATAATCGGTATCGGTTTGAATTTTTAATGGAAAGATGTGACAGTAGATTGCCCTGAGTAAACAAATGCTCAAATTGTTACAGCGTCGAGCTCATTAACGTCACGCCATTTAGTGTCTATTACTTTCCCATTTGATGGAATTCTCCCTTTCAGGACTGAATTCCCGGAAAAATTCTTGGACAAGGACGTGAACAAAGTTTTGAAAAACGAAGACGTGGATTTCGCCTTGGCGAGGATATCCATTGTACCTTCCGCCCTGGACGTGATGGATTTCAGCCAACCCATTCACGAAGCAAAGTACGAAATTCCTCCCAATGGAATAAGGGTGGGCGGAGGGTGATTCCCTTATCGCCTCTCTGTCCGAAGTGGAGGTTACCCTCGGTCACTGGGCGGACAGGTGTCTCTTTGTAGGTCCTACTTGTTCGGGCATCGTCCGGGAAGCGAGCTGGACTGGGACAGCTACTTGAAGCCATTCAGCGTGAACATTTGGCTGGTGAGCGTGGTGTGGATGTTGTCATCGTCGATGGCTCTCGCCATTTTGTACAAGAAAGCCTGGCAGTATGGGACATCGGAGAGAGAAGCCAAATATTATGTGTTCACATTTTCCGAATCGGTTCTCACCGTTTTCCGAGCCATTTGCATGCAAGGTTTACATTAATTTCGACTCTAAGCTGGGAATGGGTTTCAAAGGAATAACCTGAACGTTTATTTCAGGTTCGGATGTGACTCCCAGGTCTAATTCGTGTCGGTTTTTCTTCCTTTCGATTTACCTCACTGCTCTGGTGGTGACGTCCGCATTTTCAGCGGCTCTCTTCTCCCTCCTCACCATTCCTAAACCCAGATCTCCTTTCAACAGTTTGGAAGAGGTTCTCAATAACAATAAATACAAAATAGGTTTTCCATCTGATCCCGACTTTCACAGACTCATCCAAGTAAGTTACCTTTTCATCTCTTCACCCTCAAGAGCAGTCAAAAGTGTAATATTCGCAGGATTTTTCATCCACCCTGGTACTGGCTCATCGGAGGAAGCTTTTAAAAAAGCTGGTGGCATCCAGAGAGAACCTCCCCGCGACGCCATTGCAAGGATTGGAGCAAATATGCGGAGATAAATTCTACATTTTCATGTTCGATTTGCCGGAAGTGCTCTATCTCATGCAAAACACGACCAGATCCTGCCGGGACAAAATACTTCCCTCGGGACCTCCCTTATTCACGGAGTTCATCGGATTCGGGTTCAAAAAGAAAAGCCCATACAAAGGACTCATTAATTTTCAGTGAGTAACCCTTCATCTCACATTCTGCTGTCCTCACGATATTAAATGATTATCTCTTCAGCCTCATCAGAATGAAAAACGAGGGAATTCTCAAAAGACTCCTGCTCAATTACTGGCCCCCTCAGATCCCCACCGTCCATGCCACTTGGGTGCGAGTCACACTCTCAGACATTAGCCCCATTCTGTATATGTTCGCACTGGGAGCTCTCCTCGGAACTGCCTTCCTCTTCGCGGAAAAACTCCTGCTCCATGTCCGCAAAGCGACAAAGACCAACGCCAAACCGGATACTCTTGAGCAAATGCGTTCTTCCGCTTTTCCGAAGTCTGCTTCCCCGATTTTGGGTTTTTATTATGGAATAAATTACAAGGGTTGATGCAACTTCAATGGTAAAAGTGCTCTTTCCATTGAAAGCTCTCATTTAAGATGAAAAATAAACATAAACTTGATTAAATGAAAATATAATACATATTACACAAAATCCTAAACTTTTTTTTTGGAATTCTTGCCGTTTTTTAACTTTGGTTTTTCTCCCCCTGATAAGAAAGATGTAATCACTTCTGACATTTCTGGCATGTCATACTTCATTGAGTTATTCAACATTTCCATGTCCTGCAATGCACACAAATATTTTATTCACTCTCCAGTTTGCAGCTGTAGCACAATAAATGCCAACTCACCTTCTTTGCATCAGGGTCATTCATCACTTTTGGTAGAATCATTATCAGAAGGAAAGGCAAAACCATCATGTAAATCTGAAAGAAAACTTGTTATCAAACAACAGCACAAACAGTTAATGTTATCAGTTGTGTGTGGATTACCATTGGACTGAAGAGGAAATCAGTTGCCCTCCATTGCTCACGAACTTGAAAGTATTTAAATTTGGCAATGGGCTTCATTTTGAGGGGGTAAGGCATCTGAACCACCTTTGATGTCTGCACAAAGTTTACTTTTCTTGCCCTGAATTTTCCCTTTGAGTTGATTTCTACTCTGACAGGCTCATATGCAAAATCTGGATTGACAGCTTCAACCAAATATGAACCTGAAGGTACATTGGTAACTACAAAGTTTCCATCTTTCCTGGAAAATATCACCATTATTAGAAAAATTGTCTGGAAAAACAAATAGTTCTTATCTGCCTTTAGTTCTTTCTAACTAAATTAAAATAAATCATAAAAGAGCATTATCACTCACCTCAGAAACCCTTTAAATTCACCACCGTTCACCATAATTCTAGTATGAATTTGCCAATTATCTAATGAGGTACTTCCCATTAGATTATCCGGAGAATAAACCTTTCCCTCGATCGTGTACAGTTCGGAGCTTTGCTGGAAAGAATTATCCATGAATACATCATCGACAAAGCCAAATAACACGGATACGAAGAATAAGACTTTATGCATTTTCACGTATAAAATTAAAGTGCTGTCGTGGCACGAGAACTACGAACGTGGTTCCAGACAAATCTGAGTCATACAACCCTGTGGCATCCATTAAAGGGCTCTGATATTCAGAAACAAAAAAATATGAGAATCGTTCCTGAAATTTTTTAGTGGATTTAATTGTGTTATAGAACAATTAGGGGTTTGTCATGTCTGCTCTATGTTTATTTCAATTTTTAAAAGCTTTAACTCTACACGAGTGGTGTATTATTAGTTATTCAGAGTGATGGTAAGTGGTCGTATTTTGACAGTTCCTGATACCTAAATATTTTTCCCAAGGATTTTTATAAGTCATATGCCGTTCGCTGGCGTTGCTCATTCTCAGCGTGACATATTTAAGTCAGGCGAATCGCGAACCGAAGCAATTAAATTAGTCGAACCAATTCTCTGAATCAGTTAAGTAATTGATCTTCCGGGTGTTTATTTACAAAGTGGGTTCCCGAGAAAAAGAAACGAAGAAGACATGTTCAAACCAATTGACTAAGTGGCACGCTAATGAAATTGCAATCGAAAGCATTGGGTGTGGAAATAAAGGCTTTAGAGTTGTATTTTTTGAATGCGAACCTAATTTTAATTTGCAGCCCCGTTTAATTATGTCTAATTGTACGACCGCAGAAGATTGCAAAATACCCACTGTACAGAGTAGAAATGCATCTCAGACTTCCACAGCATCAACATTGTCTTCTAAATGTGATGGTAATACTCCACAAGTTATGAGTAATGTTCAGTTCAGATGTACTTCAAAGGTTTTTGGTACACCCACCAGAAAGGCCAAAAGAATTCGATTTTTTAGAAATGGTGACAGGTAAGCATTTCCTCTGGGATATCAGATCACTTCTTTTCATTCATTCAATGAGTATATTATTAATTTTTCAGATTTTTCAAGGGAGTGGTTATGCCAGTCACTCCAGAGAGGTACAGATCTTTTGACAGTTTGCTTTCTGATGTCACCCACACTCTGAAAGATCATGTGAACCTCCCCAATGGTGTCAGGGCCATTTACACTTTAGATGGAAGTAAGGTAAGTGACTTACATTTCACTTTCTCACACTCATTCAGCTATTAAATATGTAAACCAGTTAAGGTTTCATTCCAATTTCAAAAGGATTATAATTTAGTTTACAGTATACTGTTTTAATTTCAATGAAAACAAAACACTTAAATATTTCAGATCTCCGCCCTTGATGACTTAGAAGATGGAAAATGTTATGTTTGCTCTGGGCAAGGAGAGCCTTTCAAGCATATAGAATACCTCAACCTTTCTTCCAGGAAAGTAAAACCCTGCAAGACATTTGGAGGCAAGTATGCAAGTAAAAGCGTCGTCTGCTGCACATTTGCGGGGAGGAATTGAATAACAGGTTACGATTGCAGGTCTGCGGTTGGAGGCGAACAGTCCGAGCACTCCAAAAACTCCCTCGGATTTCGTCAGGCCGAAGGTGATCACTCTGGTCCGGAGCGGGACGCGGCCGAGAAGAATAATCAGGTTGTTGCTCAACAAGAGAAATGCGAGGTCTTTCGAGCACGCCCTCTCCAGCATCACCGACGCGGTCAAGTTGGACACGGGAGCAGTGCGCAAAGTGTACTCCTTGAGAGGGAGCCAAGTGTGCACCCTTAAAGAGTTCTTCGAGTTCGATTCGGTGTTCTTCGTCTACGGATCGGAGAGGTTCTGCCCCGACGATCTTCACCTGGACTCCGACGGTAGTTTGAGAAAGATGGCCGCTGCAGCGGTCGAATAACCTTTGTGACTCCATTTTGCTTTTTTCAGAGCAAAGAGCCATCGAAGCTCACAAGAAGAACTTCTCCAACATGAGGCGGTCGGGTTTTATCAACGAGTCAAACGGTAAGTGAAAATCGATCCCCATTTAGTGGTACAGTAAAATAATAACAAATGTTTGTTAAAGGCGTTCGTAAGACATCGATCAAAAGAGCTTTAAATCAGAGCATGGAACAGAGAGAACCTGAACCTGAGGTTCCCTCACACATCGGACTGAAGTATAGGATAGGAAAAGTGATAGGCGATGGGAACTTCGCTGTCGTGCGTCAGTGTACGGACAGGTGAGTGAAGGCTTTTCTTTTAAGAGAGTTCTCGAGTAACGGGACTGTTTTTCAGATTATTCGGAGGCGACTACGCGATGAAGATAATCGACAAATGCAAGTGGAAAGGCCAGGACCAAATAATCGAGAACGAAGTGGAGATCCTGAGACAAGTCAATCATCGGAACATAATCAGACTGTTGGACGAGTATGACACCCCGAGCGAACTATACCTGGTCATGGAACTGGAGGTACCGCTTATCAGTAAAGGTTTCACTCGGAACGAGTACAAATGAGTTCCGTTGCAGGAGGGAGATCTATTCGACGTGATAGCGAATTCAAAGAAATTCCCCGAAGAGGAATCGCGACTGATGATCGGACACTTGTCTTCCGCCCTCGCCTACCTGCACCATAGACACATCGTCCATCGGGACATCAAACCTGAGAACCTTCTCGTGAGGCTCGACGAAAACAAGAAAGTCCGCTCCGTTAAGCTGGGAGACTTCGGACTGGCTCAAGTCGTCACCGAACCGCTGTACTCCGTCTGCGGGACTCCCACTTACGTCGCCCCCGAGATCCTCTCCGAAGCCGGATACGGCCTCAAGGTGCCCTCTCGCCCTCTATCACTCTCGACACCCACTCTCTCTCACTGTCTCACTCTCTCTCTCTCACTGTCTCACTCTCTCTCACTGTCTCTCTCTCTCACTCTTCACTGTCTCACTCTCTCTCACTCTCTCACTGTCTCACTCTGTCTCCCTCTCTCTCTCACTCTTCACTGTCTCACTCTCACTCTCTCTCACTCTCTCTCTCTCCACTCTTTCACTGTCTCACTCTCTCTCACTCTCTCTCATTGTCTCTCTCTCTCACTCTTCACTGTCTCACTCTCTCTCACTCTCTCACTGTCTCACTCTGTCTCCCTCTCTCTCTCACTCTTCACTGTCTCACTCTCACTCTCTCTCACTCTCTCTCTCTCACTCTTTCACTGTCTCACTCTCTCACACTCTCTCTCACTCTCTCTCACGCTCTCTCAGTCTCTAACTCTCTTTCTCTCTCACTCAGGTCGACGTTTGGGCAGCGGGAGTTCTTCTCTACATTCTCCTGTGCGGATACGCCCCCTTCAGAACCACTTCCAACAACCAAGAAGAACTGTTCGACAAAATTCTCACGGGAGAGTTCGAATTCGATTCGCCGTATTGGGACAACATATCGCCTTCCTCGAAGGACCTCATAACGAATATGTTGCAGGGTTACCCCGACGTGAGATACTCAGCAGACAACGTTCTGGATCATCCTTGGCTCAGGGTTGGTGTCCTTGTCCTTGAAGATAATAGTAGATTCTCTTCGTTAAAGGGAAGGTTAAGAAAGGGTTGACGAAGATAAATCAGGGGAGATTTCACCGTGGTTTATGACAAGGGTTGAAGCTGAGTGTTAAGAGCTCCTCATAGCAGGATCTTTCTCTTCCAGGGCGCTGACGAAGAAAACGAGTTCAGCGAGTCCGTTTTAAACTCGGTGAAAAAAGAAGATTCTAGTGCCACGCCTCTGTCCTGTCAGAATAACAGGTCTCAGTCCACCGATTCCACCTGCAGCGCGTGAGAGGGACGCCGAGGACTCCGACCCAAGTAACAAACAATAACAATGTTAACGCTATTACTAGAGAATAACTTGAATTTAACATTTAATCGACGTTAACATAGAGGCGGCCCAGGTGAGGCGTTGCGCTCGCGGCAACTCGGGGCACGAATGAAGAAGGGCACATTGCACGGAAAGAGAAATCTCATGAAGTGTGTAATAGTTAGCAGGTTGTGATTTATACTGGAAAAAGATTTTTTAGTTTGTCTGTAACATTTTTTTATTATAGATTTATATTATTTTGCCTAAACACAACTAAAATTGATGATTTTCGTTCTGGATTAGTTGGTTTGACATTTTAATTAGGAGAACGGGCGGATTTAAGCGCGAACATTGCAAATAAAATGTTTAGGAAGACAAGCTATTATAACGGCTTCATTATCCCTTACAACTCGGGTAGAGTACTATTCAATGATATTTAATTGAAAGTGCAAAATTATCGTTATTGTTATTATTCCATGATTATATAAATTGAAATAATGCAATCGAAATATAGTTTTTCGTCTGAATATTAAGGCTGGTGGTAGAAGATGTTTTGAATAATGTCAAATAGAATTAATAATTTTCTATAAATGTTGTGTTATTATTTTTTCAACAAACTCAGTGCAAATCGTTTTTAAATTCATTAAAGTAAACGAAAAAACGTTTGCTCGCAAATGGCGTTGCTTCCTACCATTTTTACATTTATGAATCGCTCCCGTAATATGTTTTATTACTAATATAACAAAAGCGTGACCGAACTTTCAAGTACGAAACATTTTCAAATAAGCAGTCACGTTCACAATTTCGTGCCCTCTATGAGAGTATAATGCAATGTTGCCGACATTGATTTGAACGTGTCAGCAGACAACCGCACTTGAAGAGCAGAAGTTTTTTTCTCAAGTCGTAAAATTATACCGAAAATGAATGCTGGTGGCAGATTATTATCCCTTTCTGCAAGCTTACTTGCAAGAAATGGTTCTCCATTGAAGAAGAAATTAGGAGAATCTTCGAGATTGTGTCACGCCGTGAGCGTGCCTCCTAGGAGTAGAGTTGCTTTTGGTGTAAGTAGGCTTTGCGTTCAGCTGTAAAATTTACTTTGCAATTATTCCACGAACTGTTGATATTTGCAGGAAAAAGTAGCCTTGGGACTTATACTATCAGTGTCCATGTGGGTCGTACCTTTCTATATTCTGTATCGTATTCCGGACTACCAAAAGGAGGACAGGCATACTTACACTGGCAAATGAAATGTTAGTTTCCTAAAACCAATTTCAAGTAGTCCAGTAGCTCTGTTATATTTTAGTATTAATATACAAAATTGTAATTAATTTTTTTTGTAATTATTGTTCTTTTGAAAGAGATTGTGTTTGTAAAATTTGGCCACTAATTTTGAGTCAAAAACAGTTAATCAGCTACAAACAAAGAAATACGGCAATCCTAAAAAGCATTATTTTCCTTTTATGCTACTAGAATAGCTTTTATTGGTTTTTTTACTTTTACAAAATGCTCAAATAAGCAAAGGAAGAATTAAATATTCTGTTTATTATATTATAGCTTGGTTATAAGCTCTCATTCCTTCTGTTCTGTTTGTGCAAAACCTTCCTTAGACATATGTAAACTTTCAACAGAGTTACACACATCAAACAAATATTTTCATAGTTATCTCTGATAAAATTTTCTTTAATCCTTTGATTATTATTGCTGTTTGAGCTATTTAAAAGAAAGTTCTGTAAAAAGTCATGTCTCAGTGTTTTTATGGAAAATACAATGGAAGACTTATCAACCAACTATTTTATTCAAAAATAAATGACTAGTGAAACAATTAAAATATTAAAAAAGCTGATTTTTAGTTTTGAACTTGAGCTTATAAAATCATGTATGATTTCCAGTCTGTCCTCAATTCCACTGTATAGAAACCGTCTGTCCTGTATGTACTGCATCACCACTTCCGTATCGGAAAGACCTGAACAAAGTACACAATGAGAGGTTTTGTTCATCCGAGCAGAAGGTACGAACACTCACCGAACTTTTCCACCTCCTTCCCATGTTCCTTGAACATGAGGAAATTGTCTCCGCCATTAAGCAGGAACGTTGGCATGATTACGTCGTAATCGGCCTCGGGGTCGACCGACTGGAACTGCGGTACTCTGCAGTGATGGCACCTCGCTTTGAGGGAAACCACCCTGGAGCCCGACGGTCTGCTGAGGTTGAAGGTCACCTTGAGCCCCGACACTTGGAGGAACTCCCCTCGACCCCAGTGGTGCATGGGGTCGTACCTGGCCACGCTCCACTCCAACGCCTTCGTCAAATGCCTCCCCTTCACCCTAACGAGGGATAGAGGACTGAAGAAGGGCATCGCAGTTATCAAATCCTCTCTCGTTATGGTGCCTGAGGACATTTACACAATTCAGAAGATGACGGACTAAAATTGTTTTAAACTCCCCTACCATTGGCCGATGTGGCGTTGATGGACGCTCTGATACCCCCTGCTTGTTGTATGGCGATGGCAGCTTTTGCCCAGTATGGTCCAGAATGACTTTCAACTCCCTTCAAAGGTAAATAAATTCATGTTAAGTTATCCCGATCCTTCAAACAATGCGGAAGAACAATCTTACGTGATGAAGGTACGCATCGGTGATAAGATTCCCTATGTTGCACTCAAAGAACCTGCACATCGAACCGTCGAGGAGCACCTTCGTCTCGCCGATTCTCTCCTTGAGGGTGGCGTTGAGTTTGGACCGCCATCGATTCACTTCCTCAACCACCCCCGGGTCACCCACCACCTCGTGGTTCAGCACGATGGGGTTCCCCGTCGCTTCCACCAGTTCGCCCCTCTCGTCGAACACCAAGTCCAGGATCCCCAGGTACTTCGTGAAGGCATACGCCTGCACCATCGCCACCTTCCTCCCGCTCCTCTGCGTCACCATCACGGGGTAGATGTCTTCGGGTTTGTCCGAGTCCGGAGGCGAACCTGAAAACACACATTCTCGTCTTCTGCTCATCCCACCACTCCCTGGGTCAACAGTACCTGTATAGAGGAAGGTATGACTGTGCCCTCCCACCACCAAGTCAATGTCCTCCACTTCCGAAGCTATTATCATGTCGACCTCGTAGCCAGAGTGCCCCAGGCCGATGATCACATCCACCCCCATGGTTTTCAGTCGCTTCGCCTCCTCCCTCAGACTCTCCACCTCGTTTTTGAAGAGCAGTTTCCCCGGGTTGGCGAGGACCTGAGAGAGTACTGGTGAAGGTCGGTCAGGTAAGGGGGAGGGCGAGGGTGACTTACGACGGTGTCCGGGGTGAGGTATCCGATGACTCCGATCTTCCTGCCGTTCTTTTCGAAAATGAGGGAGCGATTTATATGGGCTTTGACCATTTCCGGTTCGAGGGAGAAGTCGATGTTGGCGGCGAGGACGGGGATGTTGACGTCGTTGAGGAAGGGCGTGAGACCTTCGATGCCGTCGTCGAACTCGTGATTACCGAGAGCCTGAAAACATCCACGTCTTTCATCAAATTATCACATATCACACCGGAATTATTCGTTATCTCCGTAATTGCGTATCTCAAAGTTATTGTTAATTACAGGTCGGTGCAAAAATAGTTATGTGAGTGATCACACTCAATCGGAAGAATGAAAAAAAGCAGTTTTGTCACGTCTGTACTCAAATTGAGGATTTCGCTGTCTTTTCTGATAAGCGACTCACCATAGCGTCGATCGGGAGCATATTGAGAAAGTGCGATACGACCTTCCATTTGTATACTGTGTACCATACGGTTCCTTGGTAGGTGTCACCCGCATTCAGAGACAGCACCGGGACGTTCTCCTTTCGAGCCCTCTCCAACTCCTTCTCCAAAGCCGCCTTAACGCGGCCGAAACCTCCGTAGCAATTATTGTGCTCCGCTTCATACTTGGAACATGTCCCCGCCGACTGCGACACCTGAAGACAACAACCTCTCCATATCACTCCTCCCTGCACGCCCCCTCCCATCATCCCCACCTACCTCCTCGAACCTGGCGTGCATGTCGTTAGTGTGGAGTATCCTCAGCCTGAAGGAGCCTCCGCCCCCGACTGCTCCGCCCATGACCGCCCCCATCGCCATCCACCCCACTGCCACCCAGACGAGACCTCTCCCTGCCATCCCGACACTTATCATCTAAAACTTAGAGTATCGCAGACCTCCAACTCAACCTGGCGCGGCCAAGGTCCGAACTTCATTGCCACCTGACGCTCGCATTTCGTCTGACATTGCGCGCATGCGTCGATTGTATAGTACTGCAGCCAGTGGCGTAGCCTCCCGCCAGGTAGACGTTCTCTCGGAGGTCCTTGAGGAGGGGACAGCCCCTCCCATTGTCGGCAGATTGTGTCAAGAAGCCGTGATTGTTTGATATAAGATATATTAAATAAAAGATAAAAATAAATATAATTGATTGAATTCAGTCTCTGTCGCTTTCCGAAAAGATCGTTCTGCGAGATGAGAGAGTGCTCACAATGCTGACCTTCTGGCTGGTCCTTCCTGTCCTCTTCTGCTTCGGCAAGGATTCTTCTAACTTCCAGATCTCCCGCCCTCTCAGCGAAACCAGTTCGTTCCACTTGGCGATAGTTTTGCTGTAAGCAACAGTGGATGAGTTTGCTGCGGGGCTTCGCCCGAGGGAATCGTCTCACCTGAGGAGCTCCTCCAGGACCGCCAGATTGGGGAAGAGGGTGACGAGGATCTTCACGCAGGGCTGAACCACCACCGACAGGTAGACGCTCTGGTTGTCCGAGATCATGTCGGCCTTGTTTCGGTCCAGCATGGGGAGGGGAGAGAAGCCCATGGATTTCTCCATGTCGCCCTGTGAATGAGGGGAGGTGAGCGGGAGGGAGTGGAGGGCGAGTGGGGTGGGGGTAGTACCTGCTTGTACAGCTCCTTTTGGAGCAGGTTGATGCACTTCCTGACGTAGGAGAAACTCTTAAAGCTGCAGCAGTGGTCGGAGCAGAGGAGGACGATGTTCTGACTGAGGAAGCGGTGCTCGGGGTCCTCCCACCTGAAGGAATTGGTGTTGAGGATGCTGATGAGTCTCTGTCTGTCCTGCAAATGGAGGGCGAGGTCGTGCGCCAGCATAAGTCGCTTCAAGTTCTTCGTGATGAACTGGTACTGTTGCTCGGAGAAATAGGACAGGAGGTTGGTTAACTGTAACGGAAGGACAACTGAAGGTTCTCTCCTCACCGGATCGACCACTCAACGTCTCACCTGAATGAAGAACAGAACCAGTTCGTAGCGATGAGCCTCACCGCAAAACTCCCCGTAGAGTTTGTAAATAGTGTCATTCTTGAGGGCGAGGAAGCTGTTGGTGAATCCCGTGTGGTCGACGTCGTGGCAGAGAGCCCCCAGAAAAAGACATATTACCTTTGAAAAAAAAGTTCGTTTGAGAAAAGGTTCCCTTTTCCACTCCGACCCGGCGGCGAAGCTCACCTCCGACACATTGTACGCCCTCTTGTTCCTCAGGATTATGTTGTAGGTGAAGTGGAAGACCTCGAACGCGTGGTCGAAGTTGTGGTACATGACGGACCGGTAGGATTTCTTTATCCTCATCAAGAAATCCACGAGATGGTGCGTTTCAAAGCACCTCTCCAGGATGTCCCCCTGTGTAAAGGCGTACACAATGAACTTGAGGGCATCCTCCTCGTAGCCAGACTTTTCCCATTCGAACCTGCCAAAACGAAACTGTAAATGCGAGAAACTGCTTTCTTTAGATTACAACTTACTGGAAAAATTCCGGAGGGAAAGTCTGCTTCGTCTGTGCGAAATTCTTCACCAAGTTGATTTCTTCCAAACTGGATCTCGAGTGGAAATCCAATAGTTTGTCCGTGACGAGTAATCGAAGTTGCTACAGATGAAAATTCTCTGAGTCTCCCCTCGAATGACAACCCCCCCACAAACCCTTACCATTTTCTTGAAGGAGTTCTCAAGGGCGAAACGGCTGCAGACGACGGCGAGGTAGCACGAGAAGGATTGTATGTAGTTGATGTCCTCCTTCCGGAAATAAGGGTACTCCAGACTGTTTATCAGATTCAATACACCTGAAAACAAACATGGTTTGACCCTCCCAAGACAGCGATCCGGAAGCGGAAACTCACCTAAAACGCCGGCCTCGTTCTTCACGGGGAAGGAAAGTACAGAACGCGTTCTGAAGAAAGGTGAGTCGCTCTTCTTATCGAAGCGGCTGTCTTTATAAGCGTCGGGTATGTTGATGACCTCTGCCGTTCGGGCGGCGTAACCTGGAATGCCAGGGGTGTTCTTGAAGAACCTAAGCATAGAGAAAGTGGCAGAGAAGGAGAAGAGCTGAGGGAAACGAATGCGAGTACCTTATCTTGTCTCTTCTTTTGCAGAGTAGCGATTCGTCTGTTTTGTCCAGGCCTTCTTCATAGGCATCCGCCCAGAGGATTTCCTCCGTGGAAGGCCGCACCGGGTCCCGAAACAGGTAGAAAGCTCCTCTTTCTGCTCCCACTGCAGCTTTCGCCACTTTCTGTTAAAAACAGTTCCTCGTGAGTCTCTCGGTCGTGTAGATACGAACGAAAGTCACTTACAAGGAAGTCGGAGATGATTTTATTGAAAGGAGCCTTTCCGGAGAAGTAAAGGTCGGTGAGTCCGGAGAGTTGACTGTGGATCTCCATCTCCTTGGCGAGGTTCATCCTGGCGTTGTGCTGGTCAAAGGCGATGCCCATCCAGGCCGTGAGGGCGTTGCATATTTGCAGGTTGGTCTGGAAAGGGGGAATGAGTGAGAGGGCGCCCCGGGGGAGGTGGCAGAGGGCGACGCACTCACGAGGTCATAAGGCCGCTCCGAGCACTGCCTGTACAACTCGATCACCGCGATGCAGTTTCCTTCCACGTCGGTCAGTACGGGCAGGCAGATGACCGACTTGACGGCGGACACGTCGGGGATACCCTGAGGAAACCTCACGTCACCTAATATGTCACTCGAAATGACGTACTCCTTCGTGAAGGCAACGTGAGGGGCCACGTACGTACCTGATTCTAACCGTCAGATTTTATCTTAGTCTGGCGCCCGAAAGGAAATTCACCCCGTGAGTTTATATTTAGCCACAAAACAATGCTTCCCTTGCGTCGCTCCACCCCTGCGACGGGGAAGCACAGTTCTATGGCCGAGGCAAAACATGTAACTACCTATGGTGTATTTCCTTTGGAGCCTTTTACTCTGATTATACTTCGGGCATAAGATCATTTCGCCCATGTCGTAGTCGGTGAGGTACAGGTTGACGCTTTTGGACTTGGTGACGACCTTCAAGAGCTCAGCAGTCTCGTTCATGAGGGTGCTCATGGACACGGGGTCTCTCAGTCCGGCCTCCAGGCGGAGGAGCAGTTCTTTGGTGCTCCTCTTGTGGTAGAGGTCTTTGTAGTCAGTCGGGAGAATATCCGCCTTCTCATACTTCCTTTTCTTGAGGGTCCTCAAGAACGGGGAGATGACTTTCTCCACCCGGTGAAACGCATCCCCGGAGGTTGACACCCCCTTGCATAATTTCTTTTCCAAGCTCGACTCATCCATTTGTGTTCTGATTTCGAGCACCGGGTCCTTCTCGACCGAATTCAAAACTCTATTTTAGACGAACACGCCATTTTGTGTTATCATGTTTACGAGTTATGGCCACGTCTTTGAGTGGGAGGAAATGGGGGGTGGAATTGATGGAATGCATTGATGGAGGTGCTTGAAAAGATGCAGAGGAATTCCGAATGGGGTTATCTCGAGCCTGAATCTCTTCGGAACGCCCCCGAAGTTTTTATCAACGACTTCCGGTTCCTGCACAGTTCAACATTTCACAGTTCAAACTCACCGGCCATTTTTTAAAAAATGAAAAACAATTTTAAAAATTACAATTTTTGAGTTTATTTTCAAAATTCCAGTTCGATTTCGAGGCTTTTCATTCTAAATTTTCAGTGGATCACCTTTTCTTTCACTTTAACACATTGATGGAAAACAAGGTGGGTTTAATTAACCGTTTTCTCTCCAAAGGCGATTATTTTTGTGAATGATTGTTCCCCCAGCAGAAACTCAGTCTCAAACTCCCCAACCAGGAAATCGCTCCAGAGCCAGTCCTCAAAGCCCCACCACCAACCCCCTGCATTTCCCTGAAACAAAGATCCGGTTCTGTGCCGGACGTCCGACTCGTCGATGCCAAGAAAGAAAAGGCCTGCACCAAGGGCTCTTACTACAAAGGACTCTTTCAAACCTTTTCCTGCTCTTACAAAGTCCTCCCCAAGCCTCTCGTCGACCTCGACGGCAAGAGATCCACGTCCGAGCACAGCATGGCCTCGGGGCACCTCAGAGGAGGGCCCTGCATGACCCTCGTCATGGGGCCCTGCACCAGCAACCTCTTGCACTCCGTCCGACAGAGACTCATGAACCTGTAGATTCCTCATCGTCCGTCTGTTCTGTCCTTTTTTGACGTGTGCTGCTCACATCTTTCTTACTTTTGTCGATAATAAAAACCTACAAGCCCAACTGTTTCCTCTTTTGTAGTTATCAGTCCCTTACAAAAATACAATATTAATTTATTCGTTACGCAGTATTATTATAGAATTAAATTGTTATAAATAAGAGATGTCGCTGACTTATATACATGACAGCAGGTTCACACGTTCGAATCGCTACTTGCTGAAACAGCACTGAATTTCTCTGAATAATATAAATAACCTACTTATGAAAGACAATAATTTGAATTGTGAAATATATCGTCCTTGAAAACGCGTGTTACGGGTTCGCCATCATTGGGAGGGGAAATTCAGGTTTTTCCGAGTGAAAAACTTGTCACGAGACTTTCTTCTGTGGCCAACTGTCAGCTAAAAGCAAGTTGAACTCGCGATGTTTTTGACCTTCGAGTCGAAAGATTCATTGCACTTTTTTAGGGCGTATCGACATTTAAAATTCTTGTTTGGCAGACGTCGAAAAACAACCTTCGAATAAACCTGACGTCAAACCACTTTGCGCCTTTGAGTCAAACTGTACCATTTATGATTGATTTCAGGTTTGCACACAAGTGAAAACTCGATAGGCAATATTAATTTAAATAATTATGTATTCTTTTGGCATTTAAGTGGTTTTTCCTCTTCGTCTTTTCATGTCGTTGTTCGCTTATTTTTTTTTCAGAAACAGACGTGAAGGAATTGCTGCATACTCGATTTCTTGTTTAATAGTATCAGTATTCGCACCTGCCTTCGAATGTCTTCAAATCTTTCCTTTTTCCCCCCTTCCTTCCATCGTGTTTCTTCCTTATCTTTATCCTTCTTCTGCAAACCATTATTTTTTATTTTCGTTTCTTTTTGCCGTTGAAAAGTCATCTTAAATACTTCATTATAGACAGTTTTTATTTTTATTTTTTCTATCAATAATTATTTGGAAATTTTTCCGTATTTACTACCTTCTCTTTCGTTGGCAAATTTTTTGAATTTCCTTTCGAAATTTTTCCTTTTGAACTTCTTCAATTCGGAAGTTTTCAGTCACTTCTTGAAGTCTTTTGCCCCCGAGTAACAAATTCAAGATGGCCGACCACTTACCGTTACACAGTCGTTGATTGAGTGTGAAGAGCACTTTGGGTGAAAATTATTAATGTTTTAATTTTCCAAAATGAACTAAGTTTTTATAAAAAAGTAAACAAAATAATGATGATTAGACAGTAATTGGCTGTCTATTGGAAAAGCATTTATTGGGATTCAGTGAAAACCTGAATTTCACTTCTGTTTTTCTCAATTTTTGGAGGGAAAAGTGTGAACAACTCATGACTGAATTAAGGTAACATTTTTTTGAGAGAAAAATTTCACAGCAGAACATAACAAAATTTATTAAAAAGCTAATTAGTTGAAAGAATTATGCTTGAGCATTTCACAACCATTTTCTTAATTCTTGCTTATCCTCCACAAAGTGAACAAAAACAGACAAAAGCACTCAATATGACTGTGTTCCATTTAAAATTAGATGACTTATGTGAAATGCAAAAGAATTTTAATTTAAGGTTGGCAGAATTAATTGAATTAGGTAGTATCAGTGGTTACATAAAGATTAAAACTAATCAAAAAGTGATTAAGATTTGATTTTCTCATTCCTTTTGACATCCCAATTGAAAACTCTTGCTCTGTTCACCTCAGTTGTTGTGCATTGATCTCTGAGAAAATCTAAATCATTTTCAACTATCTCTAAGCTTTTCTTGGCAGATGCCAAATTCTTTTTCAGCAGTTTCATGGCATCCTCTAAATCATACTCCAACATAACATTAGCACCCAGCCAAAGCAATACTTTATCAGTTGGAGGTATTGAAGCTTTCATGTAAACTTGTTCAGATAATAAAAATTGAGTCTCCAATTCTTTTTGCTTGCTTTTCTGCACAGCTAATACTTGTATCATATCAATTGATTTCTGAAAGTCAGGAATCTGACTCTTCAGTCTCCTCCTTTTGGCAGCTAAACTGTATTCCATGAATTTATATTTGCTTTGCTGTTCATCAAATTTCCTCAGCACCATATCTGCATTCCCCTCATTTTCTGGTAATGCCATGAAAGCATCTACATCCTCCTGCAAGAGAATATAAATACAATTATGATTGTTCATTATGAATCATCGTAATAAAACTGGTGCAATGATACCTACAACAAAATGTGCTTTGGGAATTCCCATATGCGGTTTAGCACCAGGAGTTACCAAGCCCTCTTTTGGTTCGTCATCATTCTTTTTAGGTGGCTCTTGCTTCTTTTTCTCGCACTTTTTTTTCTTTTCCTCCATTTTTATCTTTTAAAAATTTGCAAATGATTGGGCAATTAACTTGTTGAAAATCCGTGATGAGAATACTTCGGCAGAAGTATTTTAAAAGGATATCCGGCGAACCTTAAAATGCTCATGCAAGTAAAATTGTTGTTTCTACGCCGATTTATAAAACTACGATCGTTACTACTCTCCGCGATTATGAAACTATTCAAATCAAGTTTACCCTAAACATCGCCGTGAAAGAACAGTTTGGTTATGTATTGAAGAAAAACACAGTGGCAGTAGTGTAAAGTAACAACCACAGAGTGTGTTGTTTGGTCGTCTACTCTATGGTTTAGTTATTTCTTAAATTTCCCTCCGTTTTTTTGAATGTTTGAATAAAATTCATACAAGGTTTAGAGTTTAAATTTCAGTTAAATTATTTTAGTAAATCTTAATTACCATTTTAAAATTATCTTTTATTATTAACACCTGCTTTATAACTAATTTTGTTTCATATAAAAGAACTTTTTGTCTTTTTTTCAGAATGATCAAGTTAACCGTTTAAAACAGTCAAACATTTTTTAAATGTTTTTAAAGCTTTCATGAAGATTTTCGGTAAATTGATGTTGGAGAAAAACATGTAGGAGTATAAGTAAAATTATGACGTGAGTGGAATTTCCCTTGAATTGATTCAATCTCTTTTGAGCTCAGCTGATTGTTTGTCGTGGCAGTAGAGCGGTGGAAGTTTTAGCATCTGGCAGCCATGTTAAAAGTAAATGTAAACCGGTTGTTTTGAGGCTATTTAATTTCATACAATTAGTTCGTTAAAATTAAGAAACAAAATGATACATTTAAAAAATACCGAAAATAGTCTAGCAATTTTTAATTGGAATCATTAATAGGAAGATTATTCAAGTTTTGGTTGTTTTATTTTGAGAATTTGCAATATGTTCCTAGACAAAGTACAACTTACTTTTGAGGGGAAATGGCCAGGTATGAGGCCAGTAATTTTAAAACTTTTGCAGCAAGAACCAGTAACCCAGAAGGAATGGCAAGATTTATTTTACTCCGTTCATGTGGTGTGTCTCTGGGACGTGAAAGGTCCCGCCAAAATGAGAGATGCTTTGAAAGAAGACATTCTCAACTTCATAAAACAGGCGCAGCAGAGAGTATTGGCCCACGAGGAAGACCAGGCCTTGCTCAAAGCCTACATCGGGGAATGGCGGAAGTTCTTCACGCAGTGCAACTATCTACCAACTCCCTTTAGACAATTAGAAACTTCCCTGGAGTCCAAGGTGATTCCAAGTGTTGCCAAAAAGCCCACCACAGAGGAGAGCATAATTAGAAAATTAATGCTAGATAGCTGGAATCAGAGCATATTCTGTGATATAAAACAAAGACTGCAGGATTCTGCAATGAAGCTTGTTCATGCCGAAAGAAATGGGGAAGCCTTTGACTCTCAGTTGGTGATAGGAGTGAGGGAGTCTTATGTTAACTTGTGCTCTAATCCAGATGATAAACTCCAAATTTATAGGGAAAATTTCGAGCTTGCTTATCTTCATGCGACTGTAGTTTTTTATAAAATGAAAGCTCCACAGTATCTGGAAAGAAATGGTGTTCAAAATTATATGAAATATGCAGATGCCAAATTAAGGGAGGAAGAACAGAGAGCCAAAAAGTACTTGGAGTCATCTATTTCTAGTAAATCAGTTGAACTTGTAAGTACACAAGAATCAAACTAAATAAATGTCATTTGAAATTGTGTTTCATATATTTGCCTGTCAGAGAAGGCTTTTTTCTTTTCAAATAATCACACTGTATGTATTTGAGTGTAAAATATAGAAAAAATTTGATTATAATCTGTTAATCTCTATATGTTTTTAATTCATTTTAATTATTGCTTTAATTCTTATTGCTATCTGTCTTCAATTATATCATATTTCAATCAATTATATCTAATTGCTTTATATATTTTGTTGTATTTCTAATTATTTTCATTTCTTACACTTGATAATAATTAGGTTATAACACAAATAAATTTTTAACAATTTTGGTTTTTGTCGAATTGCTCGACTTCTGAAAATGATTATGTTAGTAAGACGATGGTTGAACTTCTTGGGATGAGTGTATAAATGTACATAAATAAAAGCAAAAATGTTGAAACAGACCAATGAATGTTTCAGATCAATGGCTGCTGTGTTGGTGCCCTCGTGTCGACCTTCAAGGCGACCATATTGGCAGAATGCGCGGGAATGATAAAGAACAACGAAACGGAGAAACTCCAGCTCATGTTCAAGCTGATGGACCGAGTGGAGGACGGCATCCTTCCCATGCTGAAAGACCTCGAGGATCACATAGTCAGCGCCGGGCTTGCCGACATGCTCGCCTCCGCGGACATAATCACTCAGGACTCCGAGAAGTACGTGGAAAGGCTGCTCAAGCTGTTCAACCAGTTCAGCACTCTGGTGAAGCAGGCGTTCAGCGACGACCCGCGCTTCCTCACCGCGAGGGACAAGGCGTACAAGCACGTGGTGAACGACACCTCCGTCTTCCGGCTGGAGCTGCCGATGAAGCAGAATTCGGGAGTGAAGTGCCAGCCCGAGTCGAAGTGCCCGGAGCTCCTCGCCAATTACTGTGATATGTTGTTGAGAAAGACTCCTCTCAGCAAGAAACTGACTTCGGACGAGATTGAGAGTAAACTGAAAGACGTTTTGCTAGTGCTTAAGTACATTCAAAACAAGGACGTTTTCATGAGGTACCATAAAGCGCACTTGACGAGGCGACTCATACTGGACACTTCCGCGGACTCCGAGAAGGAAGAGAACATGGTCGAGTGGCTGAGGGAGGTGGGCATGCCGGCCGACTATGTCAACAAATTGGGGAGGATGTTCCAGGACATAAAAGTCAGCGAAGACCTGAATCAGCAGTTCAAGGAGCAGTACAGAGTATCTAAGGGGAACATTGCAGGTGGGTCTGAAGAGAAGGAGTGGCGTTTTGTGAGAGCGCTTTCATCGACATGTCTTTTTCAGATTCCATCAGCATAAAAATCCTGAATGCGGGCGCTTGGGCGAGGGGAAGCGAACGGGTGACGGTGTCACTGCCTCTGGAACTGGAGGACTACATCCCGGAAGTGGAGGACTTCTACAAGAAGAAGCACAGCGGGAGGAAGTTGCAGTGGTACCACCACATGTCGAACGGAACCGTAAGCTCCTCTCCCTCCGGCCACGAACCGCTCTTATCTCGCATTAATTCGAGCTAATGTTGGCGGCAGATAACCTTCTCGAACGCGGTCGGCCGCTTCGACCTGGACGTGACCACCTTTCAAATGGCCGTCCTCTTCGCCTGGAACCAGAGACAGTTCGATCGCATCTCCTACGAGAACCTCAGGCTGGCGACGGAGTTGCCCGACATGGAACTGAGAAGGACCGTCTGGGTGAGTGGGGGAGGGTCGCCTGGGGGTGGCTGAATGAGGGTAGATGACCGTGATCCTTTTCCAGTCATTGGTGGCCTTTCCGAAGCTGAAGAAGCAAGTTCTGCTGTATTCGCCGGAGGTTCAGTCGCCGAAGGAGTTCGACGAGAACACTTCGTTTTGGGTCAATCAGGAATTCGCTTTGATGTACGTTGAGTGAAGACATTATGAAATATATTATTATCGTATTGAGAATTCAAATTTTTTTACAGAAAAAATGGTAAAATCCAAAAACGGGGGAAAATAAACTTAATAGGAAGATTGCAGTTATCAACGGAGAGAAGCAAAGAAGAAGAAAACGAAAGTATAGTGCAGTTGAGAATCCTCAGGGTTCAGGTAATGATTGAGGAAATGTCTCCGGAGAATCGCAGAGTCTCACCGATGCGTTTGATTTTGCAGGAGGCCATAATAAAAATACTCAAAATGAGGAAGAAGATCAACAACGCTCAACTCCAAGCGGAACTCGTGGACATCTTGAAAAATATGTTTCTGCCCAGTAAGAAGATGATCAAAGAGCAAATCGAATGGCTCATAGAGCACAAATACATGAAGAGGGACGAGGACGACATCAACACTTTCATATACATCGCGTAAACCGCAGACGGTCGAAGGCCCGCTCTTGCACGACGGCCGTCACGGCGAGAACGTCCCGTCGGGGAATTGCTGTGTCAGCAGTGGGAAGCCAAGATGGGTTGGCTGTTGGAAGCCCCGCGGAGAAGATGGGAGTTTTTTAAATCAGGTTTTATTTCGTGAGAATGATAAATCGCGTCCCGGACTGAGAGACCGGAATGTAATCGTCATAATAATCGGCCTTACCTCAGAGTAAGGATTGTAATTAAGCTTAAAATTTTTATAAAATAAATACAATCTGCTGTTTTTGTTTTAAGATGGCTGTGGACTCTCTGTGAATTGAATCCCTCCCCCTCAGAAACAAAATCCGAGTGAAATTTCACATTTATTAAAAATCAAATATACAAATTTAATGTTAACACTCTCGGAGGTCGAAATGTACTCACGATATTGTATTTTCCGTCTGTGGTTGACCTCTTACTGATCCAAAGCCAAGTAACAAACTAAAAGCTTTTATAAGAAACCCGCAACTTTATTTGGCCAAGATGGCTAATTCTCATCAACCTCCTCTTCAGTTATCAATTTTCAGTAATTTAACACATTAAGAACCGCAAAACCTTTGGAAAACTTTTTTCTAAAATCGTGATAACCTTGAATAAATATTTTGGCACTCACAAATTCTCCTATTTATGTTCTATAATTTTACTACAGAATTTCTATAAATTCAGGTGTTATTATAAGAAATGATTATAAATTTTTTGTAATTCCTAAAAATTTGTTTAAGTAAAACAGAATGCACTTCAGGTATTACAAGAAATTTTTTGAAATTATGGAATTTTATTTAAAAATTTAAGTTCGATACAGAATAATATTTAGTAGTTAGCGGTCCTTAATGTGTTACAATTCCGAAACTCAACAATAACGATTAATTAAAATTAATACAAATGTAAAAGCAAATCTTTACCGAACAACCGAGACGTCAAATCACTCAGCTTCACATCCGACAGAGAAGCAAAACGAACAAAATTCTCGGCTGCCAACCATCCGCCATGCCGGAGTCACACAACCGAACATAAACACACTCAATGAGAAACGATTAGTTCTGCTGCGGGCATCTCGTGTGAACGATCCTAGGCTTGACCGCCGCCGCGGGCTCTTCGCACACGTGGACGACGATCCCCGGCTGACCGCCCTGCGGGGGGTGGAGCTCGTGGGCCTCGCCGGGGGTGAGATTGGCGATGGCCGCGAGGAGGTCGTAGTTGACGAGGGGCTCGCCCTCGTCCCGGGGCTCCCAGCCGACGGGGGGCGAGGCGGGGGGTGAGATGAGGAACTGTTTGGTGAGTGCTGGAGGGTGGAGGTGCTGGTCTTCCATGTCTATGGGGGAAACTGGCTGAAATCACACAATGATCAACAGTTATAATCACAGATAACTCAAGGACGACCTGGAAAATGGAAAGAACTGGAGAATAAAATAAAAGAAGAAGAAAATTTGCTAATTCATTCACCTGAAATTATTTCCCAATTCATCCTTTTAAATTTTACTTTCACCAACACAAAACAATTCTTCCAAAATTAATAACGTTCTCATGTTTTCTCCTGAATGAGCACAAATGACATTAAACTTTTCCGAGTAGTTTATGAGAAAAGAATTACTTTTGGCAGAGCACATCTTTCTATCATTGAGTATAGTTCAATTTGACAAAGGAATGATTTTCAGTTTGAAATAATGTGTAACATTCATTTACAAAAGTCAAAAACAGAAAGGATACCTGAGCAAAATAACAATTGATTTTCTTGTCTCCAAAATTTGCCTGATGGAGCTGAATTCTGGCTTTGGCAGCAGCTGCTGGGCATTTATAATTAACCCTCATTCTTCTGAAGCTTTTGAAAAACTGAATCGATTCCGGTTCCCCGAATTGTGAAAACAAAATCTGGATTTTTTTCTGTAACAATATTTGAAGGCTGTAATAAAATGATTGCTCAGTGTGGATGCACGTAATTGAGTGTTTACCTTGGCTTCTTCACAGCGAAATACAGAGCTATCTATATTAGTTACAATTAGAGAAGTGGGTAAGTCTTCATCGTGAATTAATTCGTCGAGAGTGCGTGAATTCTCCGAATTGTTTTTCTTTTCTATATTTTCCAATTGCAGTTCGTTGTAATTGGGGTGAACATTTGGCAATCCATCCGCCGCGTTTATAATTATGCTGTTCTCACTGTTCGAAAATGTTTCTTCAGATTCCATCGGCTGATGCGTCATTTCACTAATTTTTCATTTATTTAACCGTTTGAAATGTTCGAGCGGTAATTTACAAAAAAGCTTCCATGTTAATTCCAAACCAATTATCTTCACTCAAATCTTAGCGTGATATCAGTTGGAAATGACGCCGGAAGTATACCAACGGTAAACATAGCAGCGATTAAACAATTACACGCGAATGATTAGTAAATTACAAAGAAAAGCGAATGTTATTAATTTAAACTGCGAAAGATCCTACCACAACCTTTGACATTTTCATTAGCAGAAACCTCGCGAGGGAAATTTTTGTTTTTGTTTACAAACAGTTGGCAACACCGAAATTAGGAAAGCCTTTCCCGTTGAGTGTCCCGTGTTCTCAACCGTTTTTAAAGTTTTTCTCCAGAGGCAGAATGTCGTCGGACGTGGTTGGTTCTATGGTCGTTGTAGAGGGAAAAGGAGATACAGAGAAGCCTGTGGATCGTGAAAAAGTGAGTTTTACAGGATTTTACTCTTAGAAATGAGAACCGGCTTTCCCACCAAAACTCCTGCAGTGGTTGGAATTGTCCACTGCATTGGTTTCCTTTTTGAGGTTGGGGCTGTTCCTGGATATAATCAGGTCTTAAAAACCTTTGAAGGTTATGCTTTGCATCTTCTGCTTGCTTTGATTTATGTGAAAAATCTGTCGAAGTTGATTCACTGAGGTTAAAATAATCAAGATTTATTGACAATAGTTATTCTAAACTGAGAAAATGAAAAGTGCTTCAAAGTATAAATTGATTGGCTTTTCTGTTGAAGAGTGTTGAAGTTGATATATAAAAAATGATTTACCTTTATTTCCAGACTTGTCCATTGCTGTTGAGAGTATTTTGCTGCACTGGTCGACATCACAATATCTCCGAGTATGGCAGAGGTATTGTACCCACAAATGAACTACAGATTTACACTTGGTATGTTTTTCCTTACAGTTTTATGTTTTAATATATTTCACCTGTCTAATAATGATGAATCACCTTTGCTCCAGAAAAATCCAATTCATTTTGTCTTTTGTTTTCCCAAAGGAATGATTTAAATATTGGTTTTTTTGATAGTGTGTTGAATAGGAGTGTCAATTTCAAATTCCCTTGATTGAGGTGATTGACTTTCTTGCTTCCAGGATGGATGCCACATTGAGAGAACTGACCAGCTTGGTCAAGGAGGTGAACCCAGATGCCAGGAGAAAAGGCACCTTCTTTGACTTTTCATTGGTCACCCCCAACATTCACGCCCCTGGCTACAGAATGAGGGAAATAGGGACAACCTGCTCAGGGCAGAGGGGCGCCGATGACGTGAAAACGTTGGCGCAGGTTCGATTCGTCATAGGGGACTACCTGGACATTTCCATCACGCCCCCTCATTTGGCGCAGCGGCCTGGGATGAGGCTGGGTCCCATGGACCGTTTTGGGGGTTACAGGGATGACAGGATGGGCCCCATGCGTCGCCCAAGGCCATACTGAGGCCCCATATAAAGACTATGTGTGACTGATTTCTAAGTGAAATTGTATTCTTGAGTGCGAGAGAAAATATTTGTATCTGAGTGTATCAGCTAGAAAATTGGCCTTTCTCTTAAATAAATATGAGTCACTGTGCAGGTTTAGAGTCTTTTTTTGATTGAGCTGATTAGTGAGATCACAGGCAAGAAGGTTTTAACGCATGAAGGACCGTTTTCTCTTATGTTCTTCCTACTTTGCATATTTAAACTTATTTTTAAATATAATTCTGCAATAATTACCATTAGAAAATTTCTTGTTATGTCCTAAAATGCATCCTGTTTGCACATACAAAATTATGATGGTTTTAGGAGGAACAAGGCTGTATAGAAAGTAGTTTCTTCATGAGAAAGGGAAAAAATGGCGCGTGGGTAGGATATGTTTGCTTATTTCCAGACTCACAGATGTACTTTTCGACATTTATTTTTAACGGCAGAATCTTTTTGAAAAGCGATTTCAGCAGTTCGATAGTCACCCTTTTTCGTCAATCCTTCACCTTTCAAAATAAACGCAACAGAAATATCTGCTCCGCTTGCAGACATGAGAACTGAAGAACCGAACACAAAAAAACAAAATCATCCGAAGAGAACTTTTTAAATAACATCGTTTTTCGGTTCTGCATTTGATACTTATGTGAATGCTTATTTTCAGATGTGAATATCGTAAAATGGGCGGTCGCCGAATTTGGGAAAACAACGGTAAGTTTTTTATTTTTTCCACGTTGGCGTCGCCCCCGAGCGCAGTTACAAAACACGTCCTGAGCGCGGATTAGCTTCTGTTGGGAAGTATGGCAGCAACAGTCAGGGGTTATGGAATGTTTTTTCATTTGTTAAGCCCTGACGGGGTACCTGGCCACTGGTTTTCTCGCCCTGTTTTTCACCATGGCTTCCAAATCGATTTCGTCGCCATTGGGCAGGACGTATTTGTTGTTAGTGTAGTCTATAAAACCCTGATTGGAGGCGGCTTCCTCCGACTCGTTCGCCTTATCGCAGGGAATGCCCGTCTGGTAGGTGTACTCCCTCTTGACGCCATCGGGGTCGAAGTAGCCGTACTTGCCCCTGGTCACGCAATCCACGCCTATCGTTTCCTCCTTGAAAGACCCGTCATCGTTCTCATAGCCCCAGGTTATGCTCCCGTCCTCGTGCTCCTCATGGTACTTTCGGATCGTCTGAGCGACGGGTTTCCTCTCCCTTTGGGGCGCTTTCACGTGGGGCTCTCTTTGGACGGCCCTCGCGTACTCCGGCTGAGGCTTTGGGGGCGGCTGTCGGACAACCTCGGGCTGTCTTGGCAGTTGTTGCTGCCTCACCGGTTCTTGCTTCTTCAGCGGACGACCTTGAAGTTG
Organism: Brueelia nebulosa; assembly: GCA_028293925.1. NCBI lineage: Eukaryota > Metazoa > Arthropoda > Insecta > Psocodea > Philopteridae > Brueelia > Brueelia nebulosa. The sequence continues at coordinate 142,670 of JAQIBA010000062.1, read as the reverse complement.
TCTCAGGTACTGCTCCTCTTCGGGTGCCGGTTGTGGATTCACCGGGATCGGAGACGGCACTCCTTGCACTGCAACTCCTTGACTCGGCCGCCCCTGAAAGAAACTTGCATCCATCACGGTTCTCTCCTTTCCCGGAACGGTTTAATGTGGTAATAATCCGCAACGAGGCCATTAATAGGAACTCGCATGCCTTCGCTTTCCCAACCCATCCATGAAAGAGCATCTTAAATATATGTTGGCCAAGGCCTCACTTGCCTGCTGTCTGATGAGCTGTCTTCCTTGCAGAGCGGGTCCCGCGTACTGAACGGGTTGCACTCCTTGTGGGATTCCCGCCCGGAAACCACTCCCTTGGGGGAATTGAGCTCTCTGGAACTGCACCGGGACTGGATTCGGCTGCAGGGGAACTGACACCGGGACTGGCACTGCCACCGGCACCCCTTGTGCAGGATAACTCGTTCGGACGGGCACTGTATAGGTCGTCGTCGTGCTGGGAGTTGTCACTATGGTGGTGGGGATTTCTTCCTCTGCAGCAGTGAATGAGGGTTAGCTGGGATCGAGTGGAAATCCCGTGGGCATACTATACCTTCATTGACTTGCTCTTCGACAGGTCGAGGGGTGAGTTTGGGTGCCGGCGTCGGGAACTGTGCGACGGGGGTTGGCGCGACTATTTTATTGGTGAAGGAAACATCATCGACGAGATTGGTTCTTTGCTGGTCTTGAACGAACTGCCCTTTGATCTTCCTGAGGGGTTGCGCCCTTCTCAGCTGGGCCTGATCGAGGGTGGGGATGGTTTCGGGCACAACCCTGGGGCCGACGATCCTCTGCCTGAAGTTCCCCCTTCCCGGGTCCACCAAACTGGCTCCCGCGAACTGCTGCACCCTCGCCGGCACCGGCCCGTATTGCTGCGCGTACGCACAAGCCCAAAACTGTATAGCTCCCTGTCGGAACAAACAAGCACTCTTTCAGTCTGGGAGCCACTTGAGGACAAAACCCCTCTCGACATGGACGCATCACACAAAACAAACTCCTCACTTTCTCTCTCACGATGACAGATTTGGACGTAATGGAACGAATTACCGGCAATTTCTTTAAAAATCACTTGAAATCGTCCGTTGGGGCACAGTCGGACACTGCCACGCCCTCCCGGGGCCCATCACTCCCTCGAGGAGCCCGACTTCCTGCCTTTCATGGCGGGACACCCAAGGTGACCCCTCACAAATAAGTACAATCCGCTCTTCGATTACGTTCGAACTTTTCGCCGACCACAAAGCTGTCATTGGACCTACCGCATTTAAAAGTGGATCATCGAGACTAACCAGTTACGCCCTCGTGAAGCCTTCTGCGCATTAATCGATTTGCATTAATCTTCTTCGAGTGGTTCGTCTTCCCGCTGTCCTTTCCACTTCCGGGCGAGGATCTGAGGCCGAACTGGACTTGGGAGAAGGGAAAAAGGCAAGAAGGGGAGTCTCCGGGAGTGCAGGCCGAAGAGTGACCTTCGAGGAGCTCCTTGCGGGCCGGCCGGCCCAGTTACTCAAGAGTCGCAAGAACAAGTGACTCGGAATTGGGACATTCTTCTGGGCTTCTCGGTTCTCACCTATTTACAATGATAATGGGGCTCTACAAATACATTTCAACCGAAACATAATCGCGGTTACGATGATAATGACTTCTTAATCACTTAAAGCTTTTGCGCAATTTCATCCGTTTGCCTCCGGTCAAGTTTTCCCTTTCGGGGAAATATGGCCGCGGGGTTTCGACAGCAATTCCAGATTTTCTGGGCGTTCCAGTAGTGATTATTGGGGGGTGAGGGGTGGGGGGGGGGGGGAATATGGAAATGAAGTCGCGGTTGCGATCACCTAATCACGGTGACCCGCAACGTCTGTTACATTTACTAACTTTCCGTTTTATTATCTCTGAGTGAGGCGTGTGTGCACATTGTGCACTTATCCAGTCATGTAAAATAAGAAACGTTAAACGCTTTTCTTGTTTCACTGTCACAGAGAGCCATTTTACGAAACGAGGACGTTGCCCGAGAAAAAATGGACTGATTTTACAAGACCGGGCCGCGGCTCTGGCCAAAGGCGCCTTTCTCATTTACCAAAATAATTTTTACTGTCACTTTTCCCCAAACGAAAGTGCTTATCCCTTCCCTTCCGAAGGGGACACTTTCCCCTTTGCCTTTCTGGCTCTTCCGGGGGGGGAAAAGACCCCCGGGCAATTACGCAATTGCCCCTAACTCCCGTCGTTTTTGTCAATCAAATTTTATAATCTGTTTGCTCAGCGATTACGTGACGTTTTGCACCACCTCCTCTTTTCTTCCTTTCCGAGCGTTTTCTCATGCGATTCTGAGGATGGCCAAGGCCCACGCCGAGATCCCATACATCACTTCGTGGACCGCCTCTCCAAAAAAAGCGGCCACACCCTCGTCCAGAGGAATCTGGACCGGGTTCTCCAGGCCGGGAGAAACAAAGGAAGGACGGCCACTGCAAGAATGCGGTTGCGAACCTCATCCATTTCGACGGGCAGCGAAGAACCCTGTTGGGGTGACACCTGGACAATGTCTGCCAATCTCTTCACTCAACTCACTTTCTCTGAGGAAAGTACCGTAAAATCATATTTATTTATGCGTTCCGATAAACTTTTGTTTCTGTACACAGTCGCGGTCTAAAGGAGAACGCTGCTTCCGCCTCCCCTTGCAGGCGGAAGAAGGAAAGAGCTGCTTTCGTGAGAGGGTTGCAGAAGGGAGGGGGATGAAGGGGGAGGAAGGATGCGGGGAGAGGCTGTCCACATGCGAACAAAGCTGTCAGACTCACCAAGAGCAGGTATCCATGCATTTCGGTCCGGTTCAGGTGGCGCTGGCACAGAGAAACAATTCACAATGAAGCCCCACTCCGCCATCGGTTTATTTTATATTTGTCTCCCACTATTTTGCACAGGCCCACGTTGCATTCGTCGGCAAATGTTTTGCTCTGGCACAGGGGTGCTCAACCCTTTCCTGTCGAGCCCATTCTCTTCACTTCGGTCTCATTTTTCTCTTAATGCCATACACTCTTGCCCTAACTGTATTTAAATTTAAGTTGGAGTGCTCAATGTTTCTCCGAAAGCCCACTTGGAGGGTTTTTCTGGTGGTAAACAACATCGCCCTCTGAGGGGGATGATGCAAGACGCCCTTTGCGACCGACCGGAGCAGAAATTGCGCCGTCGGTGCTTGACACATTAACGAAAGCCTGCTTAGCTTATCATTCGTCCGTCTCTTTTCTTCTTCTTTCTTGGCGACTTCAGATGGAATCGAAAACCTGCAAGTCATCAAGTGGCCTTCGATACCTCTACACCTTCACTTACTTTCTTCTGCTTACGGAGAGAAACTTTAACCGCCGTCGCATCGCTTGCCAAATCTCTGCTGGTCGGCCCCCCGACCACTCCTCCTTCCGAGCCCCGCCTTCAGGAAAACCCAACACAATAACCATTGTTCAGTGCAAAATAAAATGTCCCTCCCTGAAAGGTGGAATTCGATCAGGTTGCGCAATCACTTGAATGAAGGAGGTGTGGTGTCGCCTGATAGAAAGCCTTTTACCACTCACCGCTAACCTTTCCATTGGTCCTTCATCAGTCACTGTGTAAAATGTATTAACTCACAAGCAGAAGAAAATCAATTCTTAGAGGAAATGAGGAGACCCACCGATTGTCTTTTGCAAAACTAATTATTAAAAAAATACCTCTTTATATTTCTACTTAAATAGATACAATGGATTCAAAGATAAGTACACAGAGGAAAGTATAGTTTATAGTTTGGCTTCACAGTTTCCGTCCTGGAGACATAAAGGGACGGAGAATAGTATCCAAAATCCCCATAGAGTAACCCTCCGTTCCCGTTTTCTCCCCTCGAGGGGAGTTCCCGAAGAGTACGAAATGAGAAGAGATTGCCATCTAGCGGCGATGACCGAAACTTGATCGATGAAGTCGTCGTTAGGGGCGCCACCGTCCGGTCCTTCACTGCTCTCCTTCGTCCAGGGTGTCCCTCATGGGCCGGTTGGCAGTTTCCTCCAGGAGGAGAACACTAAGCCCTCCGATGAGGCCAAAGCCCCCGAGGAGCCCCATCGGGAGCCGGGCATCGATCGCCGCCTGTAAAAGGGATACAATGAGTGAGGGGAAGAAAATGGGGGTCGAGGGCGGAACGAAACAACACCAGATTCCACAGGTAAGGAACTAAAACCAGGGCGATTCCAGCGGAGACGTTGGAGGCACCGACGCCCAAATTTCTGATCACTGTGGGGAACAGTTCGGCCGTGTAAACCGGCATGATGGCGTTGCTGGAGGAGATGGAAAATTTCCCAAACATGGCCAAGGTTATCGTCACCATTTCGTGATGTTGTCCTGAAATGAATAGCTCGTCAGTGGCGGAGTGGGGGTTGTCCTCCAACGGGGGGACACTCACCGAACGGGAGGGTGAGGAGACAGGCGAGTCCGCTTCCCAGCATTGTCAGGCAGAGAGGCCACCGCCGCCCCATCTTCACCAGCACGAGAATGCTGATGGCTATCGCGGGGACCTCCACGAGCCCTGCAAGAGACACCCCCTCAGTGTCACCCATCACCCCATCGTCTCCCTCCCACTCACCCGATATCACAGTGTTGATGTATATATCTCCTCCGATATTCCCGAGATTCATAATGAGGCCATAATACACAAAGTAAACGGCGAACCAGATCACATACAGCACTAAAGACTTCTTCCGGATGTTGGGGTGCCTGAAGAGGTCAAGAAGACCGACGCTGTCGTTGTCATTGCGGTTCCTGGCAGAACTCTATAAAGAGATGTGAATGAGTGGGGGTTGTGGGGTGTGTTGAGGGCGAGGGTGACTCACCTGCTGCAGTAACTTATCCAGGTTCGGCGGCAAGACTCTTTTATTGGTCCTCGCGGCTTCTTTCAATATCTCTAAATTTTGTTCGTGTTTCCCCATTGCGAGAAGCCATCTTGGAGATTCGGGAAGAATCCACCACAGACCGAGTAGAAAGACCGCCGGGAGGGTGATGGCAAGCTGAATCTCCTTCCAATCCCTCACGAAGTAAGCAATCCCGGCGAATGCGATATAACTGAGAGGAACCGGAAACAGGTACGAAACTCCCGAAATAGTTCTCCAATCGCCTCCAACCAGTTCTATACCTGAAAAAATAGAACCGTTGAGGGAGATATCTTCACGAAGACACCAAACAACATCCGAAGAACTCACACAAGACGAAACCGCTGAAGACCACACTGACGGAGATAAACCCGAGGATACTCCGGAGCACCAAAAACAGTTCAATCCAAGGCACGAACGCCATTACGACGCCGATTATTATCTGCAGAGAAAGCGACGTCATGAGGGTCTTCTTCCGTCCGAACCTAAAAGACGAGAGTGAATGCAGATCGATTTCCCCTGAGGGTGACATTCAAGGGATGTACCTGTCGGATAGAATGCCCGATACCAAACCCCCGACAGCGACGCCCGCGAGAAACGCCATTTCTGCGGTCTCTTTGAGAGTTGCTCTATCGCAGACCAAATCCCACTGGAAGAAGAGATTGTTAGAGAGGGTGAGGGGTTGTCACCGAGGGTTGCGTACCTGGCTGACCAAAGACCGAGAATCGGGCGGTTCGTCATAGTCCCATCTGTGGCAGGCCCGCGTGGAGAGATTCTTCTGCTGGAAATTGGCGGTGAGGAGGTCCTCTACGGTCATGTTCTCGTAGTCGACGTCCCAGATGAGGCAGGGGTTGTCCTTCTGCCTGGGGTTCTGGAATGATGGAGGGGTGAGTGGGGGTGGGGGTGGGAGGGTGAGGGAGACTTACCGCGGGAGAGGGCGTGTGGGTGACGTTCCTCCAGAGGTCCGGGGGCAGAGAGCGGAGGGCGTCGGGGGGAGCGCACCAGAAGTCGAGGGGGGGCGCCTGGAACGTCATGGCGAATATGTGCCACGTGCAGGGGAGGTTGAAGAGCGAGAGGAAGAAGGTGAGCTGAAGCTGCCATTTGCCGAAGACCCCGATCGCCTTCGAGATGACGTCCTCCTCTTCCCCGTCCTTGGGGCACTTGCAGGGCGTCTCCCTGCAGGCGCAGACCCTCCCGGCGGCGTCCGCAGACATCCTGAAACAATCGTCACCTGTGAGTGGGCCTTGGACGTCTCCTCTCCCGACGACCCTTCTTCCGGATGATAGTAATCGTGTCAAGGCCCCGATAACAGGCGGCCTCGCGGAGATAACTCTGCCCCTCTGCTACGCCAACGCCTCCTGGCGTCGAGGCCATCCGCAAGGACATAAACGTCACAGTGGACGTTTTATTTCAATTAGAGCTTCATTCAGAAGAGCGCTGGTTGCCGCTGTCGTGCGAGTTAACTTTCTAATCGAATGAAAGGCTTTTGTGTAATCCCGCGATTAATTGCACCGCTGATTGTTCTCTTTGCACACGACACACAATGCCTGAGTTGTTGCAACACCTCTGACTAACAGATGTCGTTACCTAACGGTTTGGGGTTGCGCAGCCGATCCCTTTCTCTTCCACTCTTTCCCCAAAACTCACCTCACTCACCCCAAACAAATCACAGTAATAATTACAGAAAAGCGTAAGTTTGAACCGAAACCTTATCACTCATTCCCGTCTGCAGAAAACTCCGCGTGACGGAATCTCCCTTCCGTCAACCCCTTTCACCACCCCCACTCGATACTTACGTCCTTCCACCGCCACTCACCGAAATCACCAATACGAAACACGCCGGCAACCAACACTCAGCTCCTCAGTCTGCTGATGTGCCCAACTCACTGATCACTCGGTTATCACTCGACTGAGGCGACCGAGGCCGGCCGAGCTCGCGAGCGGTTGACCGCACTCGCCCCCCACGCCCCCTGCGCCCCCACGCCCGGGGTGCCGCCCCACCGCCCCTCGCCGGGGACAGCACCGCTCCAGCAACTTACTCTGCGGCCGAGGCCATCCTGTGCCTGGCAGAACGAAGACGACTCAGCCTTCGCCCTCGTCCACTCGCCCATAAATACGCCCCCCAATCCTCCAGGAAATGTTGCCCCTTCGCGCTCAAGGAAGTTTCGGAATCCGCTGGAATTTTTCTATGAATCGGCAAATTGATGAATTGCACCGTCCGTGAGTAATCCGTTCTAATGACCCTGGTCATTTGTGTACTCACCCAAAAGCTTCGTCACCGGGAGGGATAACGGTGACTCAGCCTTGGGCCCCGAAGGAGATGCTCCCGAGGGCACAATGCCCGAGTGTCTCTCCATCCAATTAACGCATTAACGGGCGAGATGTTGGTCGAGGTGGCCCGGGCGCGTTCCGGTCCCGGCCCCCGGCCCATTGCACAGCCCCCGGCCCCGCCTGCACAGAAATCACCGCTCCGGCCACCCTTTTCCTTTCCGCCACGAGTTCAAGGGCGCACTAATTAAGAGAAGCGCCTTGGGGGGCCTTTCATTTTCACACTCGCCCTAGTTCGGCCTCCTCTTCCATCTCCTCGACCCCCCCGAAACCTCTTCAGGTGAATGCAGAGCGACCCCTTCTCCTGCGACTTTCACTTTCTGGAAGGGACTGCGTCGAGCGGAGGTGGCCGTGAGGGGCAGCGCGGTCTTCATGGGCGGAGCCACTCGGCCGGGCACCAGCAGAGGAAGACAGCCTTTGAGGGCCTGGCTTTTCCACCCAGGGGAGAGACAAATTGGAGAAAAAGCCGAGGCACGAGGTCGTCAACTTGCCATTGTACCGAAATAGGGCCAAGGCTTCGGGTCGATGCTCGGATTTACATTTTGCACCTGACCGGAAGAAAGGTCGCACTCGTTCTTATTGACAAATATTGTATTTCACGCCAATTCTCTTCGATTATTCCCACTTTCTCTTTCTCGTTTATTCTCGCTAAATATTTCATTACATATAATATACATATTGAGTTCCCTCTCTGAAACGAAATTATACGACAGCGTTGGATGCGAAAAACAACATTCGACAACGTTTGACAATAAAGCTGTCAAATAAATTCAGATGAGTCACTGTCTTTGACTCGATTACGTTTAACAAGCGGGAGAATAAAGTAGAACAAGTACTTATAATTTATATAAATCAACTCACGAGGAAATATATACTTATGCGTATATCCCTTTCATTATTTGCCCTCAATCTTTAAACTTTCTGAAATTCTCATAGGTCGCAACTTACTTTTTTTTAGAATTTCCTCCCGGAAAAAAACAAACCTGAAATTTTCATTCGACCTGTGACGTCATCTCATCGAAAATTTATTGCGTAGATTACAAAACAGCGCAGAGAAACATAAACATAATGACCGTTTTAAAGTCAATGTTGGTATACTAATGTGTTCGGAATAGTGATCGAATCGAACGGTAATCAAAACGACTTAAATGAGCTCATTCTCGTTTGGTTTGTGTCGACATGCGTTCGTTTTGCGTTTGCACGCATTTTATTTGCGAATTTTCGTCATTGGAAAGACGTTAAAGTCGACAATACGAATGGTTTTATGCGTATTTCGTACCGACGAACGAAACGGGAAAAATTACAAAAAATGGGCAAAACATTCCCGAAAATTAGATGACAAAGGAATACAGTTCTAAAAATAGAATTCCAAAAATAAATTTCTAAAAATAGATTTCCAAAAATGTGCAATCGGAAGTCGAGCGACATTCATGAATATTCACATTCAAATCTCAAATGAAATATTCCTTTCCTGAAAATCTTCGTATAGGCAATTTCTTTACGTGAAACGCACACAAGTTGCCTATCTTATAATTCTCAGGGGAAGGGGAAAATTTTTTGGGGAGTTTCACTTCGCAACCCCTTTCAATGTTTTAAGGGCAGTTTTTGGCTTTTGAAGATTTTTATGGTATCTCTTATTGTTTTCGAGATACACAGCCGCAAAGGTCACGAAGAGATCTTTGAGATAATTTAGAGTTTTTTTAGATATCCGAATGTTTTGGGGGTTAATAGGGGAGGATTATTAAAATATGGGGAGGGGTTATTAGCGAGTTAAGAGAGAACAGTTTGTTGCGTATGTTCAGTATAAATTCAGTCTGGTGTTTTTTATGCATTTATCTATGTTTATCTGTGTATTTTTTTGGATTAATTAATATATTTTTTATACAGAAAACACTCAGTCACTGTCTCCCCTGTCCTGCATTGACTATTCAGAGGACACCAAGGCAGGAGTCATCAGTATACTAGGAGACTCCGTGGAGAGGGAAAAAATCAGGGCTGTACACAATCCAGGAGAAGTTTCGATATACTAAACGTATAACTTATATAAATGAATAAATAAACAAACCTGTAAGATGCAGTGGCACATCACCGGTATTTTACTATACTAATTTTACTGTATTTTATTATATTAACTTTAACATTCTACCAATATAATTACTTAATATTTTACCTGTATAAAATTATACTAGTTTTACTATATTAATTTTAACTTTTTACCTATATAATTATTTAATAATTTATTTAATTTATACTTATTTAATTTTATTTAATTTAATAATTATTTAATACAATCATACTAATTTTATTATACTAACTTTAATATTTTACCATGTTTACCATTTTAACCCTTTTAACCTCGTAATATATATGTTTATTTATATATGATTTATTTATAATTACCTACATATAACGTCTCACATATTTGAAAACTTTATATATATACAGTCTAACAATTTATAAACAGAAAAAAGTATAGTTGAAGACTACTGATGGGCCACTCATTATGAAAATTGAACTGTAGCTATAAACCGTAATGCCTAATGTTGGAAAAATAGAGTAATATATTATTATATTATTATTAAATATTTTTTTGTATTATTTATTCTGTTAGGTATACATTTATATAATGATCATAGACGGCCGTGATTTTTATTAGGAATGTAATTACCCCTTGGGAGAGGAAATTACATTTATTACACAAAATCCGCGGGAAATTTACACTTGCGTAAATTATAAATCAACACAAAATATTTTTATTACTTCTTTCGTCATATGTTAAAGCCGCAGACCTCAAATAATTCGGCTTTCCCGCAATTCCAACAAATCAAGACTCAGATTTCGTTTACTGTTCCCATTCCTCTCCCGCGGCCGAAGCCACGTCATCTCTCGGCAAACACCCCGGAAGATGGGCCCCCAGCCTCAGCCCGTGGCGAAAGTCATCCCGGCGCCCCACTCGAACCAAAGGCGGTCACCGAGGAGAAATCACGCCCCCCCTCCGCCCCCCTCGCCCCCCCCCCACACCGACACACCGTTTTCTACTCATTCCGAACACCGACTGGTGAGTTTCTCTCCGACTTCGGCTGATCTGCTTCGTGTGCGCTTCCAACATCTCCCGGATTACAGGTGCGTTTTAATCTTTAATTTTCGCCCCCAACTGTCAAACACCATTGATTGGGTTTGTTCCTTTGCACATTGTGTTGCAGACTGCTCATAATGGCCACAAAATGAGTGCGCAATCCTCCGATGTGATATCGCACCTGATCGGGGACTTCGGGAAATGGCAGGCGACCGCCAGCATCCTCCTCTCCCTCCTCAAGGTCCCCATCGGGTGGTTCCAACTCAGCATCGTCTTCCTGGCGCCCCCCACCCAATTCTGGTGCGACGCCCCCAACGGCACCCTCAACGACTGCCAACTCCCCTGCTCCCATTACGTCTTCGACACCACCGTCTTCAGAAGCAGTATAATCTCGGAGGTGAGTCTTCACTCCCGATTACTCCCCAACCCCCTCTCACCCCTCATCCCCATTCCAGTGGTTGCTGATCTGCGATAAGGAACAACTGGTCAATGTCGTTCAGATGACCTTCATGTTGGGAGTCCTCGTCGGGAATATCGTCTTCGGGATCGCCTCAGACAGGTTTGTTGTTTCTCCCCTCACCCCCAACGGAATGAACAACCCTGATGTGTTTCAGGTACGGGAGGAAGATCCCGCTAATAGTGGCAATCGCTCTTCAGGGAATCACCAGTCTGGTGGTCGCTTTCGTGCCTTGGTTCCTCTGGTTCTTGCTGGCGAGGTTTCTTCTGGCGATTTCCACAGGAGGCATAATGGTTACAAGTTTCGTTCTTTGTAAGTATGAGAGGAAATGGGGGAGTGAGAACCGGTTATCGATTTAATCCCTCTCAGGTGTGGAGATGGTGAGTGGTAAGTGGAGGACATCGATCCCCATTCTGTACCAGATTCCATTCGGCCTGGCCAATTCAATAATGGCACTAATGGCGTATTTCCTCAGAGATTGGAGGAAACTCACACTCGCGATGTCCCTCGGTTCGATCACATTCATCTCCTACTGGTGGTGAGTACAACCCCCGTTTTGCTACCCCTCCACATTCTCATGTTTGTCCATCCACAGGTTGCTGCCCGAATCCCCGAGATGGTTACTCGCGGTGGGAAGGGATGAAGACGCGGCAAAGATACTCCGGAAAGCAGCCAAATGGAATAAGTTCAAAACGAAGGAAACAGTTTCCCTTAATGGTTCTCAGGGGAAGAAACCACCCCAGTCGACGTCTCCCCCCTTTCTCGGTCTTTTCAGAACCCCCACATTGAGGAGGAACACTCTCGTGTTGTTCTTCAACTGGTTCGTCGCCGGGATGAGTGTGTTCGGGTTCTCTCAGTATATCGGGTTCATCGGGAGTGGGGAGGACATCTTCATCCACTTCTCGATTGGAGGTCTCGTCACCATCCCCGGCACTCTCATCTGTATCTTCGTCGTTGATCGGTTCGGCCGACGCAAAACCATCATCTTCTCGGGTCTGCTCTACGGCGTCACCTGCGCCCTCGTCGCCCTCATCCCCCATGGCGCCTTCCCCCACGATTGGCCGAAAATCCTCCTCGCGGGTGTCTCCCTCACCTCCATGTCCATCGCCTTCCCCGCATTGTACCTCTACTCGGGGGAGCTCTTCCCTACGGTGGCGAGGAATGGGGCCATGGGGGCGTCCTCCATGTTCGCCAGGGTCGGGTCAATGATCGCCCCCTTCGTGCTGTCGACGGTGAGTGTGTCCCCCTCGGGGCCACCCCGCGCTCTCTCACCCTCTCGGCTTTCTTTCAGAGGACCTGGGGCGAGCACGTGCCTCTTCTGGTTCTGGCTGCGTTCCCTCTGGTGGCGGTGCTCTTCATCATCCCCATGCCGGAGACTCAAGGGCGGGGGTTGCCGGACAGTTTGGAAGACGGGGAGCGTTTCGGTTCGGAACGGAGGGAATCTTCAGGGAATGACTGAGAGGGTTGTGAAATGACTGCGAAGGGTTGTGCGTTTGTTTATACGATTGTAACTCATTTTTTGTTGTTAATTAAATAAATATATATAAAATTATAAACTACATTACAAATATATATATACTGTAGCGCTCAAAAGTATTTTGACAATACAAAATTTAACAGTTAATTATTTTACTATAAGATTTTATTATGTATTATTTACTTATCAATAGTATTAATAACAAAATTTACAAAACAATCTTATTCTTCTGCTTTTTCCTTATTTGTAATTACTAAGTATAATTACAGTATAATTCTAAAAATAAACTCTTTGTATCTTCTGTTATTTAATTAATATTATATTTATAAATGTTGTAAAGCATTTTAATGAAATTACACTTTATAATGTAAACTTCTACGGGTGGAAAACTACAAATTTTGTATTGTCAAAATACTTTTGAGCGCTACTGTATATAAAATGCGTAAATCGCATAACTCCTCTCAGATTGTGTTTTTCTTTTCGGGAGTTTTTAAAACCAAATAATTGGGTGAAATCATACGAAAATTCAACAAATATATTTTCCGTGAAAATTCTTATAAAAATATACAAAGAAAATGCGGAACGAACTTTCACTTCTTTTCCTTTCGTCGTTGTTTCTCAACCTGAAAAAAATGTAAAAAATTAATTCACTTTTTATTTTGATTTATCCGTTACTGAAATGGTTGTGTGTTTGTTTATTTGCACTTTACTCAACAGACAGTGAACTCATTCCGAAGTGTCAAATGTCAGCAGAAGACGATAAAATTGGCAAAACCCTTTTATCAAACATAATTGTTGGTAATATACAAATTATATTAATAGAATAAATCAAATACAGTAGCGCTCAAAAGTATTTTGACAATACAAAGTGAAATTTCATTGGCTTTCATTAAAATGTAATATAATACAAATATACAATACAACAGTAAATATAATACAAAAAATAAAAATAAAACAAAACAATAATAAAATCTTACAGTAAAATAATTAACTTTTAAATTTTATGTCGTCAAAATACTTTTGAGCGCTACCGTAATTATAACAAAATAAAATATGGCGTTAATAATTGGAAATATTTATATAAAATAGTGACCATTGTATTTTTAAGGGAGGAAACGAATCCCCATTCACTCTTTGAATAAGCCACGACGATCAAAGTCCAGACTGGGACCAAAGGTCAATCACGAAACTCGTTCTTCCGAGTTTATCTGAGTCAGTAGAGCGCGCGCCATGACGGATAAACACCTGATAAATTCACCGGACGATTGTGTCCGCGAATGTCTCCACGGGTTTTCACAATTGCGACCCCATCTCTCGGTGGATTTCACCAGGGGGTTGGTTTTAGACCCGGTGAGTACACCCCTTCCTTTGATTTTCCTCATGAAATTCATTTTGTGTCTTCATCAGGGGTGCTGCAACACAGAGAGAGTTGCCCTCATTTCGGGAGGAGGATCGGGTCACGAGCCTTTCCCCGCAGGGTACGTCGGCGAGGGAATGCTCACTGCATCCGTTTCCGGTCCCGTTTTCACCTGCCCACCCTCAAAGCACGTCCTGCACGCCATTCGACATCTCGCCGGCAGAAGCTCGGGGATTCTTCTCCTGGTGGGCAACTACACGGGGGACGTCCTCAACTTCGGTCTTGCCGCCGAGGAGGCGGTGGGCGAAGGGGCGTCGGTGGAGACTGTCGTCGTGGGGGACGACGTCGGGGGGGAAATCACAGGGGGTGCTGGGAAGGCGGGGAAAAGGGGAATGTGCGGACTGGTGTTGGTGATTAAAGTAGCGGGATACCTCCGAGACAGAGGAGAGGATTTGATAACGGTGAAGAAATGGTGTTCAGAATTGGTGAACAGCATTGGATCGATGGGGTTGTGTGTAACTGGGTGCAGCAAACCGGGGGTGGGACCACTGTTTTATCTGGGGAAAGAGGAAGTGGAGGTGGGTGTGGGGGTGCACGGAGAAGCGGGGGTTGCCCGTATGAAAATGATGTCAGCTCGTGAAGCCGTCGCGACGCTTTTAGGCTACATACTGTCGTCGTTGGGAGTGGCCGAAGGGGACAAAGTGGTCGCTTTGGTCAACAATTTGGGCTCCCTCTCCTGCATGGAGGAGTGGTTACTCACTGGAGAGCTCCACACACAACTATCCGAGAGACGTATACAACTACTCAAACTCTACACCGGTCGATTCTTCACCTCATTAAACATGTCCGGTGTGCAGATAACCATTCTCAAGTTGAGTCCACAAACCGCGGAAACAGTTCTCGCGGGTTTGGACCACCCCACAACGGCTCCCTCCTGGCCGAGCTCAAACCCTACCCCTGTCTCCTCACCCCTACTCACAACAATTCCACCCCAATCACTCCCCATCTCCCAAGGCCCTCTCCTCTCCCACAACGACGCCCGACTTATCGCCCTCTCCTTCACCAAAATATCAGCCGGTCTCTTCAGGGAGGAAAACCACCTGAATCACCTGGACAGCGTCTGCGGGGACGGTGACTGTGGGACCACATTCACCCGCATGGGAGCCCTCCTGGAAGCCCTCGCACCCCACCGGGACTTCTCCCGGCCGCAACCCCTCTTCTCCGATTTGTGCTCACAGATACAGGAATCCGTGGGAGGTACAACGGGGGCTCTTTACGGGCTGTTCTTGAAAGGAATCACACAGGAGTTGGGTAACCATGAGGAGGTGAATGCCCTCGTTGTATCCAAATGCTGGAGAGCGGGGTTGGAACTCCTGAAGAAGTACACCTCGGCCAGACTCGGTGACAGAACAATGGTGAGTTGTTCACCTCGTTTCGCCCAAACAATATTACCCGTATATTTATAATTCCAGCTGGACGCGATGGAACCTGGATGTGAAACCTTCGAAAGAAGTATACAAAAAGAGAATCCTCGAGAGGCTCTCGAAAAAGCCGTAATGGCGGCGATAGAGGGCTGTCAGAAGACAAAAAACATGAAAGCGCTGTGAGTAGTGAAGGTTACACTGAGTTTCTTAAACATACTTATACTGTATGTTTGTAGGGCCGGGAGGGCGAGTTATACCGATCCCACTCAACAGAAAGACATCGACGCGGGTGCTTATGCAGTCACAGTTTGGCTTTCGGCAATTCGAGAAGCGTTGTTGGAACACGAGAATAAATAATCAAGATTCTGACTCACATTCTTCTGGATCAGGTTGGTCACAGGTATCGATGGATGACTTCCCTCAGAGTCGGTGCCTGCTCCAAAGCTCTCCTGGCTTGTTCCCTCCGGAACAGTACGGGACAGTCGAGAGATACACACTCGATCTCAGTCAGCCTTCCACAGCACGACCGACAAATCTGCAATCATTACCATTTTGAGAAATCTTAATTGTATAACCCCAACGCGAGGTGTACCTGCAACAGTCCGTCGTGACATCTCTCCCATCGCCGAATCTTCTCCGCGAGGCACAACACCGAAAACTGAGGCTGCGCTTCGCATTTCGAACATAGAGGACCATTTGCGATTTGCCAGCACACCAGGCACTGCCTCGTGACGAAGTACTGAGAAATGGTGGTCCTCCTCCTCCCCTCGGGCAGACTCCACTTGTAGTTTTTCTGGTATTTCCTCGGGACGGCGGCGTACCAGGACATGACGTCAGCGCCCAGGAGAGAGAAGCACCGCTGTAGGGCGGGAATGAGGGCCTTGGTTATGTAGTAGATGGCGTTGATGCGGAGGCTGTTGTCCGAGAGGAATTCCTTCGGGGAGCGGACGAGGCGTATTAGGGGCACCCCCGGGGGGCCGCTCACTATAACGTAAGGAACGCGCTCTTTCACTCTTGGCTCCGCTCGTTTGTCGTACTGCGTCCACTGCCTGCAACAGACATCTTTCGAATCCGAACGGACACTGACTGCCGAATGGAGACTCACCTGGCCAAATGCAGAGCGGGGACACAGGCGCCCGGACGGTAGCCTTTCCGCCCTCTGTATTCTTTCGCGAAAATGAGATCCTGGACGTTCACTCGACCTTCAAACAACTTGGCGAACTGCCTGATGGCGTACTTCTTCACCAGGCTAACGTCCCTCGTGTCGAATAGAATCTTGAGAGCTTTTTCTAGGACTTTCCCAGTCGCCGGACAACCGTCTCTGCGAACGGTTTCTATACCCTTCGCTTCGAACACTGGTTTCTCCTGGTCGGGACTTTCGAACATGTAACCCAGGTATCTCTTCTTTGTCTGGATAATATTTTATTTCCTGTTAGTTATTATAACTATCAATATATTGTTATTATTATTAAGTTGACTCGCCTGTAAAATGCACGGCTGGTAGACTTTTTCCAGTTTGAGTTTGACGGGTTTTGGATTGTCCTGCGTGACGGCCTCCGCGATTTCCGCCCCGATTTTGAAAGCCTCCTGTCGAGTTTTCCCAGGAGTCAACACAAATAAAGAGTCCGTGTCGCCGTACACCACCTTCGCACCCCATTTCTCCGTCTTCCTCACGAGTTGTATCGCCCTGTGGAGGGTTTCTCTCCCTTTGCTCACCACGCTGTCTCCCACCTGTAACAGTCCTCTTGTCTCTCACATGTCTCTGCCTTTCGACATGCAGAGACTCACCTCGATGCAGGGCATCCGCCCGGAGAAATTGGCAGCAGTGTAGCCGTACGTCACATTCGCGATGAGTTTGAGACCCAGTTGTCTCGAGAAGAGAACTTTCTGCAGGAGTCTGTCGTTCTTGTTCTCCTTCATCGACTTCTTCACCATGAGTCTCGTCTCCAGTATCTCTTCCAGCATGCTGGGGAGAACTCCTCGTCGGACACTCGGCTTCACGAAAGCCACACCAGCTGGGGAGATGTTTAACTCATTCTCCAGTTTTTTCAACTCTTCCGGTGCGATCTGTAGTTGACAGCAGCCGAACTCGAAAGGCTCGCGGCTGAAAAATGAAGAATCATAAAAGTGTGCCCCTAAAGAGAGGAAAATGCGGATACTCACCCTCCGAGTTTTTCAACCCTTCCCAAACAGGTGGAGAAGCAATAATTGTAAGCGATGATCATGGAGGGATAGAGGCTTTGAAAATCGAGAACGATAACCGGATCGGTATAGAAAAGGGAGTCAGGCTCGAGGATGAGAGGGAGACTCCCGGGGGCCCTCATGGTGGCCCTCTGAGCCACGCTGGGGGACGCGGGGATGTAATCGAGCGGTTTCGCCAGGCGCAGCATCATCGACTCCACCCTAAACTGTGATCCTCTGGATAGAACCTCCAGGAACTGTATCCCGAAGAGCCTGGAGAGTTCGCTGGTGCGGGCGATGAAGTCGATCTGGTCGAGGATTTTGACGACGCCGAGCACTCTGGTGGTGTAGTGCTCGAGGACGATGTCTCTGGATGGCCGGACGGGGTGGTCCCAATAATGGGAGAGACTTTGATGAGAGAGAAGCGGATGGCGTTCATGCGCCAGATGGTACATGACGTTTTCAAAAGAATAACTGGTGAGTGCTACCTAAAATAAAGCGGTGAAAGGATCGTGCCGGTATAAATGCTGTGTCAAAATAGTTACCTCGTGTCTGAGCACTCTCCAGATATCCAGCACTATCCTCCCGGATATCTTCAAATGTCTCACACTTCTCGGGATGTCTTCCCCATCGTCAATGTCATTCTTCACGGGGAAATGCTCTTCGGCGATCACCCGTCCCAGCATGAGAGGTAAATTCATTTCCAGAATGAACGCCCTCTGCACAAGATATCCCCAGGAATGCATTTCTATTTCGTAACCGGCCAGGATCTCGGGGTCCCAATCCCTGACAAAGCCCACCAGCCTTTCAATAAGAGCTTTCTCCGTGGGGACATAATCGATACAGAGTCCCGAAACGGCGGCGTTCGAGAGGAGTCCCTCCCCGACGACGATGACTCCCGTTTGGCGATTCCGAGTTGGACTGTCGAAGGCGATGGTGTAGAAGAGTGCGCGAATGGGGTCGTGGTCGGGGTCGGGACAGAGGTCCTTCCGGGTCTGAATGTGGAGCTCCATCACGAGCATGTCCATGTACTGGTGCTGGAGAACAAACAAATGTGATTTCTTCGTCATGGGTGTCTCGGATGTTCAACTCACCATTGAATTGGCTCTCATGTTCTGTAGATTCTCGACGGAATGACTGAAACCGAAGGTGTTGTCTAAAGTAACTCCCCGGATCTGGAAACTAGTCTCCGAGCTGGCTTTCTCCTGTTGAGGAACTGTAGCACCGGAACTCGACCCGACTTCCACGGCCATGGGAAGTGAACTTCCGCTTCCGCCTCCCTCCAACACATTGCTAAGCGTCACACTCAGTTCCATCTCTTCGGCAGAATCTCCTTCTTCCCCCGAACTCACAGGTTCCATCACCTTCATTTTCCCCTTTTTTCGCTCCCTTTCCCTTTTCTCCGGTTCACTCTTTCCCTCCATCCATCGCAACACATCCCCTCGAGACGGAGGCCGTTTCAAAGGCACTATCCTCACATCTTCATCCCCTGCTAACCGCCACCGTTCCTTTTTCCCTCCTCCCAACAGCAGATTTCGCCTCTCCTCGACCCCCGTCACATCCAGGCTGCTTTTGAAGCTCTTTAGCGCACCGAAGGAACGGTTTTCTATCGTCAGCAGTCTTGGACCCACTTCCACAGCTTTCGTTACGTCTTTCGGCTCGCTGTAGAAGGGCGCATCCTCCTCATTATCCAAAATCCCGTAATGCTGCATCGATTCCACCGCTTCTTTCCGAGATAAGGGCTTCCGCTTCGGCATAATGCAGTTGGTGTCCGGTAGTATTCGACCTTCTTCCGAACTCCCACCGAACAGTTTCACACTATCCGATCCGCTTCCAAAGAGTAGCGGCTCTTGAATGGTGGTTTCTCCAGATGACCAGCTTGCGGGGTGAGCTTGGGGGGAATTGTTAAGGGATGCAAACAGCGGATCGCCGGAGAGGGTGAGAACAGAGGGCTCGTCAACCGGGTCTGCAGATGGAAAGAGGGAAGGCTGCGTAGACTCTTGAGGGATGACTTCGTCGAATGTTTGTTTGCTGTGGGATGCAGCAGGCTGTGAGCTTTTACTGGGGAGTTTATCAGTGTCCCTGTTCAAGTCATCATCATCAGAACTGGTGAATGCTTCCGTGTCTGCTTGGGGAATTCTTCTGGATGAGGACTTTCCGATCGCTTTCGGCCATCTCCGTCCCCTTCGTTGCTGTCGCTTACGTTCCTCATCGGAATCCCCAATGAAATCCGGTTCTTGATTCGACTCGGGGATGTCATTTTTGGAAACAGGGGAGGCAACATTTCGAGAGGAACTAGCTAAGTCTTTAACTTTCATAAGAGCCTCGCTCTCGCTCGACAATTTTTCCTTCTCTGCACTCCGGAGCGGCCCACTCTCTGACTTTTTCCTGCAAAGGTCAACACCATCTACTTTTAATCAGTAAACTCTTCAGACCACCGCCTTTTCCCGGCTATTTGGGGTATTTTTATTTAGGAAAATGGCATTTATAAAAGGGAACAGCTTACCTCCCGAAGAGAAATGTCTCCGTCCTGCCACCCCCGCCGACTCGTCCTTCCCCTTCTCCTCGACCAGTCTTCTCTTCTTTCCAGCCACGTCCTTCACGTACGGGGACCCGAAAACCACCACTTTGAGTGGTTTATAGTAGGCTTCTTTCTTCTTTCTTTTCTGTCGGCGAGTCTTCCCCTTTGAGTCACCGCTGTCGGACTCCGAAGAAGACGACCCGTCGGCAGGACCGTCGACATTTTCCAATTTCATTTTTCTCCTACGTTTTTTCGTGTAATATTTCACCTCCTTTCGACCGTTATTTCCGATCGCGGGGGGTTCGAAACTCATCTCGACTGGAACGGAAGTCTCAGGGCTTCCCAGATTTATGGTCACCGAGAAAGGCGGCACGTCCGACATTCGAGAAAAAGCTGAAAGGAACCGAGTGACGAACTTTATGGGGTCTCTCCCCGGCGAAGAATGAACGGCCACCTTCTCATCTTCTGAAGATTCTTCCCCATTCTCTTCCACCGCCATCTCCTCCTCCTCATCTTCCTCATCCTCGTTATCGTCCTCATCATCATCCTCACTTCCCTCTTCAATAACACTTTTCTTTCTTTTAGTCAACAAATTTTTACGCTTGACCAAGTTTTCAAAATAATCTTCAAAACTAGAATTTATTTCGCTTATTAATTTCGAATCTAACTTGGAAAAGCTTTTCCATTCTGTTCTTTTTCTTCTGCTTTCTTTGCACCTCCCGTGCTCTCCTCTTGCTCTCCCGCTCTTTGCACCGGATTTCCCAACCTTTTTCAACCTCTTCCCCATCACATTTTCCTCGACATTTTCTCGGTGAGATTTGATCAGTTTCATTCTGATTTTCCCCTCCGAAATTACGTTCTCGTTCACGTTGTAACGTCTGCCTCTAACGCTTCCCTCCTCCGGTAATATCTCCATCGACTTCACCGTCACTCTGTTCCTCACAGACTGCACCCTCGAACCTTCCCCGAATTTACTTTCCACCACGTTTACCACCGACCGCAGATTCCTGCCCCCTTCGCCCTCCGTTTCTTTCCCTCCCCTTCTCACTTTCCCCACCTCGTCGTTCACTCTTCTTTCCGCGGAGTTCCAGTTCTCCAGAAATTTTTCCAAAGGCTTTATCAAGTACTTGTTCTGAAGTGAGTTCTTGTTCCGGGACTTGTACTCGATCACGATCATTTCCTGATTGCATAAATTCTTAAAATCGACGCTCACAATTTCCCTGCAGTCTTTTATGTATTGTTTCAGAGTCAGGTGACAGCACTGATCATCGGAAGTGATTTTTCTCCCCGCGAAGTTCTTCAGCACTTGGAGGAACTTCTGCCGGTCGATATCCGGTTTCTTCGCGAGGGGCAGTCTGTTCTCGAGGGAAAGTCTTTCCTCGGAAGGTGAGGGTGCCGGAGTGGGGCAAAGCGAGGCGGAATTGACGACCGAAGGGGGGATGTCGCTGGCAGGGGTTGCAGCGGCGTGGGGAGGCGAACCGAAGAGTGGAGTGGCCGCTGAAGAGGGGTAGCAATGGGTGTCGTTGAAGAAGTCGAGGTAGGGTTCCCCGGATGGAAGGTCTTTGGGAGCCGTCGGGAAGTCGTAAAAACTGTCGTCGGCTTTGGCGGGGATGTCTGAGAACGGTTGAGAGTTTCCACTCCATTCGTCCTGCTGGAAATTGGGTGAATAGTTCGACCAGAATGTCCGAGGGGTCTGGCACACGGTTGAAGGCGTGGGACAACCGCTGTCTTCGCTCAGGATGGACATTATGTTGGTGGACCAGGTGGAGGAACACTCGAGGACACCGTCGGAAGTCCTTTCCTCGGAAGCGGAGCCCGAAGGAGCCGCTTCGACGTCCGACTCCGACGAAGATTCTTCCGCACCATCCAACTGACATATCTTATCCGCCATGCTCCTCCAAAATGCCTCTTCTGCACTATCACTATTTTCTGCCCTGAAGGAAAACAAACCGATCAATCTCGACCAACACGACACAAAACTGTTACACTCTCACGACATATCGTAATAGGAAATGAAGGGGTCGAACGAGAGAAAACTAAAACCCGAACACAGAAACGAGTTCTGTCGCGGAGTTTTCCGACAGGAGGACTGCACTCACCCCGGCTCATGCCGACTTTCTTCCGCATTGGAATCATCGCTTTCATCGGAATCCAGCGGCTGCGTCATGTCCACCCCCTCCTCGTCCTCGAGCTCCGCCCCTTCTTCTGCTCTCTGGTTCCTCCCCAACACGCTGTCGGCCTCCGAACTATCGCTCTCCTCCAGCTTCTCCCGCAACCCGCCGATCTCACTCAGAATTCTCTCGTCTATCAAACTGCCCACGTCTTCGACTTCTCTTTCTCTGGGACATCCCAGTCCCTCCTCCACCGCCGAGGCTTCCAGGATGTGTTCGTCTTCTGGGACCTCCGCAGGATACACATGTCCTGACCCCTGACTGTCCGTCCCCTCCTCGGGCTCCTGAATTCGGTCAACCATTCAATTCACTCCTGGGGGTGTCTAACCCCTTCTTTATCTTACCTGGGTGGAAACGGAAGAGAGTTTCTCTGCCAGGCGTTGCTTATACATGAGTTCAGTGGGGCATAATTTGGTTTCGGGCCTCGATTGGGACTGAGGAACAGTGATCGGTGAGGGTCTGTTCTGTCTTCTCCTTAACTCCTTCTCGTCTTCCCAAATTGCCCGAAGACCCGGGTTTGTTCCGCTCGCTTTTTGCCCGATTCTATTCATAATATCGCTTGCAAGCGCGTCTACTTCGAAGTGGCACCACGTCGCCTTTTTTACTCTATGACAGAGGATATCCTCCTCTTTTATCCCATTCATGAAATCTGAAAATAAAACCCGTTTTCCTCCGTTCGCTTTCAAACCTCCCCCGCGAACTCACCTGGGTTTTCCAAATTCCTCCTGTATTTCACCCTGGAAAACGTCACGAAACTCATCCCGTATATGTTATAATCCATCATGAACTGCAATGCGTAAGGAATGTGGGCTTCGTGCGGCTGAAATTTCTGCCCCAATATCGCGCCACTCTAACAAGTCAAACAAAAGAAAGAGAAATTTAACTAAAATCGGATTAATTAGCTCTCGAGGTGTCAGCTGAAGATGAACAGTCGAAAGGGGGGAATCTTTTATTCATGAAATAAAACTTCTTTTTTTATTTAATTAAAATTCGGGGCGTCTCGGTTTACCTATGGAATATGCAATCAATTATCCCTTCTTTTCATTCTTTTCTTAAGTGGTTTTTCCCTTTCCTCAGGAGTGCACCTCTATGGTGTCTAATGTGTGGGCCATAGAGTGCCAAATAAATTCATAATTTATATCAGTGGAAGATTTTAATATAATTTTATGTCATTGCATTTATTTAAAAATAAAAATGCAACTGAGGAAAACACACACAAGTACATGTAACACTCACCAGAAGTAATTCTGAAGCCTTCCTTATATAATAAGGATTAAAAAAGTAAATCTTGAAGAATTTTCTGTGTTTTGAATGGTAGCCATATAAAGGTCTACAATGAAACAATAATATCAGTTTGAATCACCTCAAACCTGTTAATGATTTTCAGTTATCGACTTTTATAAAAAAATAAATTATATCTATAAAAATATTATACTGAGTAAAACTTTTTTGAAACAAATTACAAAATGCCTTTTCTTTGTTATTGTCAGAATAACATAAAATATAGTTGTTTTGACAAAATTCTGTATTATCTGAATCACTACCATTATTTATATGACAAAAAATACTTGCATTCCAGAAACAAGGCTGACTTTGTATATATATCGAAATGGTTTTGGGTTAAAACTGGTCTTGAGGGCCTCATCCAAAGCTGCTCCAACAAGCAATGCATCTCTATCTGGATTATCGCCTCCCTTGTAGGGAATATAGATGTAAGGATAAGCTCCATGAACGTGAACGCAAGTTTTAACGCCTGAAAAAACCACCTCGATGTGATTTTTGCATTTTACACAACTTGAGAAAGTAGAAATCCAAATGTAAAATAAAATCTCTCGACCGGAATGGTTCTTCTGAATACTTTTACTAACCGTCAGGTGTGGCGCCAAATACCCGTATCACAGGTTCTTGCCATTCTTTCATCAGATCCTTTTCATCCTTCCCGTACAATTCATCAATGGGCTTGCCCAAATAATGATCTACTGTAACCACTCGAACACTAAACATTATACCGATTACTATCAAAGTATTAACAACAGAAACATTTCATCGGCAGGTGAATACAATTTAACCAGTTTAGGTTAAGTTCTCCAGTTGTGATTGCCGAACGAAGATTAAAACGGAAAACGACTTTGATTTAAAACTCGGTATGAAAAATCGATTTTCTAACAAATCAAATGCAATGTTTCAGAAACGAGCAAACGATTTTAATAAAAATTTTAAAATATTTAAAACAGAACTTTAAGTAATAATCTACAACCACGAAACTGAGCTCGACGTTAGTGCTTGAAGCGGTGAAAAAAGAAAAAGTGTCGGTTTTGATAAACTCGTAAATATTTTTACAAATAAGTACAAAATGTCCTAAGTTTTAGGTACCCTTAGTAAAGTACTGTCATGTCTGCAATAAATCTGATTACCTAACGAAATATATTTAGTTGAAGTAGATGATTAATTTAGTATTTGAGCAAGGACGACTCTAGTTTTTTGTTTTTTAATCTGCGACGTTATAATTAATTAATTATATTAGAAAAAATGTCACCTAATGTAAAACCGAACATTTTATCAATTTTACAACCGGATTTGCTTCCAGTGGATGAATTAGTTCGAATCATCGAATCGGTGGGTTTTTAATTTTTTCTGTCGTGATGAGGTTATGTTTTGATAGTTTTGTAAATTTACGCGGATTTTATTTTGTATTCGTCGAGAATTAAACCATTTTATCGCAAATTTCTACCGCATTTAAATCTTTTGAAAGAGTTTTTAATAGTTAAACAATTATTTTTAGTTTTTACTTAATGAATACTGTTATGGTTTAATAATAAACACTGATTTAAGACTGAATGGAGCTTTCATTAACCTTATTTATTTTTATTTATTTTATTTTTGTATTTTAATTAATATTTTTATTTTATTTTTATTGTTTAAATATGTCATACCTTGAGTTTCTCAAATGTGGTGGATGAAAGATGTTTAAAAAAATATTTCCATAGTTGTGCTTATACCTCTTTCGATTGTAGATGAATTTGTCATTTCCTTTCCACTCACAGATACAGAAAGGGTTAGTGTTTAACTTTTGCTTTCAATTAGGTTTTCTTAGCATGGGGTTTGTAGAATGTAAAAGTTCAATGAAGGGACTATCAAAGGGAACACACAGTTACTGTATCACTTAGTCAGTCTCTCTGTAACAAACAGTAACATATGTATAGGATTTTATTGGTTCTGAGCAGAAATAGTTTAGACTTCTGCAAGTCAACAAATAATAGACTTAGTACATTTGAAATTCAGTAGAGATTTTAGCCCAGGTTTAAGATATTTAGTTCTGCCATTAAATTATCAATGGCTGTGCATCAAAATTGACCTAAAATACTGCTCAAAACATTATTTTTAATAAACTCTGAGCCCTTCATGGAATAAAAACTAATAAAATAAATCTATTGGAGGCGTTTGCTTATTTCTTTACGGTATTTTAACCGAAGAATCACCAAAGCAATTTTTTCAAAAAACATTTGGTTTTGAAAGTCTCATATACGCCGCCATTTTGCTGCCAAACTGCCATAACTGCCAAAACCGTTAAAAATTTATTTTTACCTCTTATCCGTTGTTTATCCGTTTGGGTTTATCGATGTTTGCATTTACATTTGTAAATTTTTATTGTTTTATTGACATTTTCGTTCACTTAACTGCAATGTAATTATCGATTTGCATCCAGATTTTTAAAAAATATGTATTGTTGTATAAAATAACAGACCGTTGATGCATTATGTAGTTAAAAAGACGCCGGGAGAGGGAGTTAGTGGGGGTGAACATCTATTTCATTTTTTAATTAAAAGCTCATTTTCAATTATAATATTTCAAAATTGTGAGAAAAGTCTAAATGAAAACGCCTATATTTTCCGTTATCCCTCCCCCGAAATGGACGTGCTCGACACATTTCATGGGGTTTTGTAAAACGAGACAATAAAACACGAGGACGTGAATGAGTGCAGTATGAGGGTTATTTTCAGAGATGTTGCAGAGCGGAGAATTTGCGATTAATGTCCAAAGAGGGGTTGGTGAGGCTGTTTCGGAGAGTCGTTTTGCCACTTCCACAAAGGCTCTACCGGACCAACCGCAGAGGCAAAATGCTGACGGCGCGCAGGGCGAGAGCCGGCCTAGGAAGCGACCGAAAGGAAGAGGGGTAAGGCTAAGGGCGGGGGAGGATTTTGCTTGGCAGGGGTTGGCCCCTCCCCCGAGTGGCTCCTCCTCATTTTGCCGCTTTTTGCTCTTCTCCCCCGCGTCGCATTGGCTTTCTCAAAACAAAGCATCTGCTCCCGGATTTCGCCCCCCAAAAAAACCCCTTTTCCACCCATGGTGTTCTTTTGTCTTCAGGTCGCGCCTCAAACCGCCTCCGGACATCAATCGTCAATCAGGAGGTGTAAAAGACAAAAGCAGCCTACATGAAACCGAAGACCGTCGGAAAGATGCTGCCAATTCACCCTCGGGGAGGAAAATCACCCTTAAAAGGCCGTCCTCGGACACAGAGGTCAGTCACGCCGCCCTGCATTCCCAATCCTTTCAGCTAATACTGTTCTGAAACTTACAGAAGTCCCGTGAAGCACCCCCGGTTGAAGGCAAAAAGCAAAGGACTGTCATCAAATGGCCGTGATTGCCTTCCTCCCTTTGAGTTTTGCCACCCCTTTAGAAGGGGAAGACTTCAAGGAAGAGAAGAGGGTTCCACTGAGGAGTTGCAATTCGGCCCTGTGTTTGAGCAGGAACGATCGCTGACAGATGAACGGAACGATGGTTTTCCAAAAGGAAACCCAAATCACTCATTTTAGAATGTGTTTTTACAATAATAAACTTAAAGAAACCATAATTATGTATTTATTTAAACAAGAAAAGCTTCCAAAATCCTTTTCCTGAAGATTCGGTTGAAAACTTGCACCTCTTTTTCACCTGATTGTATTTTCAACAATTGGAGATTATCTTGATATTTTGCAGCAGACGACGTCATTAAATGACGGGAGAGGAAAATGACACAACAGATTAATTTCTTTTTGAACGAACACTCTGTGATTTGTGTCTGATGACATTACAAGTGTAATCTTTTTCATATTACGATGAGTTTTTCCGTTATCCACCGCCTTCCACATGAACCGTTTCGGGAATTCAAAGGAAGTATTCAAACACAAACGCCCAATTAAATTTAATACAAAAATTAAAATATATTACTTATTAAAGAATTATTGTATGTTTCCATTAAATCATTCAACACTAAAAGAAACAATCAGGGTTGTGTCTCTAAAAACCCACAACAGCATTTAAATTTATGAGAGAAAAAAAAATCCGTTAATATTTAAAATTCACAGCAAAGCCCGCATCTCACCGTAAAATTCCGATGCTCAAAGGAATTTCTCACCGAAAAAGGAATAAATACTCTCTAAAACATTGACCACCGATAAAATTTTCTCGAATAGGAAACAAACTCTTCTGGACCTGCACATTTAACCGTATATGAGTTGACATTTAACGAGCACCGGTTTCTATTTGTGATTTTATTGTGATTATACATATGATTGTAGCAAGGCACCAATTTTCTCAATTTGCAAAAATACTCCCATCGTGGAAAATTCTAAAAAAACGAAAGGAGCACAATGAAAGCCCGGCCACCTCATCGATCACCGTATTCGGGAATTAGTCAACCGTCAAATCATCCCCTTTCATCCCTCATAAAGCTTGTTATTAATATTTTTATCATCCCCCTCAATGCAATATTAAAAACTGTTGAATTCCTTCGGGGCGGGGGCGGGGGCTACACCAGACTGCTTACACCGGCGTCTCGTGGTCAGCTTCCTCTATCCGTCCCAGTCTCCAAGTGTTGGGTTCGGAAGCTGCGTCACAAAAGGGAGAGACACGATTAGGGGTGGAAGTCCCATCGGGGAGGGGGGGGGGAAACCAAAAGGGGAGTACTCACCACAGTAATAATACCTCATCCTGGGCATACCTAGAGAAAAAGAAAGAGAGATGTAGAATGGATAGCCGGGGGTTGGGAGAACAAATTAGCGGAACACGTGAGGGAGCGAAAGAAATGCGGTGGGCGATTGTGAAATTAATAAGCTTTGGCCATTCTCTGGGAAGTCATGTATAAAATGTATACGGGTGCATTCCATTCTCAAACGCGTGTGTTCTCCGTTTCATTTGTATCATAAAACTGTTTCATTAATCATTTCCGTAATGAAAACTCGCGGGTTCCCCCGCTTTCAGCCATTTTTTGCCAGCGTTGTGATTTATTGGGGAAGTTATTGCCGAGCGAAGGGGGTGACCTTTGTCCTTCCAAGAGGACTTTCTGCATGCTTTCCCCTCGCTCCCTCTCACGTCCTCTCCTCCAAACAACAGCGCCGCGAGCAAACGACAACAAAAGCTCAACTTTACCTGAGACGGTCAGTGCCTCCGCTATCCGACGACCTCCGACCCGTGTCGCGGAGGCTCACCGACAAAAATCTCTACGCCACTGCGTGCACACATCTAAACAAAAACAAGCGGAAACGAAAAACATTTAGCCAACTCTAACATCTCCACCCGCGCCAACACATTCGCCCGACAGTCCGGGAGAGGGTGGAACAAACATCCAAGACGGGGGAGCGAACGCACAAATCTTCGCACCATCGAAAGGAGTTCTTTTTTTAATTAAACCAAACGGAGTGGCGAAACCTCTGCATTTTTATAAGGGGTTCATTGTTTCCTCGGATTTTATCTTTCCGCATGAGGGACAAATTAGGGGAGCAAAGTGCGGGGGCGCAGGTGAGTCTATTCTACTGGTGTGCAGGGGGGTGCGAAAGCAAGCAACGGCACAGCTAACACTGGGGGTAGCAGGGGGTGGACGTACCTTGGAACTGCCTGTTGATGAGGGCGGTGATGCCTGGGCTGTCCCCGGGTTTCTTTATCACGAGCATGGGCTTGTCCTCTCCGTCCTCCATGTTGGGGAGATGTCCGTTGGTCGCCGCCATTGTTTCGCTCACCTAAAAGTATTATTTCTCCTCTCATCCACATAAATTGACCCGAAAGAATACAGTAGCAATCTTAAAGTACAATTTCTCGAGAGTCTAATGCGTACAGAGACAGATAGAACTACGTAAATACATTAACAGCCGTACAGTAATGCTCAAAAGTATTTTGGCAATACAAAATGATTCGTTTTCCACCTGTGAGAGTTATTTAACGAAGTGAAATTTCATTAAAATGCTTTACGAAAGTCCTCATATTTATAATTAATTTAATATTAATTAAATAACAGAAGAATCGAAGAGTTTATCATTAAAAGTAAGAGTAGAATTTAATCTTAACAGAACTAAGTAAGATTATTAATAAAAGCAGAAAGAAAAAGCAGAAGACTAAGAAATGTTGTGTTTATATATTTATGTTTTGTATTTTTTTTAACGCGACTAATATATTATTAATAGTATTGATAAGTAAATAATACAACCGCAAAATAATAAACAAAATCTTACAGTAAAATAATTAACTGAGAAATTTTTAAATTTTATATTGTCAAAATACATTGAATCAATTGTATTGATAACTAAATAAAACAACCGCAAAATAATAGACAAAATTTAACAGCAAATTAATTAACTAAGAAATTATTAAATTTTGTATTGTTATATTGTACATTGTTGTCTTGTTAATATTGTATCAAAATACTTTTATTAAATTCTAGATAACTAAATAATACAACTAATACAAAAATAATACAAAAATAATAAATACAATCGTACAGTAAAATTTAACTGAGAAATTATTAAATTTTGTATTGTCAAAATACTTTTGAGCGCTTCTGAACAAATTACCGATTAAACTCAAAAGGAAGTCAATAAATAAATGAATAAATAATTAATGTACATAAATAATAATAACATAACGTTTGAATACCAATAAATAAATTATAAGGACAGACATATTATACTGAAATCGAGCAAATTATTTCATTATTTATGTATAAATTATTCTACTGTACTTTAAGAATACACAACTTTTATGGGTTTTCTCCGAATAAAAACAAAATTGTGTCGTTTGTGAACTGTCGTTTCTGCTTCTGAGTTAAATAATATTAATAAATTGGAATCTGCACCATTCGACGGAAAAACAATTCCCCTCTTTTTCTCCTTATCTAATTACCAATTTCACAATCACGACTCCTTCTAATTAGTCCCGTCTCTCCTTTCTTCTCATTTAATCATTTTGAAATCTTTGCGCTCAAAAAATTATTTTCCAATTCAATCACTCACCCCCCGTCTCCCTCACCCTTACCTCCACCTTTTCCAACATCTGCCCTTTCCTCGCCAAGGTTTCCCAGGTTCGAGCAACGCCTATAAAAATTAATTAATTCCCAAGTGCTGAGAGAAAAGGAGCGCGACACTCGAAAAGAAAGCTTTCGGAAGCTCTCATCGAACGAAGGAAGGGGCGGAAGAGGTTCTTTGATCTAAGGTCAAATCATGCTCGGTTTAATTTATTTCCCCGCTATCTTATCGCAGGCTCCGGGATTACAGGGAGCTTTCCCCCGGGACCCGCATCCCCATTACCTGCATCAGCTTCTTGACGACGTCCCTCCCGAGGATGTGGTCGAACACGGCCTGCAGGAACTGGTCGCTCATTATGCTGAGTTTGAGTTTGTCCCGATGCCAGATGAGGACTCGGGACTCCTCCATGGCCGTGATGGACACCTGCGAAGACAAACCGGAAATCATCCCCATCTTCCTCCCATCCCTCCCGACCGCAAACTTCCAAACTTGACGGAAACATTATGAGAAAACGTTATTAGGAAAGTTTATCCCTCAGCAGCAAAAAAAGGCGAAATCCTTGTATCGCAGTCTGTTGACAGGTCAGCGGCCATTTTCTGATTACATGATTTCTCGGGGAAAAATCTCATCACGTTCCGACCCCTCACATGTGAAAAGCTGGACTTTTATGCCGCGCGGATTACGCCCTAGAAAAAATTTGAATTTGTTTTCCGAAAAAACAAGGGTTGGGCCTGATTAATGACTTTATTATTGTCGGATGTTCATCGGGGGTGGTTCGGCGGCGGACGGGGTGTTCCTTGGGGGCTGAACAAGTGAAGGTAATAACGAAAAGCGACTTTCATCCCTAATCAGGTGTTAACCTCTGGTGACACTCTCAGGGATTTGTGTCCGATCCGATTGTGGATTTTATGGTTTCACCCCCGCTTTGTGAATGTTTGGGGTTTGGTAAACCTCATTCGGGCGACTTCATCCCTCTCGTTTAAAATCCCGCAACAATTGGAAAACTCCCGAAAATTTTCACTTTCCCGGGGTGAAATAAACATTCGGGGGGTGAAAGGGATGACGGATCCCCCAAAGTCGTTCCTAAGTGGTTTAGTTTTTGTAAATCCCGCCAAAAGATTTATACTAATAATCAGATATAAATCTTCCTATTTCTCCAGCCATTCAACACCTGATCCCTTTCGGATAACTCCGTTAAGTCCCCTCTCCCTCTTTTCCCTCCCCTACTCTCTCTCTCTTTTCATCCCTTCCCTCACCTGGAAGAAGTCGTCCGTTGGCACCCCGAACCATTCCGGCGAGTCGAGGAACTGATGTGGGAACACAATGTGCAAAACTCGGCCATTTTGCGAAACGACCAATCTGAAAGCAATAAAGTCAGATAAATTAGATTCTTTTGGGCACAAAGGGAGGGCGGGGGGTGGCGGTGAGGGGCGGTGAAGGGGATTTCCCATCTTCATCGTTTACTTGACATTTAACAATTTAATTAAACTCAAAGAATGGAAGACATATTTTACAAGACGTTTTTTCCGAGCGGAAGCTTTTTTTACGCCTCGCTTTACATTTACATTTTTTTTTTCCCTTCTGCTTTGACTTTCTTTTGTCGTCGGATGTTTTCTTTTATAATCTCACCCCTTCTCTTTTTCCCCTCCCTCGTTCTTTTCTCCTCTCTCGCTTTTCCCCTTTTTCCTTTCACTCGGCCATCTCACCTCTTTCCGCGGGAGGATATTCACCGAAATCCGCCCGTTCGAAATTTGCTCAGCGGATAAAAACAAAAAAAAATTTTAATTTAATTAAACGATTCAAATAAAACCGTTTAGAAGAAGAAAGCATTTCATTTTGAAATCCTCTCCTAAGTTTTTTAATGAAATTAGTAATCATCTCTTGCGGAGGGAAACTTTTACAAAAATCCTCAAAGACTTTGAAAATGATTTCATTTATCTACCCCTTCTCCACACCTCCCTCTCTCTTTCCCTTCCCCCCCCCCTCCGTCCCAAAAGAAACAACCCTCTAAATAATTAGCACCCTTGCGCTTCAACTCAAATAAAAAACAGCCCAGAATGTAATTTACACTCATTTACCCCAACGCGACCCACTCTAATCACCTTCCACCTTCTTTTTCTACTTTTTCTTCTGCTTTTCCACCGCAGATCGCCCTCACCGCCCACTCAATCCCCCCGACATCTTTTTTCTGAGCCGTAAATCCAAATCTCGATAAAACGAAAACATATTGGGTCATTTTACGACGCGGAAAAGCACAGCCCATATATATATAAAAATATATATATCATACACAAGGAGGCTCCTCCCCCTGAGCGTTTCCACCCCCGACCACCCCCCATAATAAGTCACTTTGCCGGGAATTTCTTTTTAAGGACAACGGAACTGTCTTTTGAAACAATACAATTTTTTCTAAGGGTAAAAATACAGCCTCTCACGAAATACAACCCAGTTTGTATTGTATATATAAACGAGGTAATATTTATTCTTGTCAAATTAGGTCGGTCGTTGGGGTTATGAAGAATTGTCGATTGGGGGAAAGGCTTTATTAAATGTAAACGGATAATTAATGTGTGCAATCTTGAGGACCTCCGACCGTCTGCTAAGACCGTGAAAGCCTCTCGAAACACCTCAGGGAGGTAAGCCGTCGCCGAGGAGAAGGGAGTGGGGGTGAAGAAGAGGGAAAGGAGAAGTGCGCTATGTAAATGGGAAAGAGTGATAATTGGTCGGGAGGAACAGTTGAAGTGAGGATCCAATATTCTTTGTGAGTGAACCGCCATAAATTCCTAAGCCGTAATAAAAGTGCGACAAAAAGCAGAGGAGAAAAACTTTGAATAAAAACATCCCCGTCCCGTTAGATTTTATTATCTCGCCCCCTTTTTCTTTGGTCTTCTGCCCGCTCTCAAACTATTACGTTACAAATTGAATATATTTTTCAACTATTGTGCAACCTTTCTCTTACTTTCTTCTTTCCTTCACCGACGCGGATATATTTCCATTGCTTAAAGAAGACCTCCCACCCATCCTGAATTCAACTCTTTATCTCTCCTATCACTGAATTTTTAAAAAGGGACGAACCCCTCAATTTTGAAATGAAAGATCCAAAAAATAATGTCACTTAATCTCCTCAAAGAATTAATGCACACAATTATTTTTTTCTTTAAAATTTATATCTGTATAAAATCCGACAAATTGACAGCCAGTCTGTCCTGTCATATACACCCATACAGTAGCGCTCAAATGTATTTTGACAATAAATATTAATGACATATTCAAAAATTATTGAATAATCACTATAATTAATAATAATTAAATTATTACATACAAAGCAGTAAAATATTAAAATGTTTAAATAGTGAAGAAGTTTGAATAGTTAAAATGTGAACTATTTACAAAATGCAAAAAGTACATAATTTACAAAAATACAAATACAAAATATATGTAAATAAATAAAAATAAATAAAATAAATTAATAAATTGGCCTAAACCAAAAAAAATATATGTAAATAAAAATACAATAATAATACAAATTCAATAAAATATAAATACAATAAATGTAAAGTTAATTACAATGAATAAAAAAATCCAAAGTAAAATACCAAAAATTGTAATAAAATTAAATAAAAAAATTCAATTACAAATTCAAAAATACGAAAGAGTACTTTTAGTACATACAGTATAAATACAGAAGTGCTTGAAAGTATTTTGACAATACAAATTTTACAAAGAATTACATACAAATTGAAATTTCATTGGCTTTCATTAAAATGCTTTTACATTTATATTTATTTTATTTGTATTTATTTACATTTATATTATTTAAATAAAATATTAATTAAAGAACAGAAGAAACAAATAGTTTTTCTTTTACAGTATATGGAAAAGTAACGGTAGAATTATAGAATAAGATACTATCAATACTACTAATGGCATTTGCAACTAAATAATACAACCATAAAATAATACACAACCGTAATAAAATGTTAAAGTAAAATAATTAAATAATAAACTATAAAATTTTGTATTGTCAAAATACTTTTGAGCGCTAATTGTTGTTATTTCTTGAAAAAATAAATCAATAATTGTTGTATTTATTGAAAAAACAATACTCAAAAATTCAGTGTATTCACAATAAACGCCCGTCAATGAAAATGAATGTTCCTAAAGAAAACTTTTATGTTTGTAAAAAATATAATTAATTATTGTTCATGTTATTAATTTTCAAAATACAATGTATTGAATGATTCGAGCTGTTTTTTCTCTCATTTAAAGAACGTATGTCTTCATTAACTCGGTTTACACGGTTTTTCCTGGAACGAATCTACCGTGTAAATCGAGGAACGAATGTGCCCCTTTTTTCACGTTCCATTCATCGAGTACCCAACATATATCCCCAGGAATTTCCACAATTAATCCGTTTTACTTCCGTCCCCCATTCAAAAAACTTGCCAACTATTCGAACAAAAGGATCACAATGTCTCCCCCTCATAACTCACGACGATATTTCAGGTAACCCTTCTTTTCTCACGAGCAAACGCCCTCCGCCCCGGACCGGACTCCCTCGCCACCCCCTCCCCTATGTCGGGGGTTAAAGCGACAAACGGCCCGAATCTCGAACGCAAACACTGAAAAATGGTGTTCGCCGTGAAAATGATCTTTTGTGAAATGAAAGGGAAACCTCTCAAAGAAAACATTCTTTTTATTGGCGAGGGTGCCAGAGGGAGCACCTTTTTTTATTCCTCAAATTCTCACTATAAAAAACAAAAGAAATCCCATTCCGGAGGTGAACTCGAGGGGAGAGACTCGGAAACGAGTCATCCTAATCTCGTCCATCTCCAGCCCCTTCCCGACCACCCCTCATACTAATTTTTACACCCCCTCTGCAACTGACAGCCACCCTTTACCGCCGCACCACCGCTAATTATATTTCCCCGCGGGAATCCCCGTCCGACTTTCTCCTTCCACGACTCACGTCGTGGCAGAAACCGAACGGACAATGTGTTTAATCAAAATCTACCGGAAAGACTACCCTCTCCAGTGCCTCCCCATGCTTGGGCATCCCCCCGTTTATATAAGTGGGGTGGAGGGAGATAAATATTTCGGTTTTTGGGGTAAAGGGTGGAAGGGAGGGGTGGAATCGGAGGGTGACAATAGGCAAACGTTTTTATACTTGTGTTCGTTTTTTATTGTTATTATAAATACGTAATAACCGGGATTGAAGCAGAGGGGTGAAGTTATTGAAAAATATTTGATAAGAAAGCCCTCGAAGGGGGGGCGGTGGTGAGGGAGGGTGCGAAGGATACGGGAGAGAGTAAATCCCCGAGGAAAAGCGGGAAACGACGTGTCAACGCGTGAGCCTTCAATTTACGGAGGATTTTCTGCGGAGTATTTACATGCTCGACTTTGTTTTTGTTTATTTTACCAAAAAAGGATAAAATTTATTAATCGGCTCTTATTTATTAAATCCCTTAAGCTTTACAAATGTTTTACTTTTTTCAGCTTTTTCTTTTCGCTTTCCCTTCCGGGGAAATCACGGAGGGATGAGGGAGGGGAGAATGCGGTGGGGAGCCCCGCAACATCTGCCCGGGGGGGCGCATTCGAAAATATTTCTCGCCAACCCACACCCCTGGACTCGTGAAAAGGATATTAAAGCTAAGAGCGGGCGGGGGATAAATTACTGAAAGAAATTGGCCTCCGCTTTATAGAATTTGCGGCAAGTCTTCTGGAAGAGAAAGAAATTGAAAACAGAATGAGAAGATGAAAAAGTTTTTCCCTCAAAGGCGACGCTGCTTCCGTTTGCCGTTTAATATTTTCACAGGGGGGAAGGGGATGGACCTTTTCATTGTCCTCTGCTCTTCTCTGCCGATCTCGGCCTGTCCAGACACAGCCCCAGCCGGGCCGAGTCAAGTACGAAAACAAATAATATTCGGGGGATGCTCTCCTCGTTCGCCGGGAAAGAACAAACAAAATCCCGCAAAAAGAAAGGCTTTTCATGCAAAAGGTCTTTTCCTCCCCCCCATATCGGTTTTTGAGATGTCGAAGCGAGATGAGGGAAATCCTTTTGAATTTGATCAATTATAGCGCCTGCGCCCTTTTCGCCCCCTTATATCAAAGTGACGGACGGTAAAAAAACTTGAAAAAGATGAGCACTTACTTCCCCGAAAGCACTAAAGACAAACTGTCCACTTTGGTCGCTCTTTCCTGGGCGTAAACTTCCTGGTATTTGAGTCCCCGGATGAGTTTCATGCAGTCCAACACTTTCTTGAACTGATGTCTGCTGACTTTCAGCGGTCGAAACAGAGCCACGTACACCTGAAAAGCAAACGCACGAACACCCTTAGTTCGTTCCTCGTCATCCCCCATGAAATCGGCCATCGCCACGCTTCTTTCGCACTCTTCCGAAGGAAGCGCTCATTTCACTCCGGTAATGCCACATAATCCCTCATATAATTCTCACGTATTTCGATTTCATAACTGGAGGATTACCACACCATCAAATTTGAATAGTTTCATTCTGGTTTTATCTCGGTGCATATCAGTCTAACCCCCAAGAGACCCTTGCACTTCCCTCGAGGCGCCTTCCCTCTTGGTTGCCCTATCTTTTAAGAAAACTGCACCAAATTATCATATCATATCATACTAATATATAAATCTGTTAAAGGAATTTGTGTGTGTATATGTGTGTGTGCACTCCGTTCTTTGTTACCTAAGATCAAAAGAACCACCGAACCGATTTCGACCGGACTTTTTCCAAAAGATGCGCATTTTTCCAAAGAATTATCTGCGCTATGTCTCATTTATCGAAAATCAGCAAAAGCCGAGAAATCTGCAGAAAACCTGTTTAGGTTTCGGGAAAAACCAGATAACTTTACGAATTCCTTTCCGATGTTAAAGGGTTGATGTTCTTTTTTTTGCGTTCGGGGCCACTTTGAGTACAGTGGCAAGGGAATAAGGAATTTGGGAACTAAGAATTCGGGGTTCCACATTCGATATTTTATTACTGAAATTCTGAATGATCCACTTTACTCATGGTTATATTCTTTGTGTATTAATTTTCACCTAATTTTCAGCGAATTGTTTTTAGATTTAATAGTAATTAGTTTGTGTGGATTCAGTGGTAGTGGTTTTTCAGAGTGTTTTCCAGATTTCACAGAATTTGTTGTAGAATTGATAGAAATTAGTTAGGTGGGTTTAGCGTTAGTAGTTTTTTCAGTCTTAAAATCTTAATTTTTAGGACTCAGTACGATTTGGACAGTACAAAAGTACGATATTACTTGACACAAAAGTAACTTAACTTACAACAAAGTAATTAAACTACAACAACTTAACCTACAACTTAACACTTAACTACAAAAAGTACGATACAGACAGTACAAAACTGTACACCTGCCATTTACTTTTGTTCAAAATCATTATATTCTACTGACACATGATTATGTACTTGTTATTTTTCATAAATAAATGCACTGTTTGTTCAAAAATTGTACATAATTTTTATGGTTTAGTGCAATGGGATTATGGGGGTGCATTCAGTTTTTCAGGAAATGTATTATTGCATCTGATATTAAAGTATAGATATAGATATACAGTCCCAGTCCCAGCGAGGGCGAAACCCCCTAGTGATACAATATATTCGACCAGTTCATAAGCAGTATCAAAAAATAACCCACTCTTATTTAAAAGACTTAGAAAATGAACGGAGAGAAGAAAAACAATGAGAAGTAAATAAATTTATACAAAATTAAGTTACTAATACAGGTATATCTTCCTCGTGGAGTTGTTATACAGGTTTTCAAAGGCAGGAATGTTGCGGCGAATGGAGGACAGAAAAGCTGTCGCGATTCGTAACGAGGACAAAGGGAAGGGTTGGGAAAGAGATGCACCACATTTATAGCATTCATTACGAGAATGGGGAGGGGGGTGAAAAAGAAAAGGGTGAATTTAATGCAAATGAATTCCGGCCAAGTATGTCGTCGTCATTTAGCCGGTTATTATTGCAGCCCACGTTTCTTTTTTTTTCGGGAAGCGTTTTTCTTTGGAAAAATACGACTGAAACATGGTAACAGTTGGCGGCGGTTTTCCCTTCCGCCCTTACCTGAATTTCCCTCCCCCACGCCCCCGGGGGATGACTCAGCTCGTGAGAATTCGAGGGGGTGGAAGGTATGACAGGCAGAGGGGGAAATCATGTTTCCACGGCCTTCTAAATGGGCGAAGTTCTCTGAGAAAAAACCGTAAATTATTGGATAAGTTTGCAATCGCTTAACGCAACATGGCGTCGGCTTCCCTTCGAGGCACACTTTTCCTTTTTATAATCATATTTCAAGTAAATTTTTCCCAAAGTTGATTGAACGTAATCGCTCCGCAAGCTGTGCTTGCACTCGTGTTTGAGTGCTTATTAATGACTTTACGCTTTCTTCGCTTTCCCCATTTGTTATTCAGACCCTTACGCCCACAACAGGTTTACCCTTCGCCTGCTTCAACCCCACCACCCCCGTCCGGATGCTCTTCCAAAAGATTGCTTGTCAGCGAAAGGGGAAGAGTTAAGTCGAAACGGAAAACTCTTATGAGAATATTTTCACGGGGGAATACACAATTCATCCTCAATTTGAACAGCTATCACAGAAGCCTTCAGGTGACAGGCACATATCACCACCCTCCTTGACTTTCCCCCTCTGGGGGGGAGGTAACCACCCCCTCGGAAAGGAATAACAGTCCTTCCGACCGTAATTGATGATTCCATCCCCCGCGTGGGTCTTTAGGGGTTCATCAAAGCCATTCCGAGGATGTGACGGTCAATGATTGATTTGATAATTTAAATTCATTTGTGATAGGCGTCCGCATCAATAATGGAGACATTTGTAACATCTGGCAAAATGCACCGCCGGAGGAAAAACCTCGGAAAACTCATCAAACTTTAATTAAAAACCATTAAAATCGGCAAATCCATTTCAGAGTGGGGAATTCAAACACAAATCGTAAAACAAGCAAATGAGCGGGGTGGCTCACCCGACTTCACCCCCTAGGAAGAGGGTGATGCCTCTTCATTTCAGGTATAGGACTCCTTTTCACCCTCAGAACATTTTTCCCCACATCGCGGTTCCGTTTCCGTTTTCTGCACTCTCATAATTCAAAACAGTTCAAAAGGAAAAACACTTTTTCCTTTTTTAATAAATTTTCTGGCATTTTCAACCCCGAGAATTCGCCGCTATTAGAAAGGATTTATCGGTTTCCTGTTTATGGGCGGTTATGCAAATGTCGAAAGAGCGGCACCCGACGGATTTCCATCAACCCCTTTCCCTCCCCTCTCGTCTTGCCGCTTTTCACCTCGCCCTTGACCAGGTTCCCTTTGCAGAATAAAACAAGGGAGCAAACGAGAGAGAAAGATTAGAAAACATTAATTAGTTGGAAGATGATTCGATAAAAAGATTTCATTAAGAAAAAAGGAGGAGGCCGAGAGGAGTCAGAGAAGGGAAGAGATTAACTTCTTTTGTAATAAACGAGATCAAAGATGCATTATAATTAAATTTCCAGAAGTAAATTTCTCGGCAATAACCGTACACACTAAAATGAGATATTGAATTTACAACATTTGCGGGTGGTTTCTTATCGACAACCACTTTCTTTCCCCCGCATGTTGCTAAAGTGAGCTTTGAGACGTCCCTTTCGCTCTGGAATGAGGTGATAAGACAAAGAAGAAAGCCGACAGGAGAGGAAAAAGAAGAAAGTCCGAAGGAAAGGGATTTGGAGGTGAAAAGCCACAAATAACATTTAAAAATATTTTCAAATTTCGATGAATAAATAAGAAAGCTTTTAAAGCTCTGTCGATTTCCTTTTATTTATAAACTTTTCAAAGAAACACCATCTGATATTTGGGGAAAACTTTTTTTTATTCATCCTTTATTTCTTCTTTTCCCCTTAGCAGTGGACAATTTAAATTGTAAACAAGCGTTAAGCTGGAATTTATCCGAGTGTAAACGTTTCTCTCCCTCTTGTTACTAAATTCCCTTCCCTTCTTCATCCACTAACCCAAAACAAAAATACAACCTACATCGTCGACATAAAACACCCCAGCTCCGCTAAGGTTGTCTTTTTAGCAAATACAGTAGCGCTCAAAAGTATTTTGACAATACAAAATTTTTTAGTTTTCCATCCGTAAAAGTTACAAAGTTAAATTTCATTGGCTTTCATTAAAATTATACACAAATATAAATACGGTTTATAAATGTAGAATATTAATTAAAAAGTAAATCAATTAAATAACGGAAGAAACACTGAGTTTATATTTAGAATTCTAAAACAGTGCACCTCAATTAAATCACTACATACAAAGCAGTGAAATATTAATGTATTTAAAAATGATTAAAAGTACATAATATAAAAAAATACAACATAAAAATAATAAAAATCATTAAATTATAAATACAATGAAAATTAAATCAAATAATGCAAAATACAAATACTGTATTTGTAAATACAAAACTATAAATACTGTACCGTAACTGTAAATACAAAAATATAAAAAATGCAATGTAAAACACAAAAAATTTATAATAAAATTAAGAAGATTATTTTAGTAAATACAGTAGTTATACAGTAGCGCTCAATAAAGACAATACAAAATTTGTGGGTTTTCCTTACTTTTGTATTGTGTGTTTTATAAGAGTTACTTATAAGGTGAAATTTCATTAAAATGCCTTATAATATTTATAAATATAATATTAATTAAATAACATAAAAACAAAGAGTTTATCTTTAGAATTATAGAATACTTATAATAACCACTAATAAAAGAGATAAGTAAGAGTATTAAGAAAAAGAAGAATGTTATGTTTTGTATATTTTGTTATTTTAATGCGACAAATATATTATTAATAGTATTAATGATAAAATCTTACGGTAAAATAATTAACTAAGAAATTATTAAATATTGTATTGTCAAAATACTTTTGAGCGCTACGATACATTCGTTAAAAGCTTAATAATTAGTAAAAAGAAACAAAACAATGACATTTTAACTAATAATTATTATTGTGTGGGAAAAGCATTGATTCATCCAAACGGGGATGATTTTCATACTCAAAGCAGTGTCCCGATACTGACAACCCCACATCCGATATTGATGATTATTGCCATTGAGAGAGGTGTTTAATAAAATAAACGGTTTTCCTTTGATTTTTCCCATTATCCGATTTAGCAAAATTTTCAAATGAGTAATGGAATGTCCACCGACGTTCACACAATAAAGAGCAAACCATGTCCACCACCTCCAGGCCACCCCTTTCCCTTCCGCCACCAACATTCCACTCAAGGAAACACATCAAAAACGAATTAGTCCCATTTCGTCAGCAGCTCACACATCAACATCAATTTCCAACCTCTCTCGGCGGACTCTTGGCAGAAAAAAAACGCAAACTTTTGTCTCGAATTGAACATAAACAAACGGTTTCCCTCCCCCGAAGTGACAAACGTCGACATGAATTTTCCCATCTGTCACCCCGAGAACCTCATCATTCGCGAGGTCCACCCCTGTCTCCGTCAGCGACGAAAGCTCCCCAATTACAACCCCATCTTTCGTCTCATCACCTCCGCCCGATTATTTAAGGGCGCCACTCAAATGAGAGAGTCATTTGATTAGCAGACAACAAGCGCTTGCAATCCCACAATTATGATATCTTTAGAGCTTCTAAAAAGCTACTTTTTATACGCTAAGTTACCCGCTATTTCGATTTCATTCAAAATTTTACGGAAGTCATCTCACCATAATATAAAAAAATTGTTAAAAAGATCCGAGTGTACACTGTATCTAAAAAAAAAACCCTGAAACTATTTCGACTGGACTTTTTCCAAAAGACGGGCACTGTTTAAAATTTCATCTGCGCCATGTCTTATTTCCAAAAAAACCGTTACGGCCAAAATCAAATAATTTACGCATTTATTATTTCCATAGGCATTCTCTGCAGAGAATTTCCGAGATCCATACTCTAAAATTAGATTCCAAAAATAAGCTTCCACAAGTAGATTTCTAAAAATAAATTTCCAACAATAATTTTCAAAAAATTGAATAGTTTGAAACTGGACAAAT
This sequence comes from Brueelia nebulosa, assembly GCA_028293925.1. Taxonomy (NCBI): domain Eukaryota; kingdom Metazoa; phylum Arthropoda; class Insecta; order Psocodea; family Philopteridae; genus Brueelia; species Brueelia nebulosa. The sequence continues at coordinate 100,428 of JAQIBA010000062.1, read as the reverse complement.
GCCATAGAGGTGGAAGAATTGAGGAATTGTAATTGAAGATTTGCTGTCTGTGGTCGGAAGTTACATTTAAAAAACCGTTTAAAAATAAACGTGTTTTGCCAGAAACAAAAAATTCGGATTAAATTTCAGTCCCTCTAAATATGTTCTTGGACTGAAAGACACTGCCAGTTTTGGGAAAATTTTGGTCAGTTTGGTCTCACAGACAGACACGCGGACGGATACACCGAAAGAAATAGAAAAAGGAGAAAAACTTTTCAGTAACGGCCCGGAACGGTGGAAGTAATGACATCTGGTGGCGCTTTCCGAAACCAGATCCACCGTTTGATTTCCTTCTGCTTTTCGGTTGAATTGCAAAGATCAGCTGACCGTTTTTCAAACGGGTCTCGTAAGCGAATAAAACGTTTTTTCCCCAAGAAAACCTTTATATTCCAACACATACAGCGCACTTGTTATTTAAGTCGCCATGGATAAATTTGAATTTTTAAGATAGAAGCACTCCATTTTGCCTGAACTCAAATAAACATATTTTTTTATTCAAATGGTTCCATATGCTTCCTATTTTTTCAAACGCCATGAGCAGTTCTTTTCTTATTTATGTGTTTATTTATTTATTAATAAGGGTGGCAGGGGAGGAAAGTGAATATGCCACATATGTGGAGTACCAGGGGTTGCAGTACGTATTACTTTATTTCTTTTGTATCAGTTATTTATTTTAGTTTTTCATGTGTTAAACTTAATTTCAAATGACTGCTTATCAATTTTAATCACAAATCAAACATGAACACTGACAAAACCTTGGACCTCATTTGCTGCAGCTTTAAATACAATTCCTCTCAAATTTTAATCTCAAGAGCTGAGCAAACAGCTCAGTTCCACTTTTAAATCATTCTTAAACACTATCATAACTTCTCTTATAAACAATATTTGATCTTTGTATATTTTCAGCTTCAAATCTCAACCCTTATGTCCATATCAGTTTCCTCCCCCTTGTGTCCAATAAATAAGATTAAGTAAGAGTCATGCTAAAGGAGAAACTGATGTTCCAGCCAAAGGAAATGACAGTGACATATCATTGGCTGGAAGCACATCATCAGTTGCTGGTAAATAATTAGTATATTCTTACCTCTTCAATTTCCTTGGTGAATTTAACAGGTACAAGATAATACACCAAGACACAGATTTGAATAAAATTGATAAGAACAAAGGTAGAATTCCATATGAAGGCATCAAAGGAGCAGAGCACTGCCCACCCCCACAGGGCGAAGAGGGCGCAACTCACGAGGAGGGTGAACCGGAGGTACAGAATGCCGTACATCCCGTTGGGTGCCAGGTAGGAGAGAAAGAAAAAGGTGTTGGCTAATTGGAAGTAGACGTGATTTAGAGGCTGCCATTTAATGCAGGTGGGGAGTCCGAACACCGAGGCGACGAAGGAAAAGTTTTGGCTTTCCCCGTTGGGGTAGTCGTAGATTCTGCTCGTGTTTGAATCCGTTACGAAGCCCATGACGGCTGTGGTGAGGGTCTGCCAGGTGGTATTTCCTTCGGCCGTATTCTCGCCATCGACATTATTTTCCAAAGTAATATTCATAATAAATCTGTGATGAACTCTCCCCTCATCTCGGCACAATCGACCGCCGATACAGAGTCATTTTTAGCCCGTGAACGGATAATCTTTTTACGTTCTCCCAGTTATTGATTTATCAATATCATAAACGTGACGTTTTTTTCTCACTCATCTTTATAAAAATGTGTTCGTTTTGGTAAGCAGAAAGCCGCAAGGCTTTGATTCCACATTAAAATCGATAAATATTTAATTTCGCCCACGATCACTTTTTATAAAGTCTTACTCGGTTACCGGAAATTACTCTGTAATATGATCCTCAATAAAATCTTCCATCGGACACTCAACTTCATCAGATTCACGTCGAAAGTACGGCTTAACCAAAAATGTTCACCGATAAACGTTTTCTTCTGACATTTGCCTCCACCATGATTAAATCTCAAAGAAAATAAACAAACCATTTCGACATTACTGCCATCTGACGAATAAGTCTGGACTAACCACATCAGTGCATCCAACTGCTTCATTACTTCTCACGCAGTAACCCTCAGTAATGCCAACCAATTAAAATTTGAAATTAATAAATTTTAACGATATTTTCAATTCAAATGATTGTATTCCTTCGCAAAGACATTATTATTTGACCTTTTATTGATTTTGAATTTCAAACACACTTGAAATAAATGTATTTAACTGTAATGGAAGAGGGATTATTTTCAAAAGTGGTACGAAAAAGTTTTCATTTGGAATCTTTAATAAATAAATTTTACAGCCTTTATTCTACAAACTTATCAGTAAAGTTTTGCTTCCGGTTTGGCTTCCACTAAGCCGTTGTTTATTTACAGAAACTTATCTTGCGCTTAGCTAAAATTAAAGCGTCACATTAACTGATTCTTATCGGTTCATTTAAATTTATCCTACATTCTATGCGATTGAAACGTTTTGTACATGTCAGGTTGATTTTTCTTCTTACTTATGCACTCACTAACTCTGTAATGTTATCGTTTATTAAATATTTCACTCATTCATCTCGGTGGGAAACAACTCCGACTTCCTGTGAAAAGTTCCGCTTCCACAAACACCCCATTCACTCTCATTAACACGTTTAACGTAATACAGATCCCATTACTCACTTCACTTTTTTCCAATGTTTGTTTTACTTCCCGAAACTTTTTCCACAGTTTTCAAAAAACCTGCTCCCGAAATTCCCAGTCCCTGGCGGGGGCACCCGAACCAGAAAACGTCCTGCTTTCGTCCCTCAGTTTTTCACTAGCCATCCGAGGTACTTCGTAGCCGTCGTCCTCCTCTCCCTCGTTCCCACCAATAAGTTCCAGGTACAGATGAGGTTCTTTGGGAGCTTCAGCAGTCGATTCTGCAGCATCGAGAGACTCCAGCTTTCCTTTGCTCCCTACAAATACGGTGAAAACACATTTCAAATATTAAGTTTGTGGTGCTTTTCAGGTTCAAAAAAGGAAATACCTGAGTAGGCTTCTTCGTGATGCCGAATGGAAGCGTTGCTGTCTTCTTCATCATCATCTCGCATCCCTGCAATGAAATCAGTACGTCAGTTGAGGGCGGAAAGTGAACTTCAGGAAGGGAAAGCACTCACGTTCGGCATCCAGGCAGGTTTCCCCGTAGTCGGAGGCCAAGGGGACACTGGGCGTTCGCTTCCTCAAATCTTCGAGGACCTGAAGACAGTACTTGAAAGTGGGCCTGGCCTCGGGGTTGAAGCTCCAGCACTTTATCATGAGGCGGTGCCTGAAAGGAATGAAAGTGGAAGAGTCTGCACCTCTTTGAGAAGTCGAATTCACTTACAGTTCATCGGAGCAGTTATTGGGCTTTCCGAGTCTGCCACCCGACCTCACGTAGTGCAGGACTTCCAGGTTAGTTCTCGCTGGGTAGGGTTGCTGACCCAGCGTCATTATCTCCCAGATTAGGACTCCGAATGCCCAAACATCAGACTGGGAGGTGAACACGCCGTCAACTAATGACTCCGGGGCCATCCACCTACAGCAGAGATCTCAGGGTGTGACTTTGCCATTGGGGTAATACAGTAACTGTATTACTGCTTACCTGACCGGTAACAACCCTTCGCCTTCTTTCCGGTAGTAATCGTTTTTATACACGTCTCGTGCGAGGCCGAAATCTCCTATTTTCACTATCCTCGTCATCGGATTTGTAGATGACACCAGACAATTTCTGCAAGCCAAGTCTCGATGAACGAAGTGCATTTCTTCCAGGTAGCGGCATCCCTTCGTCACATCCGAGCAGATATCCAGCAAATCTCTCAAGGTGAGTCCGCTGCTTGTGTTCTGAAACAAAAGCCATGGTTTCCTTTTCTTCTTTCTTCACTATTGGTTTCTCGCAAATTTACTCACGATCAGAGGTCTGCTGGTGCGGAGATAACTCAGCAAATCTCCACCCTCCATCAACTCCATCAGAATGTAATTGGGATCGTTGTCCAGGCAAACACCCAACAGCTGCAGAATGTGCTCGTGCTTGAAATGACTCATCAGGAGAGCCTCCTTCAGGAACTCGCTCTTCTCATGTTCGGTCGCCCCCTTCCTCAGAGCCTGCAACGGGTAGATCGTCAGCCTCCCTTCGGTCCATCCCTCTCCCCCTCAACTCACCTTTATGGCCACCCTCACGTCGCTCCCGCCCGCCAGCCCTTGCGCCACTCCTTCATACACCTCCCCGAAAGCTCCACTCCCTAAGAACTTGCTCAACTTAAACTGTTCTCTCCTGACGTGAGGCAAAAGAGAGAACTCTTCGTCGACGGAGGGCCCCGAACTCGCGTAGAGGATGTTGGCGTTGTGGATGAAATTCCCGCGACGGGGTAGTTCCCTCAGGGTGGCCAACTCCACGTCTGGGCCACGGCTGGACGCCGAAAGCGCCAGCATCTGCAGATCCTTCTTTTCCTTATCCCTGATTTTGGTCACTGGAAAGGGGAGCAATTCTGGAATAACAATCCGACTGAAGGGGATGCAAGTACCTACCGCAGCAGAACACGCTGAGAACAACGAGACAGCAGAGGAACAGGAGAGGGATCGCCGTGCCCAAAACCACGCCGAGTTCCTCCTGTTCTGCCAACATGGCCGCTTCCGTGAAGTCGAAGGATTTGCTCGATTCGCTGAAGTCGCTCCATCCGAAGTAATTCCTCGCCTTCACGCGGAAGACATACTTCAACCGGGGGCTGAGCTCGTCTATTATCCAGTAGTTATCTGTGCCGTTGTAGTAGAGAGTCCACTCCTCGGGTGCGGGAGTGGGGAGGTTCTCGAGGGAGGCGTTGTAATAGGTCTCCCTCTTTCTTCGCCAAACCTTCCTGACGAATCCCTCGAGGGCGTAGGAGTCGATGGCCGCCCCATTATCGCGCGACTTTTCCCACACGACTTGGTAAAGGTCTTTCCGGAGCTGCTGTATGACCGGAGTGCCCGGGCGACTGGGCCTGTCGCCTGAAAGTTTTTCCATTGAGTGAAAGGAAACACCGTCTTTGGGAAGGACAACTCACCTAAGGTCTCGAACTGGAAGCCGTCCTGAGGCCAGACGTAGGGCTGGTTCGTCTCGACGTACGCGATGAGCAATCTGAACCTGTACAGGGTCTTCGGGGAGAGGTCCTCGACCAGGTAACGGTGCATCCCCTCTGTCCCCTGGAGGGAAACATTCGTCCAGGACTGAACGGCGAGGAGATGTCTATACTGTATGCAATAGCGGTTCGATGCGTTGAGGGGCGGCGTCCAGGCGATCTCGAGGCTGTAGGGCGTCGCCCGCAGAAGAGTTATGTTTTCGGGTTGAGAAAACGTTTCCACTTGAACTTTATCGCTCTCGCTGTAGGCGGAGCCCAGCTTCGAGTAAGCTCGCACCCAAATCAGGTAAGTTTGGCCTGGGAGCAGTTTGTGCACTGTCGCCCTGTGGAGGAGGGACCGGTGGAGATTTGTGCTTTCGAGCACTTGCTCCCCGCTTTGGCGGACTCCTGATACGATTCCTTCAGTCCTCCAGTGCACCTGATACCAGAGTGTATCCGAAGGGAACTCTCTGGGAGACAGCCATTCGACCTGGAGAGCAGTGGGCGACAAAACGGAAACGGTGAGGTTGCGAGGCGGGGGCGGAGCGCCTGCCAGGGTGGAGAAGACGACCTCAGGTCCCGTTTCTTCATTCCCGAAGCGGTTCCTCACCGAGACCTTGAACACGTATTTAGAAAAGGGGTGGAGATTGTTGATCCTGACTGGTGAGGCGTAGGTGAGGATGGACTTGCAAGCTGAGAGGCGGAGGATGCACTCGGAACGGTCATCGAGGGCGTCATAGTGGACGATGTACTGCACAGAGGGTAACGAGACGTTCTGGCATTCCCGCGGTCTGTCGGGCTCTCGCAGTTCCAGAAGAATGGAGGTGGCGGTGGCCTCGAGGAGTTGTGGGGCGTGAGTATAAACACGAGTCCTGAGGCAGTTGAGGGGAGGAAAGGGTTGAAGATGAGACCCAGCGGCTGTTATTTTTTTAACACCCTCCACGGCGAACGCTTCTATCTTGGAATCCTCCCTCAGTATGAACACAGCGTTTTCCGTGTCGTTTACCCAGTACAAGTATCGATGATCGGTGGCGATGGAAGTCGGCGGTAGAGAGGGTAACCTCACCACCAGCCTGCAGTGGCATCCCTCTGCATCGCTCTCGTACACATATCCCTGCCACTCATCTCCATAGATGATGACCACGTTTTGAGGGTCCGTTTCATCCACGTCCAGAGTCTCGGCCACTCTCCCGTTCTCGGGGCAGGTACACTGTTCCTCCTGAGGGGCGAACAGGGGCCGCAGATCTTCACCATTCGTTCGAGACTGCATGAGATGCCCCGCCCCGTCCCGGTTCACTTCCACCCAATACAGTGTGTTCGAAAAGGGGGACACTTTCAGTTCCTCAATTTTTCCACTTCTCCGAACTATTCTTTCCACGTGCACTATACCACTTTCCGCTCGGCTAAGGTCCAAACGTTTTATACTACAGTATGTTTCTCCTTCTTCCAACTCCGACCAGTATAGGAACCGACCCACCCAGTCAATGGCTAAGCTCACTCCCGTTCCGTTCAGCACGTGAATCTGAAACAACACATCACCATTACTCCTACTTATCACCACCTACTCTTCCACCACCCTCCTACCTTGCTCTTCCCGCTCCCGTCCAGTCTCATCCCGACGATCTCCTGCATCTCGTTCACCCAGTACACCCACCCCTCGTGGCTGTTCAGCGTCACGTCCGTCGGCCTGTCCCCGTTCACCAAAGTCCTCTGGACCTCCTTGTCCAAGTCCATCAGTTTTATCGAGTCCTTCGTCGTCACCAGCAGAGTCGGCACTGGCATTCGACTACTCGAGTTCACCTCAATCGGGTCCGTGAACTCCCCTTCCCCGGCCGAGGTGAACGCCTGCACCTGTAGTGACAACACTTCCTTTGTCATGAGCCCTTCTGGGGAGAAAACTCACCCCGTACTCACCTGGAAGACATATGTCCAGTTCTCGACCAGGTCCGTGAGCGTCCATTCGAGCTCGTGGGGTTGCAGGTACACTCGGGAGACGTCCTCTTCGCTCGACCGGCTGCCGTAGACGATCCTGTAGCCGGTTATGATACCGTTGGGGTCGACGGGGGGGTTCCACCGCACTGAAGCCACTAACTGTGTGTCCCCAGTGGTTGCGTTCAACCGACTGTCGAGGAACACTCTCGCGTTGGAAGGTTTCCCGGGGGCGGAGGACGGAGAGCGAACGGTTTTCTCGACACGAGGACTGGAGCCCCAATAGGTGAACGCCTGGAGGGTGACTTTTATCGCAGAATAGGGGAGGAGGTCTCCCCCACTAAAATAGGGCAGTACATTGTCCTCCACCTTGAGCAAGTTCTCCCCGAGGTAATCCTCAGTCCTTATGTCGTAGAAAACCTCTCCGAAGTTGACGTTCGTCACCGGATGCCAGGTTATATTGAAGGAGGACGACGATCCCGTGACGGTGATGGAGGTAGCGTCCACCGGTTCGGGAATGACGACGAGTTCCTCCCCTGGAAGGCAACGCGAGAGTTAGAATGGAAGAAAGGGATGAAAAGGGAGAGGGCAGGACTCACCAGACAGGGGGCGGCTGTTGCTGTCCAGAACGGCCACCATGTTGAGACCGGACAGGCCGAGCCCGTTCACGACTGCTGCGTTCTGTCCGAAGAGATCGCCGATGATGGCATTTCTATTGTCCTGCAGCCAGAGTAAGTGGTCTGCGAAGTAACACAGTGGCCCCTGCATATTCGCATGCTGCAAGCTGGCGATCTTTTTCGGTTCGAGCTCTTCTTCGGTGACTCCGCTCGAGTGAGCCATCCGTGCTCTGTACAAGTTGGAGCCCTCGTTGCTCCGAACGATCCAGTACACGTGTCTGTCGTCCATGTTGAGAGTCAGCCCCATCACTGCAAAGAAAACACCTCATTCCTTGCCACATCCAAGTATTGCCGACATTCGGCCACTCACCTTGCTTTCCCGAAAACAGCTCAGCGGGGTAGTACACCCTCCTGCCGTCCCCGTTCAGTCTCGCGCACTCCACCGCGTGCCCCGTCGACCAGTAAATGAACGCCTGTTCGGAGTCGATATTGAGCTCTTTGGCGATGGTGAGGATGAGCAGGGGCTCCGGGGAGAGGCCCCACATATCGCCTCTGATGATCTGGGGAACAGAATCACCGTGACTCTCCCTTTTCCGCATTTATTAAGCATTACCACCACTCACCAACTGCTGCTTAGGATTCGACCAGTACAGTTTTCTCCCAATCCAGTCGACCGCTATGCTTCCGACAGATTCCAGATTGTGCAGCTGACCGTACTCGTGACTGGTTGTGTTGTACCAGTGAACCTTACTCGCATTCGACACTAGGTACAGCATGTCGCGGTACCAGGACATATCCACGAAGTGGTACGCACTGTTACCGTCCTGGGAAAGCAGAACAGGTTCAAGCCATTCGATCGAGCTGTAAATCTCTCAGCACTCACCTTGAGATTCTCCTGAGACAGTAGTGTTTCCACTTCGTCTCCTGTCACGTCCGACTCCAGGAGACCTTCCGCTGCTGACCACAACAGCGACGGGAAGCGGCCGTTCGCCGGGGTTTTTATCGTCTTTCCTCTGAACTCCGTCGACCAGGGACCGCTCCCCGAAGATGTGTACGCAGCCGCCTTGATTACGTACTCCGTGTCGTCCTCGAGGCCTTCCACCGTGTACGAAGTGGCGTTCGTTATCTGTCGGAGAGTGGTCACCTCCCCCGTGTTCTCATTCCTGATTTGTAGTTCGTACGACCAGTTCTGCCAGGCACCCCTTCCCTGTCCTCCGAGGATATGGGGCGTCAACCAGGAGACCTTTGCCACCCTCCCGCCCAGGACGGCTTGTACATGCACGGGAGGGTTCACGGGAACGGGGATGGGCTGCGACGTCGGAAGATCCACGTGGACGCTCACGTAGGACCTGTTCCTGGAGCCGAGGTAGTGATTATGGAAGTAGGTGTGGTACTCCTCGTGGTAGTCTTCCGCGAGGACTTCATCGCCGTTCGTCCAGTAAAACAGTCCGTTCGCCGTGGCTAATGACAACACATTCTGGAACAACGGTTGTTGCGTGTTGGACCTCAAGTCGATGACTTCTCTCCTGAAAAGACTGGTCATTAAAGGGTTGCGATTAAGATGGTAACAAACCGAGGTTTGAGATGTACCCGTCCAGAGACACGGAATACACGGTGTTCTTCGCGTGACTGGGCACTAGAATGCAGAAGTTGACATGATCGACAACGAAGGCGCCCAAATTGGGTTCCTCCAAGATGACATCGGGCAGTACTTCATGCTTGATACCATTGCTGATGTTCGCCAGGTCCAGCCTGTACAGTCCTCCACGGTTCTGACCTTGAATCAACCAGAATAAATAACTGGAAAGCGATCGTGCGAGAGTCCGGGACGACTCGAATGATTCCTGGTTTCGTGGGAGAGAATAGCTACCCATTGTAGGGGTCCACTTCCACATGCACCGGCTTCACAGTGAGTCCGGCCACGGCCACGGTCACCCCTTTGCCTTCCAGAGAGCACCGAGCCACCTGCCACAGGTTCCCGCTTTTGTGGGCGACCTCCCCCAGGATATACAAATGCTGATTAAGCCAATCCACTGAGAGATCCAGGGGTTTGAATGTCACTTCATACGGGGTCAGCAGATGCCGGGGCTCGCGGTATTCCTTCAGGTTAGTCACCGACACAAACCCATCCGCATCCGACACGAACAGAAGGTTTTTGCTCACATGGATGGCCACTCCTGCGGAGAAACCGACGATAGTGAACAGTCTCCGATAGAACAACAACACCACACTCACCGGTGATCAGTCTGCTTGTTTCGTAGATGACGACGGGGGCTTCGAGCATCATGTCGGCTCCTTGCTTGATCACTCTGTGCTTGGAGCCCAAGATGAGGATCGGTTCAGGTACGTCCTTAGCTGTTGAGGAAGGAAATGCTAAGTTTTCGAGTGGGGAAGACTGGAGGAGGGGTTGGCATTCTACCTGCGGGTTCCGAAGGGGTTGACACTTCTGACGTCGCGGGAGGGCCTTCGCCAACTGCATTTCTCATAGATATCGACACGATGTATTTACTGCTGGGACTTAGATTTTGAAACATGTAAAAATCCGTGGTCTTTGTAGCTGGAATGTCCTGGAAAAGAATCGTTTGAGTTGATTTTTTAAAAAATGAGGGAATTGTTGAAAGGTTATGAAAGCTTTGATAAAGGATAAGAGAGAGGGTATTCAGAAACCCGTGAATGTGTTGTATATTTTGTATTTATATAATCTCTGTATAATTTTGTGTAAAGGGGAGTATATATTGATAATAGAGAAAGAAAGCACATTTTCCTAAAGGCGATCGAACCTCCTTCAGGGCCAAGTAGTCCCCCACGAGCTGAAGAACATACGAATGGATGGGCCCATTGGGGAAAGGCCCAGGTTTCCACGACACCGATATCCTCTTCGAATCCACAGCGGTGGCCCTGATTATCACCGGCGGTGAGCTGGGAATCCCCGCCGCCAAAGTGCTGATCACCACACTCGGCTCCGAGACTATCGGCTCGCTGTGGGGCGACAGCAACAGCGCCACTCGGAACTGAAACCAAACATCCGGTGAATCACTCCCGACGGCGGGACCTCCCCCCAGGGGGGACCTCTCTTACCCTGTATTTGGTGTAAGGCTGTAGGTTTTCCACCAGAACAACGCTGTCGGGCCCCCAGCTCTGGTTCCTGCAGTACTGCCAGGCACCGGCGTGCTCCTCGTAACGCCATTGCACGAGGTAACTTATCTCGGAGTATCTCGTCCCTTCCCATGCCAGACTCAAAGATGTCGCCGTCAGGGTGTCCGCGACCAGGTACGGAGCAGGGGGTGTTCCTATTTCCTCTGTCAATAAACCCTCACTTTAGCACCTTATCGACACATTCCACCCTGTGAAAGTCTCACCTTTTAACTTCTGAAAGTACTGTTCGGTGGCGTCGTTGCATCCCATAACGCAGTGCAGCTCCTTCTGTGAGAGTAAATTCTGTGTCCCGTTCTGAAAATATATTTCTTCCTTAAATGGTTCTCAGTGTAGTCACGCATTTCCTCCCACGCAATACTTACGCAAACCGTTTGACAGTTGCTCTCCAATGCCTTCCGCCATAGTAGACACCCTTTGGAGCACTGCAATGCAGAATACACATCATTACACTGCTTTCCTCCCTTCCCGAGCATGCAAAATCCCCTTTGTCTCCTCATAAATGAACATAAAACAAAGAACATATTTCAAGTGGGGCGTCCGTCTGGGAAAAACGTGAGTAGGGATTGCAGTTGCCATTCACGGGAGATAACGACCATAATAAAAAAATTGATGGCACGGGAGGGCACGTGGCCAAGATTCCTTTTGCCTCTCTCATCTTTAGCTTACGATTCTAAGAACTCCCTAAAACAATTACCTTTGATTAGTCTCGTTTTCCGTTTCATCTTCAGCGAATTGCTTTGCACTGATGATTTGTTCTTAAAAATGTCTTCACCCCCCAAAAGTTGGCCTTTCATCTCTCCCAGGCAAAGACTCCAAAACACAACATTAAAATTATTCCTTAAATTATTACAACTTAATACAATATAATGACTTAATAGGGTAGTTTTAGAAGTTGCAAAGGTAAAGAAAACTACAACAGTGAATTGGGCACAACACAACAAAGAGTAACATGTATTAATTATTACAAAAAAGACAGTTACTTGTTATTTATCAATAATTATTTATCTGTCATCTAACACTGGGACTACTTGTTTTAATTGTTGTTCATCACTACTGTTATTTATTTATTTATTTATTTATCAATTTGAGTATGATTCTAGTCATTTCCTAGTCATCTATTGCACATAGCAGAAGGCAAAATACAAATGAATAAATTTAAAAACTTTTACACATTTTATAAAAATTTGGTATTTTGTATCTTTAATGCCCGAGGGTGAAATAAAGTATTTATTGTATTGTATTGTAATTATTACAAATAAGGAAAGAGTATAAGAAGAGATAAAAACATTAATCATTAACTTAAAACATAATAAAAAAACGAGGTAATAGAAAATGTGAAAATTAAAGATGAGAAAGAAGCAGAAGAAGAAACGCAAAACAAAAGTATGAGAGGAAAATGAAGAAAAATACACACAAAATTACAAAGAAGAAAAGAAAAGAACTTTAGCAAAATAAAGATTGAGCACAGATATACAAAAAGGACAAAAAAGGGCGTTGAAAGACCATAGAGTGCCAAGAAACAAATGGAAGACAGGAGAACTCTTAAAAGAATGCAGGGGAGAAAAGAAAAGCATGAGAACACTCCTTAAATTTCTAAACGAAGTAATAATTGACAGAAACCAACGTTTTTAATTAAATATTTATAAAAAATTAAGTAAAATATAAAAATTATTAATTAATTAATTTACTTTTTAGGTACATATTTATAGATACAAAATAAATGACAAATTAATTAACCCTTTGCCAATCTAAACAAAAGTTGTAATTATAATACATTCATTCACACATTAAAGTTGTAATTATAATACAATGTAAAAAGTTGTAATTATTATACATTGTAAAGTTATAATTGTAATATATTACTAAATGTTGTTTATCCGTCGTAAACTTGAGTGTTATGTATTACTCTCCTTCGAAGTAAATTAATTCCAACCAGTATGATACCCATTCCCAAATTTAATACGACCTCAAAGGGTTAAAGATGGAAATTTCGCATTCAGGTTTTTGCTGTCGAGAGATTTGTTTTGTCGAATGGGAATGGACTTCGAAACGGAAATAGCTGACTTTGACAGTTTGCAAGTCAGACATGGCAAAAGACTGCCTTAATAAATTTTTCATTGAATAAAAGCAAACACTTTTTTATATTCAACAACAACAACAACAACAACAATAACGACAGCGATAATGACATTAATAACAAGCTGAGTGAGAATTTTGTTAGGGAGAAATTGTTATTAATTTGACGATAGGGGTCTTTCTGGGTCATCTAATCTCGAATTAAAAGTCTCCAAACTCATCTGCCCTCATGAGCCGCATCAATTGATGGCTTCTTCCCTCCCTCTCCCCCCTCTCCCCCTCTCCCCCATCGCCGACACCTTCGAATCGCTATTGAGATTCATCAGAACCGCTCCTTCGTAAATACATCAAAAACGAAAACCATTCGCCCGCCAACCCTTGTCAGTCATCGACCCCTCCCTCAACACACCCCATAGGTAGACGAAAACCATCCCACCAGACACCGCCACCCCACCTCCATTCAAACAGCCGGACACCGCGTAAATCAGTCTTTATCAGGGCACACTTCCCCGTCCTTTACCCCATAAAACCCCGGCCGATAACCTTCATTTATTACAAGAATGCCCGTTAAAGTGTTTTATTGATTGGGCTGCCATTGTGATTATCAGTCGGAGGCAGGAAGTTCGGGGGCGGGGTCAGTGAGGCCCTTGGGGGTTGATGGGGGCGTGAGATGGGGGACGCGAGCCCGTGATTTGTCTTAGAGAAAACAAACGTGAACTCTGACTCATGTGCAGTACAAATATAATTCGTTGATGAGGTTTAAATGGTCTTGATGAACATATCAATTAGGAGTCGTTTCGTTTTGAGGGTCTGTTGCACTCAGACATTTTCTCTTTCATCACCCTTGAGACAAGAGCAAACCCCTCCGCACCCCTGCAGGTGCCTTCAACGCTCTCCACGCTCAACTCTCCCCTCCGAGGGCATCACCAGCCAGAATAAATAATAACAGTAATGACAGTAGATGCACATAAGTCATCGGGATGCCAGCGAGACCACGCTAATTCCCCACTTCCTAATTAGAATGCCGACCGTCAGCAGCAGACAGCTTTCACATTATTTTCAGCTCCTCCCTCTGTGTTCTTTCTCTATTGGAGCTTTCGCTGAGTTCGCCCCCGAGGACGGACGAAGAGGTGGTCGAGGCTGCGATGCCCACCGACCCGCAACAAATCTATTTGTTTAATTAGCTCGAAAAGCCAATTTTTATCTTGAACTCTACAGCCTAAAGGAACCCGTTGGCGCCAATAAAATTTTATTTTTGTACACCCATAGAGAGAGATTTACGTAACGGTTATAAAAGTCAACTGTTGTTTTTGTTTTTTTACTTAAACTGCGACTTAAATGAGTAGAGCTTCTTTTATTTGGCCAAACTTGAATCGCTGACAATCCAGCAAACCATCTCTTCTTCTTTACGAATGAAATGGAAGAAAGATGCGACACCTTTTGTCGAATTCATGCAACAGCAGTTGTTATTAAACGCCCGAGAAGCGAAAAACCCTTTTGGAAGTATTGAATTTGCTCTTACCTTAAGAGGCAATGAAGAGATACACAAAACAACACTTGCCGGATTTTGTTTCGTAATCGGGGAAGAAAAGCGTGAAAAGGGTGGAAAGAAGGGGCGAACACTCGTTTTCTCCGCGAGAGAATCAAAACGGGGATTCGGCACCGAAATGTGAAGACTTTCTTCCGTTTCCGGTCAGAAGAGGGTGTGACAATGAGTTCTTCACACTACGATGACCTCGGGCTTCCTCTCCCGCAAAGGTACAACGGAAACGCCGTTATTAACGAATCTCCATTCATTGGCCACTCGAGAAGGAAGGGGTGAGGGTCGAAAGACATGCTCACTGTACCTGTCCGACTTTGCATTCGTTTCCGCAGCCGACGTCGAACTGCTTCTCGCTTTTATTCTGAAACAAACGGAAACGAAATTAAAAAATGGTTGTCTTTTCAGGTCATCCCACACCCCAAATTCATCCACACAACAGGTGGCCAACGCCGAACCTGCTCATCCGTGCACTCGACCCATTTCATCTCAACCCTTTCAGGGGTTATTCAATCTCTTCAACAGGTGCAGGCGGATGTCCGGAATCAGCGATGCGAGCCTGGAATTCGCTCGACCCAACATGGCGGCGGAAAACCCCGATTCATGAGCTTTTTCATTGAGAATGAAAGCTCGCGGTTGCCACGCAGCTCTTACGCAAAATCTCGCGCACCAAAACAAAGATGCCAGAGTCAAAAGGCTAAGGTCAACACACTTTTATCTTACTCCTTTCTGCCCCCAATTGCTTTGCCCCCCAATGGCCAGTTCGCACCCTCTTCATCCCCTGCCTCATTCCCATTGTCCAATCGGCCTTCACGTCCGCCATCACGCCTAAACGATACATTGTTCTCTGCTATTGATGATGTCACGGTATTGCAGTGTGCACACCGTCCTTGGGCTTTTTGCGCTTTCGTTCGGAAAGAGCTTTCGATATTATTTACATTGAACTTTTTATATATTAATTAGTATTTTCTCCCTGTTTTTCATCGCTTGTGTATAATTTCCATGTCGAGCACTGTCCTTTAATTGATGTTTTTATTCTCTTCTTTTGATTATTTTTCCCGTTGGAGAATACAATTGAAATGAGCGTACCTGAAATGGACATCTCTGCAGACACAGTGCCTGTAAGTCCCCGTCCGAGACTTGCACGCACCCCACGCATCCCACCACGAGCAGAATCCTCCAAATGTTCCCTATCCTCTCCAAATTGTCCATTGTCCCGCACTTCACCGTCCACTCCACCGACTTACTCTCCGCATTTCGGCAAAGTGTCCGCCACGAGCGAATCTATGCAACTGGACGAAACCACGCTAACACATGCGCCGCCAACCATTTAGGCGAGTTCGCCCGTCCGCGTCCCTTTCTCGACTGATCTCTCTCTCTCTCTCTCCCTTCCCTCTCTCTCTCTTTCTCTCCTCTCTCCCCTCTCTCACCTGCCCCCTCCCAAATAAAACTCGGACTTCTCTCGCCCCCCCGACCGGAAAACCACCAAACCAAAGACCATTTGTCACCTTTCCTCTTTTGTTATGTACATAGTTATTTCAATATTTGCTCGACCTATCCCAACCACGGCACGGACTCTTCCAGGTATTCACCCGTTCTGACAATATTTGCTCGAAATGTCCTTTTCAACTCATTACAATTAAGTATATCTCTCTCTCTTTCCCAATTAGTCAGCTTTTCGTCGAACAAATCTCGGCGATCCATTCTTCTCTTGGTCACAAATATGAGGGCAAAGGATTCAGAAGGAATATCAGGTACAAAGGACACAAAAATATTAAAAGGAAATGAAAAAAATGGCGGAAATAAAGTACAACAGAATTGGGAATCGCTGCCCATTTAAAACTATATTCTGTATTAATTAAATATAAACTATACATTAAATTATAAGTTACATTAATTATAAAGTACTACTGTTGTTGTATTACTATATTTGTAAAAAATTATACTCCCTTAAGGCCCTAAGATAAGGGTATATTATTATACATATAATTATATATAAAGTACTACAGTAAGTATTTCTGTATAAATTAATGTGTTTTTGTGAGACGTAAAAACAATGTGAATATTTGTTATAAAACGATAATGAGAATCTTTATTTTATTTGAATGACAGTTCTAAATATAAACACATTCATTGTTCAGTTTTTTATTATAACGTTGGATTTTATTTATTTATCCATCAAAGTTATGGTCGGTTATTTTCCATTAAGGGCAAATGTCATTCTTTTCATTTGTCGATTTCAATATGGCGTCTTAAAAAATAAAAAAAACGGATGGAAAAATGTACGTAAAATTATTTATATATAAATAAAACGAGAGTCGTTACATTTGAATGATTATTAAAATAAGTTTGCACAATCCAGTCGTGGCAGCAGACGGAACAGCGCCTTTTGTAAGAATCAAAATGGCGGATCAATCGAAGAGGTCTTCGTCGTCGTCGGTTCTGCGAAGGATGAAGTAAGTGTTTGCGGTGGAGGCTTTCTCGAGGGGAGTTTGGAGGGGTAAATGAGTGCTCATGTAGATGCGGTCGCCATAGTAACCCCTGGTGGTGGTTTCGTCGTAAGCGGCCGTTTGGGGGTCGAGGGTGGATTTCTGGGGCTCCTCGTAGGCGTCGTAGTAGTTGGTGGCGGCGTTGTATTGGGTGTCGTTGTAGTGGGAGTATTCGTCGGATGCATCGGGGTAAGCGTCGTCCATTCTTTCGGTGGTGTGGTAACCCTCGGGGGATGTCGATGAGAACTTATAAGGGCCGTAATCGCTTTGGGGGATGTATCTTTGATAGGGAGACTGGTAGTACTTTCTGTACAGGGGATGACCCGATTTCTGTATTGGGTACTTATGCTTAGTGTAAGGCTTGTGCACTTTAGGGTGAGTGAGTTTCTTGTAACTCGGTGAATACACAAGGGTTGCTTTTGGGGAACCGTCCACATTCCGAAGTTGATATTTGCCAACTTGGTAGTGCGAAAGACCTTTTTTAAGGGTTGTAGTGGGTCGAAATTGCAGGTGGGGGTACGTCCCTCCCGTGGAATACGGTCTTGAGTAGCTGTACGCATTCCCTCTTGCGATTGTCCCATTCGAAAGAGACGACGCCGAATAGGTCGGATACTCCGAATGAGGTTCCTGTCGTGGCAGCAGAAAAACAATAGTTAGAAACAAGTGGAGACAATTCGAATGAATTATCCCTTCAAAAATAAATTAAATAAAAGAAGATAAATGAGGCAGCTGTAGATGCCCCTGCAGGCGAACCCCGCCATTCGGCCACCTCTTTCCCACAGATTATTAACCGTAATTCGGTGAGCGCGGAAGTCGCTGGAAGCGCTTCCTGGTGGGGGAAACGCGATTCAAACAGAAACTTACCGTAATTTTGTAGGTGTGGGACTGCGGATGGGGCGCGTATCCGTGGGAAGTGGCTCTGTAGGTGTCTTCGTGGCTCCACTGTGTCCTGTCAGGGGTGGAGGGGTGGGCGAGGAGGCGGAGGAGGGAGGGGCGGCGGGGGGTGGAGGGGGGCTCTCCCCGGGCGAGGGCCATGGCCGCCAGCCACAACGGCCAGAAGCGTTTTATAAGCATCTGAAAACGATAAGTATTTTATGGTTTGTTTCAATCACCCCTAACCCCCTTAAAGAACCTCAAAATCTGAGTCTGTTTATGTTTATGACTCTTTAATCGTTACAACTTTTTAATGCGTTTGACTTTGAAATGAAAAAAAAAACCGTTATGTTTTCCGCCATCTTTTTTTCTCGCTATTTTCTAAAATTCTTTCTTAGATTTTCTACGACGAAATCCGGGAGCTCCACAATCTTAAGAGGTTTAAGAATTATATAATTATGAATAATAATAAGGATTATACATAATTATAATAAATAATAAGGATTTTAATTCAATTTTTTTTCTTATTTACATTTTATAGTCACATTTACATTTTGTACTTATAATTTTTTATCAACTAATTTATTTGTTATTTTTATTTATGGGCTTAATTTTTAGCCCACTTTACAGGCACTCTGTGTTTATGTTATTTATTTAGTTTTATCTAATTTTAGTTTTAGTATTTTAGTTTGTGTTATTTATTTATTTGCAGAGCTGTAATTTAGTTTATATAATGGCTTAAATAAGTGGAATTATACAGTGAATTGTATGTACAAGGTCTTGATGTAATTTATATGAATTATTATAGATATAAATTTAAAAATATATAAATTATAAATATGAATTTGCCGCGAGTTCAAAGGTTCAAAAAAACATAAGTTTGTGGCCATTTTCAGCAAAACGGTTAGTTTTATCGTAAAAATAGCTCAGACAAAAATTGTAGAACATATAATTATCTACAAAAATGTATAAATACTTTTTTTCTGGGAGTCACCGTTTCTGAGATATAACGATTCAAAAATATAGATGTTTTAATTTTATACTCCGCAGACATTTTAATATATCTCAGAAACGGTGATTCTCAGAAAAAAAGTATTTATACATTTTTGTAGATAATTTTATGCTCTACAATTTTTGTCTGAACTGATTTTATGATAAAACTAACCGTTTTGTCGAAAATGGCGAAAATGGCGAAAAACTTATTTTTTTAACTTTGAATTCCTATTAATTTTTCATTTATACTTTTATAATTATACTCTGAACTATTTCATAAATTTCTGAACTAATTTGACTGAACCAATGGAGAATTACGCGATTTGGCCAAAAAAAACAAATTTTTGTGTTGAGTGGTTTTGTCCCTCAGCGGAAATGAAACTTTGTAACGGTTTTTTGAAATTATTTCACTGTTTGCTGAGTTATAACACACAAAATGACTGAGGATTGTCTGCTTCTGTGCAAACTCAAGTCGATAACTCGAGGAACGAATAAGTGTCACCTACCTTGAGTAACATCCAACCGAGTGAAGGCGTTTATGGGAACGGAAACGAAGAACAACTGAATCCGAGTCCCAACTCCGACTAACTATTTGTAGTTTGTCTTTTGAAAAGAGAGAAAAAAATACACCAGAATCGTCATATGGCGCGGTGAATGAAAAAGAAAGTAGCCAAGGGATTCTCTCTCATCTGCGGTCTTTTCTCAGCGTGCCAGACTCCAAGATGATATGACAGAATCGGCTGCTGACCCGGATTCGCCATCTTTACGTCCGGATGACTTTCAAATTTGGACGGAGGATCCACATTTCATATCGTGTCTTCTTTGGACGACTTTTCCAAAGAGTTAATCTTCCTCAACTATATGGGCAACTGTACATGCATTTATTTGGGGTCAAAATGAGTCCCATTTTTCATTGTTCACTCAAATTCTAATTGTCCCAACCTTTTTAATAATATCTTTCATAACTCATTTTGTTTCATCTCACACTCTCCTCTGTATCTATTTCTGTTTAAAAGCATACAAAGGTGGACAGCCACGATTATAATTAGCTGAGTGTCCCATTTGTCAGCAAACCGTCCAAATTTCATTGGTCAGATTCGAAAGAATGATTTTGGTAACAAAGTTGCACCTTTTTATTGTATGAAATTCAAGGAAAACCTTCTGATAAGTCAAAGGCACTCGGGATAGGACACAATAAACCAATTTGCACTCATATACTGTATATTTTTTCAAAATAAGGCCGAACACTACGCGGGTTCAAAGGGTTTTTTTTTTCATCCGTCACAAAATGGAGTTTCATCAAAACGAAATAAAATTGACCTAATTTTGTGTGTCTTATGTATAAATCATAGAGTCACTTTCTGTTGTACTTCGATTGAGAGATTTATAATAATAATAAAAAAAAACGAAATTAATCTTCGTTTTCACTCGCATTATCGTCTTTGCTGTGTTCATGCAGCAAAACATACTCTCTCGAACTGTATCCGAACTTAATAACGTCCTTCTCGAAGAGTTCCACGTACTTCTTCGGCTCTATTTTGTTATTGTTTATGTAGGTCCCGTTCGCCGATTCTAAGTCGATTATGTACAGCCTAATCTGCTTCCCCGTGGAGCCGTCCACCCGCTGGTAAGGCACCAGCCGGTACTGCAGGGCGGCGTGCTGCTTCGAGCAGGAGGGGTGGTCGATGGGGATGTCGGCAATCTTCCTGTCCCTGCCCAGCAGGTAGGCACTTTGCCTGTGGATGTACAGCGTGGGGAGGCCCTGGTCCCCCTTGAAGGGGTACAGCCTCCATCGCTTCTTCGGCATGCGCGCCTCCGGGGGCTCGCTGTACTTTATCACCACTCCGTTGAAGATGTTGGTGTCTTCGGCCAGTTTGCCAGAGAGCCCGAAGTTGGGCTTCTGGGCCTCCTCCTTCTGTTTGGGCCCTTTCGAGGAGCTCTTTCCCCATTCTTGGGACTCTCCATCCTTCTTTCTGTCTCGACGATCGCCGCCTGACTCCTTTTTACTGAAAATAATATAAATAAATATATTTATGACATAATTTTTAACAAAATTTATACATAAAAAATTCATTTTAATTGCATAAAGACAAATTCAATATCATTTTAAGATAATTTCAATTTTCAATTAATTATACATTCAATAATTTCATATAAATCCAATGTATAATTCAACATATTTACACCACTAAATAAAATAAACACAGAGAGGTCTGTAAAGGGGGCTTAAAAAATATATAAAATATAAATATAAATTTGAAAAAAATTAATTATGAAATGAAATAATATTTATAATTCTTTCTATAAACTCAAATCATAACAACCATTTTGGGACAATTGGAATGTCATTTCTTGTGGACAATGAATGACAGAATGCAACAAATACAACTGAGGTTGAGTCAATGTGAAAAGATGATTAAAACTGAGGTCAAAATGACTGCTCCATCATATTTTGTTTATTTCTTTTAGTTCAGATATTTTTGGAACTGAAAATGATGCAAATATTTTTAAATAATATAATAATTATAACACAGTACTATATTTTTCTTTAGTTTTTCTGTATTTTTTCTGTATTTTTCCCCCTATTCTTTCTTTATTTTAGCCTTTTCAGCATCAGAACACAAAATGATTCTCAGTTTTTAAAAATTTTCAAAATTTAACAAATGTTGCAATTAAATTTTAGTTTATAATATTGTTTGGAACATATTTTCATTGTTAAAACATCAATTTCTTCATTAACAACACATAATCATTTAGTTTTTCAGATTTCAATAGAAATATTTGTTAGTGTAAAGTTTCGGTCTTTCATTTTATTTTTTATTTGTTTGTATTTTTATTTTCTTGTATGATATAGTTGTTCAGGTTTTGTTTCTTTTTTTCTCTGTTTTATGCTATGTTTGAGTGCTCCAAAAGGAGGATGTGAAAAAGTAAATTATTATTCTTATTTTTTTGTGTGAAGTTAATTTTTGAAAAAACATGACGATATCTTTGTTTCACAGTAATTCACTGACAAAAGGCTTTTTCAATGATAAGTTAAATATACATTTATGAAATACTTTAAAATAAGCCAGGCAAAGTAAGGATTACTGCATCCATGAGTGCTTTGTCATTCTTCGTTAAAAAGTAATCTTTCAAATACATCAAATAAGCAGTCATGAAATCCCTGAAAAACATCAGTTGTCACCAAAATTCCAAATTGCAACATATTCGCAAATGGTTTTTTTCCTATTTTATGGCCTTAATGATGACCCCAACAACCATGAAGGGAAAGGGAAAATCCACGAAGTGAAATGCCCGGATGGTGACCTATAAAAATGAAACAACTGGCTTTTGAAAACTCAATACGCACCTGCCAGAAGGTTCGCAATTGCCCCTGGGCTCCGTTTTTATGTACCTCTTTTCATGCCTGTCTTTAGATTCAGATTTCACTTTGACGTATTCCTTTGATTCTGATTTTACTTTATGCCTTCTCCGCTCATCAAGATTTTCATTACTTCTTCTTTCCTTATGACTTTTATGTCTTTTCTTGTATTCTCTGTACGAGTCGGGACTCAAATCCCTCTTTTTGTGCCTTCTGTGGTGGTGCTTAGAACAATTTTCCCCACTTTCTGACTCCGACGTGTTCATTCTCGAAAATATTAATCCTAATACTGTAAATAAACAAAACTTCCGTTTCGAATTACCTTTGAGTCGATCAATGGAAAGTTTCCTTTTACTCGATTCGCTAATGCCACTGCGTAATCCCGATGCGCTGTGATTTTAACTCTATGGAAAATTCACGAAAAGGTTTTAAAGTCTTGCGTTTTATGAAATGATAAAGACAATTCCCAGGCAAAAGTATTTTTAATTTTTCCCGAAATTCTTTATTTCTTTCGTTTAGAATTTTTCATTTATTTCATATTTAGACATTGGACTCAAAACGTGTCTTTAGAAGTGGTCCCTGCTGCTCTGAGTCCATGTGATACTCATTTCCTGTAGAAAAAAATGTTTGAGATTTAGCTCAGGGTTCCCAAAGATCAAGTGAACATCAATGACCTCTTCAACATGACTTTCGCCCGTTTCCACGTCTCTTCGATAAGCGAAGAGACCTGAATACTTTTATATTTAACTTTACATCTCTCAATTTTTTATGAATTGTTACAATTTTCATTATAGCTCCTTCAGCACCTTTCTTTTACAGCACTTTCGGACATTTAGGAAGTATAAATACACCTTAGCTATTGCATTGTGATAAGCCTAAAATGTATGTATTTTACATAAGCAGTTTTCAACTTTAATTGCCTTTATCATAATTTCCAAAATGGTGCCCAAAATGTAAAAGGTATAACATTAAAATTACAAAGCCAATAATGTAAAAGAAATTTTTTATTGATACATTAATCCATAAAGAATCATTTAAGAGTTAGCATTAGGTCCACGCCTGCGGCTGAATCCCTGAACAACATTAACAAATCTTCTGTTGTACTGTATTCTCCTCTTAGCTCTACCCGTCTTCTTCTTTCTCTTTTCCTGTTTTTCTACTTTTGGGGTTTGTCCCTTGACTTTACCAGCACGAGCGAGCGATCCGTGGACTTTACCACCGAGAAGACCTCCACAAAGCACCTCCAAGATGCTGGATTGCAAATTACCGATTACTTCATCTTCGGAAATGGGTGAACTGCACGAATACAGTGTGATTTCCTCATCTGGAACTCCTTCCAACTCTGCAACTTTTTTCTTCAACCCCGATATTGTCAAATCGGGTTCCACGTCTAGCACATGGGTATTTTCACTTCGAATTAACAACTGCATCTTCTAGCCTAAAATAAAAATTTATCAATAGTTTCGAGAATGCAATGAAAAATCCTTTTTCAAGGTTTTAGCAATGGAAATTTGATAAACACAGAGAAAAATCACTCACACATAAACAAGAACTACGGTATGCTATACAAAATGGTGGTTATGACGGAAAGGAAATCCATGTGTGATTCAGGGCCCGTTGAGGGCCCTTCAAAGGGCCCTGAAATAAGGGGAAATTTTGTTTGTTGTCACGAGACGGTTGACGACGTGTGACCGCATAAAGTGCATTTTACTTGAAACTGATAATGATTTTTGTTATTTAGAATATTTTTATAACTTGTTTGAATAATACACAGAATAAATGAATCTCTATTGCTCAAAATGTCTACCTTTTTAACTATAATTTGGGTAAATTTTCTCGGTTTATTATTAAAATTGGTTCATTTTGCCTACTCTGTTTTTGAGTACCTGGACTTAAGGTGGCTTTTGCTCAAAAGAAAATACGCGGACGTTTTAAATTTAGAAGTTCTTGACTCGCAGTTATTCGTGTCAGAATTTGTGAGAAAGTTAGAGAAAAGTCCGTCTCATTTTGTGGTTATCGTTGGAGAAGACGGAATCAACGTGAAAGACTTTTCGAATTTAGTCGTGTGGTGTTTAGCTGCCAAAATATCATTTATCAGTTTTTATGATTACTCAGGTAAAATCATATCTTTATACAGTTCTGTTACGCCACAGTTAGAAATTTAAAATGTTCCTTTCATCAAATCTCCTAAATGATTTGGTTTTCAGTCATATAAAGTTGGTTGAAGACAGACCAAGAATGATTAATTATCTGTTTTTTGTTTCAGGTTATCTAAAAGCAAATAAGCATATTTATTATAAATATTTAATTGAGGAAAGAAAACTTGATCCTAAATATTTGATATTTGATATTGAAAAACTAAATGCAAAAAATGGAGTATTGCATAAAATCCATTTAAATATTTTATCCCTTGAAGATGGGAAGCCCTCTTTGGTGGAAATATCTAAAAAATTAAGTCAGGATGTCATTTCAAAAAAGCTGGAACTGACTGACATTAATGAAAGACTTGTTAGCAATGAACTGTACAAATTCAGTGGTCTGCCGGAACCAGACTTGGTTGTTGTTTCCGGGAAAACATTTGGAACTTTCGGCTTTCTGCCATGGCATATAAGAGTCACTGAATTTCTGTAAGTGCAACAATAAGTAGTTCCCATTATGTTGTGACATTGTTGATGAAGACCCACACTTTTGTTCATGCAAGTTTTCAAACACAGTTTATTGTTACAGGAGAGTGAAAAGCCTGAACGGGATAAAAATGTCAGAATTCACTTCAATGTTGCTCTCATACTCATCATGCAGTCAAAGGTTTGGTAAATGAGTTCCATAATGGGACAGTATTTTTCTGAAGAGTCTAGTACCTTCTGTGGAAGTGCAAATTTAAATTATTTGAAGCATCGAGTGTTGTGATTTGAGTCCCAAACTCAATCGGTTACTTTACCCTTGGAAGTTCCTTACTCTTTCTGTCAGTTTTTGAAAATGTATTTTATTACACAAACATGATGTGAAAAACAGTGCTACTCAGTTCAGTAAGGAAAAAAAAATAGGTGATAAATTTGAAGGAAAGTTTTTTTTTAAAATGACTCGCCTTAAAGTTTTTTATTTATTTTGTGCAATCGGAAAGCAAAATGAAAAGAGAAAAAGTAATAATATATAATATATTGTATATATCCAAATTGTTTACTTTTAAATTTTGACAGTTTCCTTATAATTTAAAATCGGAGATTTCGTTATTCACGTTATTAATAAAAAATTCGTCATTTACACTAAATTTATCAGTTCGAAATATATTATATTATATACAAAACAGTAACAACGAATGTATCTAACATTAAAGTATTCCCTAAAAAACTCCATTAAAATTAAGTTTTATAACCATAAAAAATTCAACTAAACCTTTTTTCCAACTTTTACTTCTGTAAAATCATTTATAATGTATTTGAAATTGAGTCAGTCTGTGAGTTTATGTTCAATAACTGAATTATATAACTAATAAAGTAATATAATATAATTAATATAATGAATTTGAATTATATAACTGAATTAAAACTGAATTTATAATTTATTAATTATAACTAATTTATAACTGAATTATATAACAAACTGAATTTGCTGACAGTTCAAGTTTTGGAATAAATCAGAATATTTTTTTCTTATGCTTTCAGCAAAAATATTATTTACCCATACTTTTTACTCACATAAAATTTACAAACCACAATCAGATAATTATGTTTTATACAAATAAATCCGCGTAAATAATAAAAGCTGACACTAAAATTGGAAACTCCCATTGAAAACAATTTTCCACTTAAAAAACTCATTATTTTCTTCAATGTAACCTATCAAAACAATCACATTTTTCACCAGAATTTGTTCACAAAACAAAAACTTAAATGATTTTTAAAAAAAACCTAAAAAAAATGTGGTTTTATTATTCGACGACTTTAAATGGAGGAATAAATAAACAAAGGGTAGAATTGGGATATGGAATCGGAAACGGAGGAGAGACGGCAAAATGAGAGACGGAGATCGGGGAAATTGTCAAGCGCAGACAAAGCTGCGAGAAAAGTCCTCGCCCCGTTTCTCAGACGGATAAGAAGACAACAGGTTCAGAATTTAAAATCCAAAGTCGACGACGAGTACCAGAAACGTCACATTCGGACCAAAATCAAAGATGTCGTCTCCAAATTGACCGCGTTCTGCAAGGACAGCCTCGAACTCCCCACAGTCCTCAACGAGACCTCGGAGATCCTCAAAGCCATCACCAAATCCCACGGGGTGTTCTCCTACATCGTCGACGACAGCAGTCAGTACCTCCAGCTCAATTCCAAGTACATGCCCCAGAACGGCAGGCACACCATCAAGTACAAAATAGGTACGCACCCCCGCCCCTTCAACCCTTTCCTCCCTCCGCCTCCATCCCTTTGCTTCAGAGCCGGGGAAGACGGTGGCTGCCTACGTGGCGCACAGCCAGGAGTTCGTCATGGTGGAGGACGTCCTGGGGGATATTCGCTTCCCGGAGGGGATTCCCGGCGGACGGAAGACTATAAAATCCGTTATATGTGTGCCGGTGCTGACGACGGTTGAGGGGAAGTGCATAGCGGTGATAGAGCTGCATCGGGATGTGAATCAAGAGCCGTACAGCGCGGTAGGTCAAAGGGTGACAGGTCACCTGGAGGTCAACTGACAAGGGTTGGTTTGTTTACAGTTGGACTTGCAAACGTGCGTGTCGATGACGGGGTGGATGGGCGCGGCCATTCATCAGAACCATGAGAGACTTTTCCTCTTGAAGAAAAGCGAGTTAAGCAACTATCTGACTTCTTTGGTTGAGTTTTTCTTCGCGGGAGCTCTCAGCTTTGATAAATTCGTCTCTGACATAATCGTGAGTGCTTCACTAATCCTCCTTAAAGTGCAATAGGACGGACAGGTTCTACTGTACGTGAATTGAACTAATGGCGGATGTGTTGTGGAAGGAATGTGCGAAGTTGTCGGTGCAGGCCGAGAGAGGATCATTCTACGTGATGGAAGAGGAGGTGAGGGAAGGGACAGACGATGAGATCGTGGCGGACGTATATGAAGAGGGCATAGATGAAACTCATTATGTCTTCAAAAAGAAAAACAAGCAAAGGTAATCTGTGTATAAATTCGAAACTTTTCGGAAGTCATCGTATAATTTATTGATTAGTCAACAAAAAAACAGAGGGCGCTCCAGTTGACCGTTGACAATTCCAGGGTTGCCAACTTAAACGTTTCTCCCAATTTTAAGAGGATCGAAAAGGCCAACGGATTTTTAAATTTTCTTTTTTTAATTCAAAATATAAAGTTGGGATTTATGATTGATTACATAATTTATTTAATAATAATTAATTATTTAATCCTTCGCAGTGTTTTAAAACTTTAAATCGACTCTGTGGTCTTTTATAAGTGCATCTTTTTATTTATAATATGCAATAATAATAATGTACATATTTGACTTATCTACAGATTTATCAAATTACAGAAATCAAAACTTACAATTATGTGGTTTTCCCAATCTAAAGTTGGTTTAGTATTTTCCTAGTATTTTCGTGTATTCTTTGCAATCTTCTGATTATTTTTTTCTTCTCTTTCCTTTATTTTCCTTTTTATGCTCTTTATATTCACCTCCTTTATATGCAGTTGCTCTTATTATTACATTATTACTATTTTTGTTTCTTTGGAGTTCTTCTAAACATCTTTTTGGCAGTTCTTTTCCTTCTGTTTCCTGTACTTTCATGTAGTATTTCATCTATGTTTGTTTGCTTATATAAATGTTTTTCAAGCACCTGTAAAGTATTTGCCGAAAAATGCCTCGTGTGCAAAGGGTTAATAATAATAATATTTTGTAGGGGAATTTTTAAATTTGGTCCCAAAGGATTTTAGGGGTTTGTGATTGCAGCATTGGGGAGAATAATTATTACGAGTTTATAACAATGAGTCATTTTCAAGTCATATTACTAAATTTTTTTCGAAAGTACATTTCTTTAGTGAACATTTCTCAAAAGTGATTTGTCTTCCTTTTAGGTTTTCGAGAGATTCAGCAGGATTCGCCGCTCAAGTCGCCAGAAGAGGGATTCTCCTGAACATAGAAGAAACCAGCAAAGACCCGAGGTTCAAGAGAGCCGTCGATATGCGTGGCAACCTCACGAGATCCGTAATCAGCGTTCCAATCAAAGGCGGCCTGGGCGTCCTAGGTTGGCACAACCCCTCTGCCCCGTGCACTGCTCCCAGAGCAACCCCTCTCCCTCTTGCAGGCGTCCTCCAACTCATGAACAAACTGAAGGAACCTTCCTTCACCCAAAGGGACGAAGTCCTCCTGCAAAGCATTGCCGGCTATGCTTATTTGGCCTGTCAGCATGGATGCGTGAAAGAAAAACTGAAAAAATTAGTGAGTACTTTGTTTTTATCATAACTTTTTGACCAGCTGATATGAGATTTCGCTCTGTAGGTTTACAAATTCACGGGGAGTCAAGAACTGGTGAAAATTCAAATGAAGCCTTGCCCCGACGATCTACGGATTCTGCGTTATTTCCCAATTTTCCGGAAAACAGATATGCCCAAAGGATTTTTCAAGTAAGTCGATGTTATAATCCAAACTGTATGATTTTCTAATGCTCTTATATCTTTATTAGTTTTGACTGGATTATAACCGGGAGAGAGGAAAACGCACCCAATTACGCAGTCTTTATGTTTCATTATTTTTTTCGAGATGAGATTTTCAGTTACGACACTCTCACCGAATTTATCCTCATGGTGAGAAAATCCTACAGAGATAATCCATACCATAACTTCTCACACGCATTCACAGTGTGTCATTGCATGTTTAACATATTACACAGAAACAGAGAGAGTTTCACGGATATACAGGTGAGTGCACAACACCACGCGATCTGTTTTTACGTACCGACAATTTTAATCCTTCAGAAGCTGACTCTGTTAGTGGCCACCATCTGCCACGACAGCGACCACGTGGGATACACCAACAACTTCCTCGAAATGACCAACCATTGGCTGGCGGAACTGTACTGGGAATCCCCTCTCGAGCACCATCACTACGATGTCTGCGCACTCATGATAGAGGTACAGTAAACCCTCATGGATATGTGCAACATTCCTTTCGTGTTTCTTCCCTCGACAGAGCACCGGACTGCTTGCCAAATTTCCATCCTCACAATACGAGGAAATACTGAAACAGATTAAAGCTCTCATAATAGCAACGGATCTCGTTCATCTTTTCCGAACGAAAAACCATTTGGGGAACCTCATCAGGACGAAAATTTTCGACTGGAAGAATATGGAGCACCGAATGCTGTTTCTGGGTATGGCCATGACAGTGTGTGATGTCTCCGGTCAGTGTAAACCCTTTTACTCCGCGAAAAAAGTAACGGAAGGTCTCTATCGGGAATTCTATCATCAGGTGAGTTGAAAGGGTTGGATTAATTCCTCAGTTGAGAATAACCACTCTGTTTTAGGGAGACATTGAGAAAAATTTGGGTTTCACACCACTGGCAATGATGGACAGACAAATGACATCGATAATCCCCGAACACCAAATCCAGTTTCTCAGTCTGATATGTATTCCCAGTATAGAACTCCTCGTGTCAGTCTTTCCAAACACCAAAGAACTCCTAAAGCAATGCGTGTAAGACTGTGTCTTCGATTGTATTCGCCTGATCAGTGAAATGATTTCCGTCGATGTTTCCAGGGAATTAAAAGACTGTTGGTCGGACATTCAGGCGAAGAAAGTCGTCGAAATATGGAAAATGAACGATTGTTTTTTGCAAGAGACTAATCTTAATCTTAATCATAATCATAATCATAATCATAATCGTATTCGTACACGTTCCAAGAGAAAGATTAATGTACGACATTGACCTCTTCAGAATATAAGCCTTGAACCACGCCCGCTGTTAAAAGCTGATAAATCGTTTCGAGTTACTCTATATCGAATTTCACTCATTTTGGGGAAAATCATTTCATGTATGAAAATACAGTAAAAGGTGCATTTTTCCAATTTCGTGTGGATTTGTACAGATTTTATTATTTTGACATATTTTAATTCGGGAGATTCTTAAATTTTTAATCTAAAGAAATTTTAAAAATCGGTGGGCTGTCCAAACTTTCACTTTTTTGCTTCTCCGACATTTGACTTTCAAATTTCAATTACTCAAAACTGACTCATCAGAAAATGAATTGCCCAAAAGAATACAATCTCAAAGAGTTATTACATCTTATGAATCAATTTTGAACCCTTTCGGATTCGTAATTTTATAGATATATGCAGTTAATTACGAAATTAATTCGTTGTAATGAATTAACAGATAAATATGCACTGAAAAAATACAGATTTGTAATTTTTTAACCTTTTGCGGACGCAGATTCTGAATTTACATTGACACTCGTCCGTAAAAGGGTTAAAACAACTTATTTTTGCATTTTCAAGGTCACCATAAAACGAAATTTGACAGTTTCACAAATTTTATTGGACAATCATTTTTGAACATGCTCTGTATAATGACTCACAGAATATACAACAGCTATTCATTTATCTGAAACCGATGTTGTCGCCTGCAATACAATTGTATGCAGAGAACCGTGAGACGATTTGACTAATATACTTCTAAAAAAAAAAAAAAAAACTCAGAAATATAACATAATAATATTTTAAAAATGATCACAAAAACCTGACATGAGTTGATACAGTCCTATCTGAGCAATATTTTCAATGAGATGATTTTTACAAAAAAGTTTTTGCTCATCAGGGCCAAGAAAATAAAATCCTGTCTTCTGCTCCCTGGCCAACAAATTGTCAATGAATGACAAGAGAAGTTTCCAACTGTGGAGCACAAATGTACATTGAATGGGACTGTAGTTTCGATAGTCCCAAATCATTAACGAGTGCACATCCGTTGGGAGAGATCATCACAAAATGACTTATCTATTCATGGTGATCTCAAGTATAAATTATTTAGAGAACTGAACATGGAGAAAATGCACATAAATGAGACAAAATGGACCCCCCAAAAAAACTTTTTGATAAAGTTCTCTGAAAAAATTAAACTACACTTCATAAAAATTTATTATTGTTTCCTTTGTAAATTTCCCTCAAACTGAATTTCAATTCAATGAAAAATTGAGATAACAATTTTTTTAACAGATAGAATGTATAATCTATTTTTTTTTAATGGGGGATTAAAGAATATATACAAATTTTGTGATTTTTAACATAGATTTTTCTGAGCTCACATTATGAAATCACAGGCTTAAATAAAAACATTACAAGAAAAAAATATAAATTTTTAAGAAGTGTAACAGGAAATGCAGCCTTAGCATAATATGAGTAATAATTTAAAGAGTATGATTTACTGAAACTATTTAAGTGTTTCTAATTTTTCCTGGGACATAATTCTTATCAATATTTGGCTCCAACAAGAACATGTGTAGGCATCTCTCGTTTTGAGCCAACGGATGTCCGGCTATTTTATTAACGAATATCTCTAATCCTTTTCTCCTTTCTTCTATAAAATCTTCCTCGTAGATCCCGTCGTCTCCCCGGAATGGCATCAACCGCTTCCAAGCCTTCCCCGGCAAAGGGGGCACCACGATTTTGCTGTCCCTCTCTAACTCCGTTCGCAACCATTCGAAATCGCTGTACCTTCTCCTCACGGTGGATTCCTTTATTTTGAATACGGGGAGATTCGTCTGCAAGCGGCGATTTATCAGAGATCTACTCGCATGGTTTTTCATGAATCATGAACTGGCCACTCACCCTCATTCTCACTTCGTAGTCCGTGTATCTTTTCTTTCCTACTCCATGAGTGATGGGAAGTGTGACATCTATTTCCAGGAAATTGGCGGGGGCAGCGTACGCATCGTCCAACGTTTGCTTTTTAGCGTTGAGACGTCGTGTTGCGTCCGTTGTGTCTCCCATTTCTGGTGAATTTGCTCTGGTTAACCATAAAAACCTGTCAACTTGTGTAACGTCACGGAACCCAATAACATTAACAGTATGACATCACACGATAACAACGTTGCCAAATCATTTAAATATGGTTTCTTAAATAAACACCATCCGGGGAATTTTTTTTCGCCGGTTCCTCTTTATTTTTACACTTTTGAATCTTTTTAAATGTTTTAAAACTTTAAAAGCCGCTTTTATTGAATAGAGAAATATTTTCTGAAAATTATTTAATTTATTTAAGTTAAAATAACGATGAAGAGATTTTTGTCGTAAAACTACAGATTTGAAGTAAAAAAAATCGTTGGGTTTTCATTCCATAAACAATGTTTTACTATTACGAGAGGAAAACCTATGGATTTTTTCACTTTATTAATTATTATATGCGTAGTTAACTCTGTTTTTTACTTCTTCGACGTCATTTTTAAGGTATATGGTAATTTGAACAAACACTAAGTTCTTTACAAACAGACCCTGTAGTAAAACCTGTACAATCTTCAATTTTACACTTTTTTTAATTAAATAGTAAAAGACAGTTCATAGCAGATGTATTCTGTATTTCTATGCCATTATATGAGAATATTACTTGTTTTAAATTGAATGCCAAGTGTTCATAAAAACTTATTTGAGTACATCCATATTTTCATTTATGTATAAAAACATATTGGAATTAACAGATTCTCTTGTCAAGTTTTGTTTTTTATTGGAGAAAGTATTTTCTCAATTTTGTATCATTTAGAATTTATTAGGATACAATTTATTGATGAATTCCTTCATTGTATTGAGAAGCCGGGAAAATCTTTTATTTTTTAAAAATTATAAATGTTTAATCCAAAATGATGGTTTTAAATGATGTAATTTAAAAATTTTTATTTGTTTCAGTCATGTTTACATTATCCCTACTTAAGATTTCTTCAGAAAAGTGGCCTAAATGTTGGCTTCTTCAAAATTACCTGGTACACAACATCCTTTAATAGGATTTTGTTTTATTTAAGTAGAGTTAAACCAAAGTTTCTTCAAAAATGGTTCAGCCTTGGTGTGATTGCCACAATATTACTTGTGCCAACTGCAGTTATTATGCTCATAATGAGCATAACAAATGTTTTAAAAAAAGAAAACATCACTGGTGATAATAATCTGGTTTTGGAACCAATGGTGAGTTGTTCAGTGTCGATTGTGTTGAAAGAAGTCACAATTTAAGAAAACACTGTATTTTCTCATTCACAAAATGCAGGGATGATAAAGAAAAATTTTTATTTCAGGTTCCAGGTCTGAATTTGCCTGCATCAGACACAGGTTATTATTTTGTAACAATGGCAGTTTGCAGTGTACTTCACGAAATCGGACACGCGATTGCAGCTTTCAAAGAAGGCGTTCAAATTTCCGGCGTCGGTTTCATTCTCGTGTTGATAATTCCGGTTGCCTTTGTGAGAATGAATTCAGAGCAGTTGTCTGTGCTTCATCCAAAGAGGCAGCTGAGGATATTCTGCGCAGGAATTTGGCACAATATCGTCCTGTCATTACTTGCTTATTTGTTCCTATACTCAATCCCGATTCTTCTCAGCCCTTTGTATGAATTAGGGAGAGGAGTTTACGTAATCGGTATAAAAGAGGTAATGAAAATACACTATATTTGAATCTCCTCTTGTTGATGCATTTAATTAATCACAGTGGTTTCCAGAATTCGAAAGTGGCCGGTGAGAAGGGGATTTTAATCGGCGACAAATTGGTGGCCATTAACGACTGCGAAGTTTCCGATCAGGAAAGTTGGCAGCAGTGTCTTCTGTCCTTCACGGGCAAACCGTCTCCGGGTTACTGCGTCACCGAAGAAGTAATTCATCAACTGGATGAATCGATCCCCAGTTAGTTGTTGATTAAGTATGGGATCAGGCCCCGATGTAATTAAAGTGGCGTGCAAAATATTTCGTTGTCACCGCCCCCGGAAACTCTCCACCATTGGAAATTGGAGTCCATTTCCGGTTCCGACAAGACTTTAATATTGTCAACGATTCGTGTCTCTTCAGAAATCTTTGATCTTTTGAGTTAATCTTTTTGATAGTTTACCTGTACCCACATACGACTTAAGATAAGGTTTTTCTGAATATACTTTCACAGTTGATTTATCTGTCGTTAATTATAATGAGATTTGAAGAGTTAGAATCAAATGAGGGGCTTTTGCACGCTTCTGTATTTCTGTCATCGGTTCGTCACTTACAATTCCCAACTCGTCAGTTTGTATCGTTTTCACGAATATGTAATTTTTCCAGTGAAGGTTTCCGAAGACGGCACCGTCGAATGTTGTGACAACAGCAGCGGCGCTCACCTCTGCTTCGAAACCCTCGAGGACGGAACTCCTCTCCAGATCCTGCAGTATTCCTGCCTTCCAGGGAGACCCATCGTCGCGGGAACCGCCTACACCTGCAGCAACCCCAAAGACTGCCCCCCCGGCCTCCACTGCGTGCGCCCCGTCACCCCCCGGGGCACGACCCTCCTCAGAATACAGAGGTCACGGGGCAACGTGGTCATTTACATAGGAGTGCCCAAGCATGTCCTCCTCACCGTTGACGTGTCCGACTACGTGCAGATTTTCGATTTTTTCCCGGCAACGCTGGCGGAGGCTCTGATTCGATTCACAAAATATATTGTTATATTCTCATCCGGTCTCGCGGTGATGAACGCCATTCCTTGCTTTTATTTCGACGGCAATCACATTTCCTATTCCCTCGTTAATTATCTCATTCAGGGCAGACAGCGACGTAAGAATCTTATCGCTCTGTCCTGGAACGTCTTTGGAATGCTGTTACTGCTCGTTAATTTTTTATGCCTTTTATGGAGATTCGTCAATTTCTAACGCCTGCGAAACGTATTTTCACATGAGTTCAGTGATTAGTTGCTGAGGTATCTGATTCAGAGATGAATGATTTACAATCAGTGTTATGGTTTCTGCAAGATGCAATTACCATCTAAAATCAGTCTTTTATGAAAGAGCAGATTTAATGTGAAAGTCTGAAATTACCAAAATTTACAAAGAGTAAACTTGTTAGTCATTATTTTGATCAAATATTACATTGCTTCTTTCATGGCATAATAATTATCATGAATTTTTATATATTGTAACCCTGATCAGAATGTTAGGAATGAATGAAAAGTGCACCTGATGTGAGAAGCTAATTAGGGGAAGTGAGGAGTGTGGAAAATAAAGTCTTTTAGGACAATTAGGTTCTTTTTATTTATTCCTTTGTATATATTATTACAGTGAATAAATATGTACTAAATTTGGCTCTTATTATGTGAAATTAAGTTTGAAACAAAACTCATTTGTTTGCATTGATTGATAAAAGCTTTCCTTTCCTGAATCACTGTTAAGAAAAATCCAAACATTTAAGGTAAAGTGATTTATTTCACATCTATCTGATCATAAAGTGTACTTTCTGTCATGCACTATCCAGTGCTGTTGTCCTTCAGCAACCTTTAATTGATCCATCTTATGCTTTTGGATAATATTCCACATTCAGATTTCATCACTCAATATAAATAGCAGAAACCTCTTTCAAACACCTTCAGCAT
Organism: Brueelia nebulosa; assembly: GCA_028293925.1. NCBI lineage: Eukaryota > Metazoa > Arthropoda > Insecta > Psocodea > Philopteridae > Brueelia > Brueelia nebulosa. The sequence continues at coordinate 64,734 of JAQIBA010000062.1, read as the reverse complement.
TTCCCTTTTCAGCAGCCTTAGGATCAGACTGAGTGAGTTTAATCTGGAAAGAAGATTAAAAAAAATAACAGTCAATGCATGATTGTGTTTTTCTGTTAAGGAATTCAGGATTGAGACATGAAACAATTTATCACCAAATTCTTTGGTGTCAAATTTTAATAATCAAAAGCAGCTAAAACTTACAGTTTTTATTAACTCATTTAGAGACTTTTCACCTAGATTTATTTGAGCATTGATGGTGTCATCATTTTTTTCATCCTTTTTACTTTTGAAATCTTCTCTAATCCAATCCTGAACCTCCTTTCTGCTTTTCTCATTGGAAATCAATTTGGTGGCACGAAAAAAAGCTTTGTACAGTTTGAGAACTCTTCTTTGAGTCATAAACTGTAAAAATAAAATAATTCAGGTGCTTTTTAAAGAGAAATATTAAAAATATTCAACTGCTAAATACTCTTTCAATTTTAATACTGCATTTTTATAATGCCTTTAACGGATCATTCTAAAGTGTCATGCGCTGATTCTGGCTTAAAAATTTGGAACAGATAAAGTTTTATTAATTAAAAGTCACCAATAAGAGCCCAACCTTTTTTAAATCCGGAATATGTGGCGGTAAAACCATTTTTACTCAACCAAAACAATCCACCATTCAATAAAATGGAGAGAAAATTGTCGAAAGTTGTAAAAAATCTTTGCAGTTATGCGACAACGTAACCGATGCGCTCTGCTGTGCTTAACTACTTGCTACACCGTAAAATTTTCATTAATGAATTTTAAATTCCGATGAATGGTGCTTTGGATGATTTTATAATTTAGTTCTTGTATTTTCAGAAGTCTTCAGCTGCTTTTATTTTACTTTATTCTACTTGGAATTTACATTCTGTAGTTGTTTGGGATTAATTTGCCATCCTATTCGAAAATGACCGGGGAAGATTTTGCTTTTGCATCAGCCATATTCGTTTTTGAAGCAGTATTGCACATCCTGCTGGCACAAGCGTTTATATGCCTCGCAGCCGAGAGTTGATCAAACGGTCTGAGACAGTGAGGGCACTGAACGTGGTCACCTTCGGTCACCACGGGCGGAGGTAAGGGCAGATCGTTAACTTTTACGTTTATTCTGGTTCTCCCTTTGCCTTCTTTGATTTTCTTCAGCAGATCTTCGTGCTTACGCCGCCAGTTTGTAGACAGCGCACAAGGGCTGTTTTTCTACATTAAAAAAGGACATTTCGGAGTTACTGAACCATTCAAAGGCGCAGGAAAAAATTACCACTTACCGGAATGTTCCCGGGACAGTTGTTTTTGGCATTCTTTCTGGAAAACTCTTCCACGTCGGTTCCCTTAATTCTTTGCTGAGAAATATCGAAACGTTTTCTGGTGGCGCTCGACGCTTTCTGACAAACGGCTTCGTGAATTTTTATTCTGTTTGAAGTAAAACGCCTACCGCAAATTGCGCATTCTTTGAGATCCGGCGCAGGAAACAATTTCTGGGGAACATGGCTCATGACGGGGCTTCCTGCAAAGAATTCAAATTTTGCAACTCCTTATTCATCATTGCACTTTTCTAAATAATCCCAAATTATATAAATTCATTTATAATATCTTAAAATTAAGTTTAATACGATCTGTTTTGAGCTTTAATCGGAATTTTATCGCTCCTAATGAGACAAAATGTTTGATGAACGTATCTTTTTTATATTCAGAGTGGTTTTCTAAAACACTGAGTACTTTCGATCGGCGAAAATAATCTCATTTCTCAATGAAAAATATACTTACACTGAAATAATTTAGGACTTTGAGTCAGACACTAAAATTTTATCGTTTAAGGCAACAAAACACAAAAATTGTCGGGTCATTTTGATATAAATAAACTCGAGAAGCAGAAGAATTTTATATACTTTTTAGTGTGAAAGAAATTTAACGTCAAATTTAAAAAGACGAAACCTTAATTTTATGAATAAAACGCGAGTTTTTCGGTCTGAGAGGCCGAAGGTCATTAAAAAAGCAATTTAAAATTAAAAATTTAACTGTTTGAGCCGAGCTCGAATTTTCAAAAGGGAAATTAAGAAAGACAGTAAAAGCCTTATTGGGGTTTCATGAAAAATGAGAATTTGTAAAATAAAAATAGAAGAAACTCAGTGTGATATATTCAAACAATTCTGAAATTTTCTTTAGTAGACGTTGAACGAATGAAAATGTTACAGAAACGTCAGCTGGTATTTGGCGGGAAATTTAAAAAGGAAAAAGTCGTGGCATTAGATTCACTCATGGTGGCGTAGAGTGAACTTTACAACTTTACGTCGTTTTTTCAGTACTTCTCGAAGAAGATGGCCCGGGTTCTGTTTTTACACCCGGACTTGGGCATCGGAGGAGCAGAAAGGCTGGTAGTTGATGCAGCCTTGGCTCTGAAGAAAAAAGGATGCGCTGTTCACATCGTAACAACCCATCACGACAAGAATCGTGCCTTCCAGGAGACCGTTAGCGGAGAGATAGGTGTAACCGTCGTCGGGAATTGGATTCCAAGGAGCATATTTAACCGTTTTTATGCTGTCATGGCGTATCTTCGCATGGTCTACGCTGCTCTTTACGTGATCGCTTTGAGTGACTTCAAACCGGACGTTGTGTTTTGCGACATCGTCTCCGTCGCCGTCCCTATTTTAAGACTGAGATTCAAAAACGTTATTTTCTACTGTCATTTTCCTGATCAGTTATTGAGTTCTCGTGAAGGGAAACTAAAGTCAATATACAGGGCTCCTCTCGATTGGTTGGAGGAAGTGAGCATGGGCAAAGCAACTTGTGTTTTCGTTAACAGTAAATTCACTTTGGATGTGGTGAAAAACACATTCAGAAGATTAAACATTGCTTTGGATATTTTATACCCCTCTCTGAACATGAGCTTTTTTGATTCATTTTCTGAGCATTCTTTGCCTCCTCCTCCTCATTTCATAACTGAGGACACAATTTGTTTCTTGTCGATCAATCGATATGAAAGAAAGAAAAACTTAAACTTAGCTTTGGAAGCATTTAGTGAATTGAAACACATGACCAGTGAGAAAAATTGGTCTAATTTGCATTTAATTATGGCTGGAGGTTATGACCAAAGAGTTCCTGAAAATGTTGAGCATTTACAGGAACTGAAAAACATTTCCTCTGATTTAAAATTGAATTCCAAAGTGACATTTTTAACTTCCATAACGGATGCTCAGAAAATTTCACTCCTCAAAGTGTGCACTTGTTTAATATACACTCCATCAAATGAACATTTTGGTATTGTGCCCATTGAAGCCATGTATATGTGCAGGCCTGTGATCGCCACCAACAGTGGAGGCCCAACAGAAAGCATTGTGCATGAGAAAACAGGTTTCCTTTGTGAGGCAACACCCATTTCCTTTGCCAATGCCATGAATAGATTTATTTCAGAGCCAACTCTGTCCAAAACATTTGGTGATGCAGGAAGAATAAGGGTGTCCTCTAAATTTTCTTTTGATAAATTTGCCTATAAATTGGATAAAACCATTAACGAATTAATTAATAACCAAAGTTGATATTTTAAATTATTCAATTCACAAATAAATACTTTTTCATTTCATCTTCTGTACTCATTTCATGGCTGTCTTGCACTTCTGTCCTCAACCAAACTCCCAATATCTTCACTTGAGTGCCTTTCAACCTGCAAATACACACTGACCAACTTCACACCCACTTTTGTTTGATTGATAAGGGAAGGCCACTGACACCTGAATTTTTATGAGGGTGATTGTTTTTATCATCTTATCTCTTATCTCCTCTTATCACCAATGTTTTAAATAATATTTTATGTCTGCAGTTATTCAAAATTGTCCTTTGGAAAATGAATCGACTGTACTCATCTGAAGTGATGAAGATAAATATTCCAATGGTGAGATATTTATATTTTTAAAAAAATTACAGATTTTCTACTCCATAGAAATATGAATTATTATACATTTTACATATTTTTATATAAAATGTAAATATACATTAATTATAATAAAATAATTATGTAATATTATAATTTTAAAGTTAATTTAATAAAATATTATTATTTACATATTTAATCATTTATATTTTTATTTTTATATTATATAATTAATAAAATATAAAAGAAACGACTTTTTGCTTTCAGATTATTGAAGAGTTGACAAAAAAAAGTGAGGCAGTCATCAAATAGGTTAATGTAAAAACCTGAAAGAATCACCGGCGATAAATGCAGAGATTGAAACTGAAAAATTACTTATTAAATAGTGTTTTAATAATGAGTGAAATGAGTCGCTCTCGCCGTTTTAGTGTTAATTAGGAAATGTTAATTTTGGGTTCCTTTTGTCTTTTGCTTATCCCCTCGCAGACATATTTAATTGATGAGGTTTTTTATCTGACCAATTTAGATCGGAAGAGATAACGATGGAATGGCCTTCCCAATTGCAATTGAATCTAAAGAATAAGTTAAAAATGCAGAGAAAATCCTGAAAGGATGAATTTGTACCGCGATCGAAACTTTATTTGGTGAGTAGCAGTGCGTATAAATTTATCCGTCATTGTTTTTCCAGTGAGGTTTGATCGTTTTCCAGAATGACTTTTTGCATTGAATAACCCGAAGACCAGAGTTCCTCGTGATTGGAGGATGAATGTTGCTCCTGAGGCTGTTCTTTCGCCGCCTGACTGGAAAACTCCGCGTTGAACATGGAACTGAGGGAGTTGCGAGTGTCCAGCGAAGAAGAACTGGATTCGTGCATCCTCTTCAGCCGCAGGTACTTCACCCGCACAATCGGAGGTATTTTGTGCTTCCCCGTCGTCGGCATCGACAGCAGCCTCCCGTCATCCCCCCGCGTCCCCATCACGCTCCTCTCTATGCTCGCGTACACCTCGTCGTGGCATATCCTCAGGTAGTTCCTCTGCTTGTCCTTCAACCGCTGCCGCACTATCCGCTTTTCCGCTTCCGGCAGAGCGAAGTTATGGATGAGATCGGCGATCATCTCCTGCTCGCTGAGGTCGTTGGAGTGCGCGAACATGGGCATCCTGGTCGTCTCCAGGGCCGCCTGGTCGATCTTCATCGCCATCTCCGTCACGTACTCCCTCGCTTCCCTGTGCGCCGTCCAGTGCCTGTTCTCCACCATGACCTCCTCCAGGAACGCCTGCACGGTGTTCTGGTGCGTCTTCACCATTTGCTTGAACATTTCGTCGTGCTCTCCCCGCCGCTTCTCCTCCGCCTGTCGCCGCCCCGCCTCGGCGGCCTCTCTCTTGTGCCTCTCCCGCTCCGCCGCCAGCGCCATCGCCTGGATCGTCTTCTCGTGCTGCAGCCGGAGGAGCTCCTTCGCGAGGAAGTCGAGCATTTCCGAGGTGGTTTTCCCCTCGAGCGCGCAGAGAATCTCGTTTTTCCTTCTCTCCTGCATCTGTTCGATTTCCTCTTGTCTCTGCAGCTGGAACACCCTCCGCCGCCTTTGCGCCTTCACGTCTTCCATGTTCTTCTGCAGTGCGTGAGTGCTCTTGAGTTCCTCTATCAGCTCCTGACACTTGACTCTGCTGTCGAACATGACGATTTGGATTGCCCGCCCTTTGACTGTCTTCTGCAGGAAGAGACAAGCCTGGAACATGCGTTCCTCCTCCTCGGGGATCCCCTTGATGAAGGGCGTCTCGGACTGCTTCTGCTGAATAAGCACTTTCTTCTTGAGGTAGCAGGGCTTCGGAGAGATGCGCCTGCGCCTCCTTATGTTCCTGAACTCCTCGTGGAGCTTTTCGAGCTTCTCCTCCGTGCATCTGGTTGCGCGAATGCAGAGCTCCTTGAGGGGGCCTCGGGGTTTCGAGTTCTTCCTGAAGTCGAAGGCCGGCTTGAGGGCTTGTGGGATGTCCGCCTGCGTGTGGTGCAGGATCTCCAGCTTGGAAAACATGGTCAGGTACCTGCAGGAGGGGTGGATTGTCTCGTGCCAGTGCCTCGGGTCTGAACCGAACCGCATTTGGGGGGCGTAGAGTTCGGACGTTTTGTCCTTAAATTGTCTGATTATGTTCCATCGGTGGTACTTTTTGTTGACTTTGAGCAGTTCGGAACTCAGCTTTCGAAGTTCGCGGTTGAAGTTCATTTTCAGTTTTTGTATTTTCTTATTCTTCTCTTCTTTCTTCGTCTGAATATACTTCGCCAGTCTTTTTTCATAGTTGGCTTTCCCTTCCTCCCGCTTTTCTTTCATCAGCTTTTTCGCCAGATCCATCCTCAGTGACCCCACAGCCGCTATCATCTCCTCCCTGTAGTTCCACTCGTTTATCTCCATCGCCTCGATAATCATCGTCTGAAGTTCCCTGCTTTCACGGTCGAATGGAACGGGAAGAGCGGCCTCCCAAGCTCTCTTCTGTCGCGCTCTCTCGATCGTGTTTATCTCGTTTATCCCCGCGGGAAGTCCGTGGTTCCATGACAGCCACCCCAGGGTGAGGATCTCCAACCCTTTGTCCTCCCCCAAGACCACGTCCACCTCATACGGGTCCGTCTGCGCCTCCGACTCCCTGAACATGCTCTGGATGATCTTCTGCTTCATGACGACCCTCCCGTGCTCCTGCTTGGCCTCGCTTTCCAGGAGGTCGAACACTCCTCGAGGGATCTTCGCCCTGTAGCCCACATGCGGGGGGAGGCACTTCCCCGTGAGCACCGTCGTGTAAATGGGGTAGGCCTGGTAATTCGATTGGCACCTCGTCATCCTGTAACACATTTCTAGATAACCGTCTGACCTCTGACCTTGTGTTTCATCGGCACTAAAACGGCGAGGATTTCGTCATTATAACCATATTTTACTTTTTATCTTTATAAACAAATTTCTCTCGAATATTGCTTTTTATCTAAAATGATAAAACGCCACTTAATTAGTAATTTATTGATCTGCAATCACAGCACTTTTTTTAACCCGACTTTATCGCTTTCATATAAACCTGATTAATTTCGTGACACCTTTTTTCTGGAGTTCACTTTTTATTCAATGAAATAACATTAATTCATTTTAACATTTTATTTAATAAAATTATACAGTATTTTATATACTTTACTTTACTTTTCGAAACCGCCCATCCGTTAGGATCGCGGGAGTATTTTACATTATACAGAATTTATTT